>JABWTJ010000291.1:0-504315 GCA_016801875.1 Solanum sitiens
GTAAAACGAATTGGAATGTTGAAACAAAATCCAAATTTGTTCTCAAATGGATTTAAGGGATTGGTTAATGAATTAGTAAAAATTAATTAAAGAGCTTCATAATCTTAATAAAATAAAATAATTGAATTAATTATAAATTAATAAACTATATATGTATGTATATATATGTGTATAGATATATAGATATATATATATATATATATATATATATATATATATATATATATATATATATATGCATACATATATATTATTGAAATTATAAAAGCGACCAAACTACTTCGGCTACTCGAAAACAAAATCCACTTTGCAAAACTAATTATTTTAAATCGTTTAGAATTAAGAAACTCGTTAGTTAATTTTTATCGGGGAGGGTCAAAATTGGGTGTCAACAACTGCCCCTCATTTTTCTTGGATTGATGCAAGAAATTCGAGGAAAATGAAATTGACCAATCCAACATTGACCGGCCCCCTATCCATCTCTTGAGGGGAATTTGGTATAAACTTTCAAGATTACGGCCGAACCCTCGAAATGGGTTTCATACATACCTCAAGATATATGACAATTTAGGCCACTTGTAGTTCGATACGCTTGATTTTAATGCACGATTTGAAAGAATTCAAAAGACATCCCAACACTGAATTATGAAGGGACCGAGACACTCGAGAATAAGATTTAGGAGAGAATGTTGGAATACAGACGAGCTTTCAATATTGAGCCCGCCAACATATCGTTAAACCTAATGAATCAAGTTGCGTGTAGTTCGACTCGATCAGTTGAAAAGAAAATCTATTATGCTAGATAATATTTGGTTCTGTACAAGTGATAAATTAAATCAAGTATGAAAAAGAGGCTTGCAACTTCTTAGCTATGAATGTGGTGCACTTCACACCCATCATGAAGAACTTACACGGACATAATTTCCGAGACTCTTGGCGCATTGTCACTCAGATTGGAAACTTGCCTCTGACGGATACCAAATATTCCGAATGCGAGATTGAAATTAGGAAATCTAAAGAAAAACCCACATGTCTTCTGATAGGGGTGTGGTTTCATTGTAGTGGAAGTCGCTCCTCTACTTGTGTCCTAAGAATTTGACACTCCTCCTTGGACTATGTCCCAGTTTACTGCTAAGAAAAAGTTCTAAGTTGTGCTGCATCCTTTTTTGATTTCGTCCGCACCATTTTGATACTTAATTGCGCTATTTCAGCATTTGACGTCAACTCGATCAGTTTGATGTAAAGAAAATGAAGCTTATGTCTTTTGTTTACAATATAATATTCAATGTATTCCTCATTAGTTGTCGAAATAAATAAAAGTTGATGCAGTGTTGATATTTCTCTTGATGTTATTTTCGACGATTCGCTTGGCATTCACTCTTGTGAAAATAAAAGATGTGGTTGATGTTGAGGGGTAAACATTTCTCTTCCGCAATGCACGACTTCTTTGCGATGCATGAATTTTCTCTTGTAATGCATGAATTCTTCTCTGCAATGCATGACTTTTCCACGATATATGAATTTTCTCTTGCGATGCATGACTTCTCTGTAATACATGACTTTCCTCAATGCATGACGTTTTCCCACAATGCATAAATATCTTCTTCTGATGCATGACTTCTTCTCCGCAATGCATGACTTTTTTGCAATGCATGAATATCTTCTCGCGTTGCATGACATTTTCCGCGAGGCATGAATATGAACTCGCAGTGCATAATTTTCCGCGATGCACGAATATCAACTCGCGATGCATGAATGTTAACTCGCGATGCATGATTTTCCGCGATGCATGCATATCAACTCGCGATGCATGAATATCTTCTCGCGGTGCATGACATTTTTCGTGAGGCATGAATATCAACTCGTGATGCATGATTTTCCGCAATGCATAAATATTTTCTCACGGTGCATGATATTTTCCTCGAGGAATGAATATCTTATCCCGATGGATGATTTTCCGCGATGCATGATTTTCCCTCTTGATGACATCCTTGGTACCAAATAAAGATATTGCTTCAATAGAGCAATATAGTGATCTTCTGGGCGCCTTCTGGATAATCATATCGTCTCAAATGGACAATATAGTAAAATGACCCTCCAGGTAGTGCATCATCTCAATTGACAATAAAAATATAATGACCCTCAGGGTAGTAATACAATCATATTTGATAATATGATGCAAATGACGTCCTTGACAAGAATCTGTAAAAGGTCTTCCTCGAGATTTTCATTTGATTCATCTTTGGACACATTTGTATATTCATTATAGACTTCAAGTTATTGGGAATTGAATGAAACAATAATGTTCACATTCCCAAGTCTTCGATATAAGAAATATAAAATATTTCCTGCGTCCACATAAAAATTTTAATTTTTGGAGAGCCCTTCGCCCCCTTGACTCCTCCATATTCATCGATCGGAGGAATTTGTTTATTTCAGAACAAACCTATAAATCTGCGTCCACAGAAAAATCATTAGTTTTGAAACGAACTGATCTATGTCGATTTCTTCATTTGTATGCTCGTTGCCGTTGTATCTCCGGTTGATTTTCTAATTTCCCAACTCTTGATAGATAATACAATATATTTTATGCCGAAACAAATCAAACATAAAGGGAAAATTTTAAGGAAAAATGAATTTTCAAAAAGTAGTATTTAGGAAAAGGTTAGTGCCAAGTATCATGTCATGTAAGGCTTAGCGAACTTATTCGAGTCAGATGCCTGGAGGTCTATCTGTTTATTTGGTGGGGAGTATTCAAAATCACTCTAGACTGCCTATAAAGCCGTGTTGAAATTTTGAGGTCATCCTCAAAATTTCTATCCCTGTTAATAGTCTTTGTTCATCTTTAACTGTCGGTGACTAAATTGCGGAATTTTTGAGATCCTCTCCAACATTCTGTCCCACTGGCAAATCTCTAAGTGACTTCAGTCTTGGTCTATTGAGGAATATTTTCTTCTTGAGAATTTATGAGTCCCTTTCAAAAATACTGTCCCAGTTTCAATCCTAAAGAAAAATTGAAATCTTATGGGAGATATGACCGAAAAATTTTGGCACCTACGTATCCCGTTGGGGCAGGAATCTGGTCAAACGTTGTTCCCCCTCAAGGTCAACAATAAAAAGGAATTTACAAAAAAAAAACGACCGAGGCCGACACAGGCCGCCTACGTATCTCATTCTTAAGAATTGAGGTCGAACGTAGTTCAAATATAAAGAAACATTAATAGGGGTAAATGGGGTGACCGAGCCGACATAGGCCGCCTACGTTTCTCATTCTTAAGAATTCAGGTCAGACGTAGCTCATTTACAAAAGGAATAAAAATCAAGACAAAACAATTACAAGCAAAACAGAATGAATACAAGGAAATGACAGGAATACCAACTAAGATTCACACGTAATATCTCTTGATAGCATCTGAGTTGATCGGTTTTAGCCATGCGATGCCATCCATCTCCGACAGGATTAAGGCACCTCCAGATAATACCTTGCGAACCATGTAAAGTCCTCGCCAATTTGGGTGCGAATTTTCCTTTGTACTCATCCTGATGAGGAAAAATGTTCTAAAGGATTAACTGACTGATTTCAAAAATTCTAGCTCTGACTCTCTTGCGGAAATCTCGAATCATTCTTTGTGGATATAGTTGACCATGAAAAACAACGACCATTCTTTTCTCGTCAATAAATATCAATTGATCAATCCGCTTACTGACCCATTCAGCATTACTCAGTTCAGCTTCTTGTATGATTCTCAATGATGGTATCTCAACTTCAGCAGGTATGACTGCTTCTGTTCCGTATACTATCAAATATGGGGTAGCTCCAATCGACATTCTGACAGTCATTCAATAACCCAACAAAGCATATGGAAACATCTCGTGCCAACCTCGGTGATTGTCAATCATTTTCCTCAGAATCTTCTTGATATTTTTAGTGGCAGCCTCTACAACTCCGTTAATTTGGGGTCGATAAGCGGTTGAGTTTCAGTGAGTAATCTTAAATTGCTCACATATATATCTCATCAAGTGACTGTTGAGATTTGCACCATTATCAGTATGAGGGATTCTGGTACTCTGAACCTGCTTATCAGATTGTTCCGAACAAAATCAGCTACAACTTTCTTGGTCAATGACTTATACGAAGCTGTTTCCACCCACTTGGTGAAGTAGTCAATGGAAACCACAATAAATCTGTATCCGTTAGAGGCGGCTAAATCTATTGGACCAATCACATCTATACCCAACCTACGAATGGCCAAGGCGAACTCATAGCATTGAGTTCGTGAGGAGGTACTCGGATCAAATCACCATGCACTTAACATTATGACATTTCTACACAAACTTGCAACAATCATGTTCCATGGTCATCCAGAAATAACCGGCTCGAAGGATCTTCCTTGCCAAATTGAGCATATTCATGTGCTTACCACAAACTCCAGCAGGTATCTATTCAATAAGCTTTGCAGCTTCAACAACATCGATACATCTGAGAAGAACTAAATATGGATTCCTCCTATAAAGGATTTCTCTGCTTAGAAAGAAGTTGAGGGACATAAAGCGTATCAACTTCTTCTGGTTAAATGTAGCATTCTCAGGATAAATCCTAGACTCCAAATACTTCTTGATATCAAAATACCAAGGCAAATCATCTGGTTTCGCTTCAACATGTGAACAATGGACTGGATGTTATTTCAGCTCTATATCCAGAGATCAACAAAATCAGTATCTGGATGCCTAAACATTGAGGCAATAGTAGCAAGAGCATCAACCAACTCATTTTGGGTTCTGGGAGTATGTCCGAACTCTATCTTACGGACTTTTCTGCACAACTTTTGTATATATTGCACATACGGCGTGATCTTCACAGCCCATTCTCCTTTAACCTGATGAATCAATAATTCTGAATCTCCAATAACCAACAGTTCATGGACATTCATGTCAATGGCAATTTTTAAACCGAGGATACAAGCTTCATATTCGGCCATGTTATTCGTGCAATTAAACTGGAGTTTATCTGCCATAGGATAGTGTTGACTGGATTCCGACACTAAGACCGCTCCAATACCTTTTCCTTGGTGATTTGCCGCTCCATCAAAGAATAATCTCCAGCCAGGATATATTTCAGAAATATCTTCACCCATAAACGATACTTCTTTTTTGTGAAAATAAGTCTTGAGCGGTTCATACTCTTCATCAACAAGATTTTCTGCAAGATGATCAGCCATGGCTTGTGCTTTTATCGCCTTCTAGGTAACATACACAATATCAAATTCACTCAAAAGCATTTGCCACTTAGCTAATTTCTAGTTGGCATCGCCTTCTGGAAAATATACTTCAATTGGTCCATCCTGGATGTGAGGTATGTTGTATAAGAAGATAAATAATGTCTCAACTTCTGAGAAATCCAAGTCAAAGTACAACACGTTCTCTCCAAAAGAGTATAACGAGACTCGTATGAAGTGAACTTCTTTCTTATGTAATAAATAGATCGCTCTTTCTTCCCTGTCTCGTCATGTTTACCAAGTACAAATCCTAATGTGTTATCTGAGATAGACAAATACAACAACAAAGGATTTCCTTCTCGCGGAGAAACCAATACCGGTGGATTGGACAAATAGTTCTTGATTGCATCAAAAGCAGTCTGACATTCTTCAGTCCACTTAGTCAAAGCATCTTTCTTCATCAGCTTGAATATAGGCTCACACACTACAGTTGATTGAGCTATGAATCGACTAATGTAGTTAAACCTCCCTAAGAAACTCATCACTTCCTTCTTCATCTTCAGAGGAGGTAACTCTTGAATTGCCTTAATCTTGGAAGGGTCGAGCTCAATACCTCTTATGCTGACTATAAATCCCATCAACTTGTCGGCTTGCACCCAAAAGCACATTTGGCAGTATTTAACTTCAAGTTGTAACGACACAGACGGTCGAAGAACTTTTTCAAATGCGTCAAGTGGTCCGAACTCTCGCGGGACTTGATTATGACAACATCTACATACACCTCGATCTCATTCTGAATCATTTCATGAAATATATTCGTCATAGCCCTCATATAAGTAGAACCAACATTTTAAAGACCAAATGACATCACCCTGCGGTGTTTTCTGCATCTTCTTCATCCATCCGGGTCTGGTGATAACCTGCGTAACAATCCACAAATGATTTCATTTCAAGATTAGCACATTTACCAATCAGAATGGTAATATTCAGCAACGGAAAATTATCCTTTGGGCTGGCTTTGTTGAGATCCCAGTAATCGACACAAATTTTGATCTTCCAAACTTTTTTGGCGACCGAAACAACATTTTCCAATCAAGTCGGGTATTGCGTCACTTCCACTAATAGAGATTCGATCTGTTTTGTGATCTCTTCTTTAATCTTTAAACTTATTTGGCTAAAATGTCTAACTTTACTTTGATTTGAAAATTTTACATAGAAATACAAAAAATTGAATACTAACCTATTATCTAAGTGAATTATTTTAACTTGCAAAATTATTAAAGTCATTTTTAAGCCTTTTTACAGTCGATCGATTTAGTTTAGACCGTTAGAACATAGGGGTGCTTTGCGGGTGTTCGCAAATTTCTAACCCTAAAACTAGTGAAAGTTAACAATAAATAAATATATGGGAAAGTAAAAAGAGAGAGAGAGAGGGAGGGTCGGGCCCAAATCCAGTTTCTATCCGCCTGGAGTGCTATTTGGACCCATTTCCATTTTGGGCTTTTGGCCCGATCTTTGCCACCTTATGTACCTGTCCTAGACTTCACAAAATAGTAGAGAATAAATAAAGAAAAAAGCGGAAAGGGATTAGTCTCTAAGAAAACAAAATACAACACTAAAAAAAAATGGACTCTTTGGCCTAATTTCTTCAACTTCTTGATTTGTACGTCGGTCTTGACTCGATGGGGAAATTTTGAGCCTTTATTGGCTTTCTCGAAATGCACGGAAAATATAGGAGTTCATGATGAACTCAAGCGGATTCTCATGCAAAACAAATAATAAATGGGATTTAAGATCATAATAAATAATGAATGAACATCAATGGGATATAGATCAACCCAAAATTATGAAAATATAAAGCAAAATGACATTAGAGAATGGATAAACACAACTCTTCTAAATTTCGCAGAGAGCTCAAACATGCCTACCATATCACTAAACATGAAATAGACATATCACCCAATTTTAAATAATTTATTCAACCGTAACAAATTTATTTAAAACTGAGCCAACAAAATCATGAATTGCTGCTAAAAAAACAAAAACTTCATGCACCAGGATACAGAGAAAATAAACAGAACACACAAATGAAAAGATAGCCTATTCTGCAAATCGAGAATATGTAGTATAGGGTAAAGAGTCACAGTACACTAATTTAAAACAAAGGAGAGCTGCTGCGAAATTTTGACTAGCAGAACAACCCGTTAAACATAAATGATTTTTAAGCTCCAAAATACTGAAAAATGAACCGATGTTACACTAACCCACACCAAGGCGTTATAAATTTGAAGATATTTGCAAAACAAGAAGAAAAAAAAACTAGCAAAGGGAGTCACCATTTGCAACTAAAACCATCCAATAAGTAAACATAAAGATTAGGCCGAATAAACTCTTTACAATGAGACACCAAATGATCACTCAAGATGAATATGCAAAAGTAAATAGTGACCAACTTACAGAAGCAGATAGAGAGATGATGAGAACACATTATTAATTTAAGCCAAACAAAAAAGTCACATTCACGTGAAGCTACAGAGAATCATAGATTATAAAGGTGTCTTCTATCACAAGAGTGGATACATATAATGAGGGACAGTCAGGATAATGAGTGAAATTTTCATCTTTCAATTATTAAACAATACCAAAAACAAAACAACCTAACCCCAGAATTAAAAGAAGACAACAAGATTCACAATCATGCATCTTTGAAGCTTAAAAAGTGAGCATGACATGATTCAATAGGGTAGATATGGGAGAAATCTTCCACTTAGAAAAAATGAAGAGGAAAAGATCCATATCATGTTTTTTAAAGAACACAAATCCAACAAAAAGAACAAATTGTATTCTTAAGCAAACCAATGCAGTCGTCTAGAACATTTTTGACGCTTTCTAAACACATTTATCAGAGACATGAAGACTTTTTCATCAAAAAATAAGATAGAACGCTATCAGAACCATCCAGTGAAAACAAGCTAAGACTTGAGGCGAGCATAATTATCATGAATTTCGGAAGAAGGTAAACAGAGAGACGATTTTAACAATACTCACTAAATTATTTTAAAAACGAAACCTCATTACCATTTCAGGAAAAGTGAAAACGAATACTAAAGGGAAAATTTATCTTCAAACACCACATATAAGCAACGTGAAGCCCTTGAAGAAACACAACTCAAGGCAACATCTACTAGAGACTTAAACGAATAAGAGAGTTAGGGATTGTTCACCTTTTAGGGTGCAGCGAGCTGAGATAGACAAACAAGGAAACGACAACTTCCACACCACCGGAGATATGACTTTTAGAGTTAGGATGGACGAACAGAAACAAACAACACAAAAGATCAAGCAAAATCGGGATTTTCAGTCCCTTTGTGTATCTCGTGTTCCTAACACTAATTGACCCTTAGAACACTTTTCAACTCTTTTTATATATATTTCCCCGTTCTCTATAATTCTCAGAAAAATCTCCCAACCAAAAGGATTCTCTCCCTCAAAAATCTTCTCTATTTTTCTGCCCCTAAAAAAATAGAACTTTCAACTCAAAAAATTTCCCGTTATAAAATTTTCCTCACCAAAAGCCAACCTCCTATAACTGAGGAAGAGGGAGTTTTTATATCATGAAAAATACGGTTCGAAAAAGTGATAAAGGGCTCCCAAAACTGACTCAGACCTACCAATTTCAAAATTTGAAATTCTTTCACTCTTTTGGAAAAACCGTTTTTTTCTGAAATTTTCACCCATTCCCAAAGAGGAAGATGAAATAGATGCTTGGGATGGAGTCGATGTACTTGTGCGCTACGTGGCTTAATATTGAGCCTCAAGGACATAATTTGCGAAGGTGAAATCGCAGGTCTGTCATTTTACTGAATTTGTACAAATCGAAAGGGACGTGTTGGAGAAGAAGACAAAGGAAATAGTACTACTCACTGTTGTACTCCCGCAAGGCATGAAAACGTCATTGCTCATCCACGCATCGCCTTCTATTTGACTCTGCGTGATGGGGACGAGGTGCGTGTGGCATTGTTGGAATCGTTCATGCTCTCTGGGCCATTAATGTTGACGTGCATATGTTGCTGCACTCTACTGCTTAGGCATTATTTTAGGGGGAAAAAAAGGAAATCATCGGGTTAAGGCAAGAGTTAGGTCGGGTCAAGGGAAAGGGGAATGGGCTAGAAGTTTAATAGGAGTGGTCTGGAAAAAGGCTTATTTGAGTGGACTGGGATTTTAAGTGGATTAAGACGGCTAAGTTGAAATTGATGTTGGGATGGAAGAAAAACGAATTGGAATGTTGAAACAAAATCCAAATTTGTTTTCAAATGGATTTAAGGGATTGGTTAATGAATTAGTAAAAATTAATTAAAGAGCTTCATAATCTTAACGAAATAAAATAATTGACTTATTATAAATTAATTAACCTAAATTATGGACTATTGAATAATTAAACTAATTAACCAAATATTTAATTTTAGCAAAATCTTTTGTGACGATATTCAAATATTTATAAAATAACTAGATACATATATATATATATATATATATATATATATTACTGAAATTACAAAAGCAACCAAACTATTTGGACTACTCGAAAACAAAATCCACTTTGCAAAACTAATTATTTCAAATCGTTTGAAATTAAGAAAATCGTTAGTTAATTTTTATTAGGGACGGTTAAAATCGTGTGTCAACAAACATACTTTCAATATCATTTTACAAGCCTTTTCACAATAAATAATACGACCTCTAGGAATAGAATTACCTCTTTTCCACTCTAAAGGGGATTCATTAGGAAAATTGTACTTTACAACTCTTGTCCTACAATCTATGGAACCAAAACAATCATGCAACCAATCCATTCTCAAAATGACATCAAAATCAACCATATCATATTCTACTAATTCAACATGAGTCACTCTATTGGGCAAAATTATAGGATAATTTCTATATACCCTCTTTGCAACCACTGAATCACCTACCGGGGTAGTTACCATAAAAGGTTCATTTAATATACTGGGAAATTTATAAAACTTTCAAGCTACGAAAATGTGTTACAAAATATAATGTAACACCCGGATCAAGTAAAGCATAAATATCAATAGAGAAGACTTGTAACATACCGGTCACCACATCATGAGAAGTCTCTTGTTCACCCCAAGAGCGAAGAGCATAAATGTGATTCTTTCTTGGAGCATGCACATTAGAACCACTTTCTTGAGCTTGCCCACTCCCCTTTTCTTGCCCCTTCACATTAAGACAATCTATAACCTTGTGGCCCCTCTTGCCACATCCAAAGCAATTGTCCGTCCCTACTAGGCATTCACCCCTATGTTTCTTGACACACTTTCCACAAGTTGGCTTATTGATTGGTGAACTAGTACCTCTTCCCTTTTTAGACTTAGGGTTAGACACCATATATCATCATGAGCCTTGAGAAATTTGGAAGGAAATGATTGGAGAACCTCTTCTTCAATATAGGGTTGTCTTGGATTTCCAACGTTCCCTTTGAAGAACCTCCTTCATAAGACTTGTCCCTCTTGTCCTATCTATTCTTCCTCCTTAGACTACTTTCTTCCACTTGTTGAGCATACACCATTACACGAGAGATATTCATGTTATCATGAAGCATAACTGAACGACATTCTTCTACCAAGTCTTCGGATACTCTCGTAAGAAAACGACTCATCTCATCCCTTGAGTTAAACATCAAGGATGGAGCATACCTGGACAATTTAGTAAACTTCAAGGAGTAATGAAGTGCACTCATACCTCCTCGACGAAGGTTGACGAATTCTTCCACCTTATCTTCCCTCAACTTTCTAGGAGAGAACCTATCAAGAAAGTCCCTCTTGAAGATCTCCCTAGTCATTGGACCTACTCTTAGCACCCTATTATCCCTCCATTGTGTGTACCAAGTCTTGGCTACATGTTTGAGTTGGTAGGCCGCCAACTCACCCTTCTCATTCGAAGTCACACCCATAGCAAATAAAATCTTGTAGACGTCATTAAGGAATTTTTGGGGTTCTTCATCTGTCTTTGACTTGAAGAACATAGGGGGGTTCATCCTAGAAAAGTCTCCCAAATGAGAAGCCATAGTGCTAGAATGTTGAGGCACACGGGGTCCAACTTCCCGATTCACTTGAGCCGTCATAGCTTGGACTTTAGAAGTGACGGCATTAGATTGAAAGGTCATGGCTTGGGTAAAATTTAGAAAATCTGACCTTATCTCTTCATCTGTCATAGGTGGAGGAACAACCGGAATTTGATCACCCATAAAACCTTGCTCAAGTTGTAACACTCTAAAATGAACTAAGGTTAACTAGAGCTTCGTGATTGTTTCTTGAGTTGATTTTAATTTAAAATGAGTCATATTGATGTTCTTAGGCAGTTTGTGATGTTTGGTGAAGTTCAGAGGTCAATCAAAGAACGTCCATGACGTTCGAAGGTGTGCCTTAGAAAGTGTTTGTGTGTCTTTGTGTGTTTGAGTGAGTTTTCCGTGTTTGTTTTTCTTGAAATTGGTGTGAGATTTTCCTAAGACATATACGACTATGTTTAGGGTTTTAACGTCCGAATACTACCCCACCTAGGACCCATGAGGGGCCCTAGAAGATGACTCCACCTCTTGGCAAGAAGCTGCCAAGCAGTGACCAAACGACGACCCAAGGGACGGTCCGTTGGTCAACCAACGGTCCGTTGACCATGGGCATTGATTAGAACTACAAGGAAGGATAGCCTTCTCTTGAGAATGAGTCTAAGTCCAGACCAACTATACCCCACCAACGGGCCGTTGATGGACAAATAGTCTGTTGGTTGATCCGTCTGTGAGACTGCCCAAAAGCTGTCACGAATTGCAGCTTTGGCTTGGGGTGTTTTGTAATTTCACCCCAAGTCTTTTATGACCACAGGTCGTTTATTTTAGGGTTAATTATGTATATTAATGTTTTTCAAACCATAAGACCTAATTTTAGACTCCATTTTCTAAAACCCAAAAACCCTCTCCCTTCAAAGACTCTCTCAAGTCACCATGCAATCTAGAACTCAAGAAGGGCTAGAAGGGGCTGTTGGTGGTAAAGTTCTTCATCAAAATCATTGGATTTTCTTCTACTCAAGATATGGTAGTCATCGTTGAACTCTCTTCCATTCAAGGAGCCCTTTATATATATTTCAAAAGAGTTTTTCAACCCTAGTTTCTTCTATCTTCAAACTCTAAATATGGGTCTTGCATGAAAACATTTTAAATGATTCAAATATGATGTTTCTAATGTTAGTTGGTGATTTTAATGCAAAATATTCAATGAAATCATGTTAAAGCTTTTTATCAAATTGTGGCTTAAGAAATGGGTTAAATGAGTTTGGTTTTGTAGTCTTTGAGTTTTGCTTTACTTGTGTTGTTATTGATGTTTAGGTACTGCCCTAAGGGATAATTTCTGATGAATTGTTGATAAAAATATTAAAGATGATGGAATCTTGGATTAAAGGGTAAGTTGGTTATGTTGTTTAGCTTTAATTATGAAATGATATTGAGTTATATGGTCCACCTTCTTGGTGGCGGTGTGTACTTGAATTGTATGAATGTGTAGTTACTTGTGTATTGTGAATGAGGCCATCAGGCATAGTATGTGTAGAAGGATGGAAATTAAGTTATTCTTGTTAATGTGTTTCATGAAGCTTGTTATTAAAAGTATGCTAAGGATTATGTTAAAATGACTTATATGACTATGTGAAGCATGTTAAAGTGTGTGATGTGATGAAAGAAAGTCTAAGCATGTATAGAATGAAGTGTAAATGAAATGATGCTTATGTGCAAGGTGTGGTCACATGTACACTTACACTCACACTTTAAATGAATGAATGAATGAAGTTAAAGAATGTGAATGAAAAGGGGAGTTTTGGGGTGAGCACTCATTGTGAGTTGAGATGAAGTGTTTAGTAGCAACCTCACTACTCCCAAGAGCTTTATAATGTAGGTTGGAGGATGGATACCCATTGTGAGTTGAGATGGGATGTCCCAAAATTATCCTTGACCTTTATTAATGAATGTTGAGAATCCGTGGGGAGTTATGCCTAGCACCGAGAGGATATGAAGAAGGGGTGGCTAAACTTCGTGAGTTGAGAAGTTATTTTCCAATGTACCTCTTGAGATGATTACTCCTCGTTAGTAGAGAATGAGTTACTTATTAGAAATATCATTATCCCTTAACTATTCTCCCGCATAGGTGTAGCTATTGGGAAAGCCATGTAAAAGCTAAAAGTAAGATCTCACTCAAGGCAAGTGAGGGGACCCAACTCCGATAAGAGAAATATCGGGATTCCATGTTTAGTCCTCATGGTCTATGTCGGTTAAGCTAACCCCCACAAAATAAATGAATGTGCTAAGTCCCTTAAAAAGTGTGCTACTTTAGGGTAGGTAGTGGAATGGGACGCTATTTATCCATTGCACCAGGTAGGCAATCCGAAAGGGGAGTCTTGGTGAGTCTTATATTAATTGAATGAACTAAGTCTTGTAAACGAAGGTACTGCTTAGGGTAGGTGGTGAGGGTAGGTGGTAGTATGGGACGGTATCTATCCATTGCACTAAGTACACTTTCCGAAAGGGAAATCTTGGTGTCAAGCCTTCTAAAAGAGTGTAGTACTTAGGGTAGGTGGTGGATTGGTACGCCATCCACTCATTGCACTAAGTAGGCATTCCGAAAGGGAAGTCTTGGTGTGTTGTTTGAGTGTTCTTCTAATGTTTTATGATTGAGTGGTGACATGTTCTCCCGAGTGGAGTAAGCCTATGGTGGGTAGTCTTAAGGATCTCCTTGGTGTGCATTGAATGAGGTGTATGGAATTTCCTTTATTACCTTGGAGAGTCTTTGGATAACCTCGGTTAGGAAAAATTCTACGGAAATGAGTTTACTTCCTCTTGGCAATACCTTGGAAGTTCACTATTTTGGAAATAGGATTGATCACTGTAATGTTGAAAGATCTTAATGTAAAATTTGGAAGGCATACTGTAAAGTGTCTCTTTTTGTTAAAATTATGGAAATCCTTCTCTAAGTGTTAAATGATGTTTCTTATGTTATTTTGTTTCAATATTCATGAATGTTTTACTTATTTGGCATGAAAGCTCATTTTACTTAAATGTCCCTTTTTGCATGTTTTTGCATTTGCCATATTTAGTGCATTATTTGTACTAACACCATACTTTTCTATACTCTATAAGTATAGGTTTTTGAAAAAAAGTTGAAGTCTAGAAGGCAAAGCTTGAGAAATTTCCTCTCAAGACAAAGTATGTCCTCATATATTCGAGGACATAGTTCCTATCTTCTTAGTTTCTTTATGATAAGACTTACTATGTATTTATGTTAATGTAAAGGGTCGTGTCCCTAAGATATTATTTCATGTCTTTAAGTTTGTCTTGTGACGATGAGATTCTCTATGTATTTATGAAAGATTTCATTTTTATTAATTTATTCTTGAAAATTTTTAATTTCACACTACTTTTCATGTCTTATGTAATGAACGATAGTTAAAGGGATTGTACCAGACCCCAAAGGGTCAAGTACGTCATGTCATGACCCAAGGGTTCTCCCTAACTTCTAAGGGGTACTTGAGGGTCATGACACAAGTGGAGGCACTTGATTGTCTTGCGGAGGATCTTGGTTGTCATGATCTCCTGCATTAGTGATCCTTTCTTCATCGCTTATTGCGGCTTTCCTTTTATTAGTCATACCTATAACCACAATAACAGATTTAGGTGAAAGAACACATAAAGTGTGACACCTCTAAATTGACTTAGGTGAACTAGAGACTAACATGGTGGTAATGAAAGTCTAAGGTCCTAAAAAGGTTTATAATGTGGTATTGAGGCAGTGTCTAAAGTATTTGGTGAATCGGAAGTCAAACGTCAAGGGACGACAAAGACGTTCGACGACTAAGTCACCTATGTGCCTCATATGTGTTTATGTGTGTTTCCTCAGGTTATGATCTCCTTATATGACTTATTATAGTATTTATAGGCAGTGTGTCAAGTTTTATGAACTTTGGAGGTCAAACAGGCAAGAACGTCCATGACGTTCAAAAGGCTTGCCTTTCCATTCACTCGAATTTCTTCTGTTTCATCGATTTTGTCCGGATCACACCCTTCTTATGAAAAAAGGGAAGGAGAAGGATAAGGACCTTCTTCAGTGGATCCCTCTTGAAATGAGCCTGTGTTTTTTAGCATGTTTCGTCGAGTTTAATGTGTTCGTTTTTTGTTGAAATTTATGTGGGAGGTCCAAAACTTTTATGCGATCATATTTGGGTTGGAAACGTCCGGGTGAAATTACCCAAGGACCATCCACGGTTCCTTGAGGAAGGACCCTTCAAAGAGACAAAGGCTGTCAAGACCAGCCCCAATGGACTGAGGCAAACTACGGCTCGGTTTCCAGTCGATGACACGTCAATAGGAGTCGTTTGTAAAGACTTAGCCTAGGGAGATCAAGCTCCCAATGGCCAGTCTCTGAACCAAACAACGGGCAGCCAGGATGGTCCGTTTGTGGAAAAATAGTTCGTCGATGGCCAATCGTTGGTGAGGTTTGTCTTTTAAGCAGTTCACTGTTAATTTGAAGGGTAAATTGGTAAATTCACCTAACATCCAAATAAACGTTTGCGCGGTTACTTAGAGTTATTTTTGGTATTTTAAACATCTGTATAAGTCCTAAATACCTAGATGATTCATTCTTCTAAATCAAAACCCCAAATTCTCGTAGAAATTCTCGAGAACTGGAGTGAAGCAAAAACTCCAGGAAGAACTTGGATTGGAGATTTGAGTGGTGATTCTTCATCAATTTAGTGGATTAACATCATTGAGGTATGATTTTTGATACTTGAAACTCTATTCATCAAGGAGCCCAAAATTCAAAGAGATTTCTATGTTTTTCTAAAGATGAACTTGTCCAATTTTATGATCTATCCATGGGTTCTTACATTAAAGTTTTTCAATCATTGTTTATTGATTGAAGTGTTGTTAATTAGATGATTTGAACATAATTAACCTATGAACCCACTAAATCCATGAAATGTAGTTTTTGACTACTTTTTGGTTGACTTGATATTGTCATGACCGGAATCTAGACCCCAGACGAGACCGGCATCGCTGACCTCTCAGAGGTCGCAGACAAGCTTACATACGTCATTCTTACTTCATCTAGGTTAATTTTAGCGGAAAATTTGAACTTTTTATTTTCTTATTTCATGCTAAACATTATAAACTTAACATCATGGGGGTTCACAAATCAACCATCTAATATATAGATAATCAAATGAAAGAAACAGTGCAATACTGTAATAAATGTATAATTGCCAAAATGCCACCAATACAATGTCTGAAATAAAAACGGAAAGAAACACTAGTGGAACATGATCCACTAGCTAAAGCCTACATCTAAGCTAGATAGTAACAGTGGACATCCTCAAAAGCATGAGGGCCTACCAAGTCCGGATGAAAGCTCCACGTCCGGATAGCTGCAACGTCAACCTGTAAGCTCTAGCGTCCACCTTTGCCTGCACCTAAAAATATAGAGTTGTATGGGATTAGTACACACTTGTACTAAGTGTGGGTATATGCAAGAACACACAAAGGACATCCATGAGAAAGGATAGCTCTTTCCTAACAACATGATTATGGAAAGTCAAGTCAGTGGACTTGCCAAATTGGGATTAGGAAAGTTAGTGAACTTTCCAAATTTGGATTAGGAAAGTCTGTCACATTCGGGTTTACCCCCTAGACGTAACCGGCGTCGTTGTCCTCTTTGAGGACTAAGACAAGCCTCTTAGCCTCGTCATAGCATTCATCGATTAAAAATGCGAAGGAATTTAATTTTTTTTTTATCTATAACTACTCGGAGGTTTACATAGACCTCTACATACACATAATCATATTTATATAAAGTATACATAGACTTGTTCACAAAGATAAGTCTTCTACTTTTATTTCACCCATTTATATAGTAAAGAATAATAGTCATAAAAGCCGTCTCATCTCATAAACCATCTATCAAAGACAATAAATCTTGGGCATAGCCCTACATCAATAGAAGAAGCCACATATAGGCTATAGACAACATCGCCTCAAACGAGTAATAGAGTCAATACAGAATTAGAGTAACTAAGAAACATAAGAGTAAGATGTCAGCAACGCCCTCGGGAGAGTGAGGACCTACCACTTGGATGGTAAGATATCCAAGTCTTCCTTTCCAGCAATTCGGAGCAAGTTCAAAGACCCGAACCTAGAATGTTTGGGAAAAAGGGAAAGAAATAGGGTTAGTACTCCACATGTACTAAGTATGGAACCATATATACAATTATCAATCAAATATACTTAGAAAAGGACATTTAAGAAAAGTCATTATAAAACATGTATACGAGTGAAGCATAGCATACTAACTATAACCTTCATAAAGTCACAAGTGCAATGATCAAGTAAATTCCCATGACTATTACTTAATCAAGTAACCTATCAAGACTACAATTAGCAATTATCCTTACCTAGCATACTCTCCCATTTCATGAAAACATTCTTCTTCAACCAAAAGCAACAACCTTATACTCATAAGCATGTTATTCAATGTACAAAGTCATTTACATTATATCACTACCTTACATACATAATATTGACGTCTCAAAGCTCCTATCAAGGTAAACTAGTGCAAGGCGTAGGTAGAGTCCCATACCCCTACCTAAGCTATAGCCAAACCCTTTCAAGTTACTTCGATTAGTCTATATCTTATTCATTCATTTTAGTTTAGGTAACTCTTACCTTAAACGACATAGACCACATGAGCTAATGTGGAATTCGATGTCATAAAACCTTACACCGATGGAAGGTGGTCTACCATCCAAGGTAGAACCTAACGTAAACGTAGCTATCTAGATGGATCCACTAGCTAGTATCCTATGGTGGCAACATAGTTGATGGAGCTTGGGGAAAAGAACCTTGGACATATCAACACTACACCCTACTTGGGTCATTAGGCTATCCACCCCATGAGGACCGTAGTGAACCCTAGCTTTCCTTATATAAGAATGTGTCACTCCCTCACATACAAACTCACTCGATGCTAAGCTAGGTACCTTTTTTTATTGAAAAGCCTTTACTCTTATCATAATCATATATATATATATATATACATATATATATATCATAGGTCCTAGCCCTCATATACATTCGTTTATGAAAGCTCAATAAGAATTCCACGAGAAATGGTCGTTTCATTAACTACTCAAAATAGGTGAAGTTAGCCCATGCACATCTCATCACAATAGGGCACATCTCTACATAACAACTTCCCTATATCATGTACTCCTAGGCAACCTCACAACCAACCTAAGCATTTCAATTCAATCATCATACCAACCTATCACCTTAAGCAAGGTATACTTCAACACAACCTTATCACTTGATGACAAATAATTCACAATTTGAAGTAAGGATTAGGATAATCAAGACTTACCAATACTTCTCCATAGTTCACCAATAAGGGCCTTACCATCAACCCATAGATCAACCCAATTTGGGTCATCATCCCAATGTAATTCAATATCAAACATAAGTACTAATTTAAGAGAAGCACTATACCATAATTCAATACTATATCAAAGCTTGGTAGGATGATATCAAAGTCTATATTCTTACCCTAGATTCAATACTCAAGAAATAGGCATGAAGAACTTCAATTCAGCACAATAGATTCATGATCGATGCAATAACAATCATTTAAGATGATCTAAACAATAATTAGATAAATTACTTCAATACAACCCAAATTCATATCAATCCCAATACCTAGGGTTAAGGGTTAGGGTCATCTCCCACAATCTAGACCAAACTACATCAATTCATAAAAATCAAGTTACAATACATGATAATCTATTCATTATAACCCAAAGAATACATAAACAACTCAATTCATATAATCAAATTCGAAATTGGATGAAACCCATATGAAACTCAACTTTTGGAAAACCTTTGAAGGAGCCCTTTGAGGAAAGAATCTCAAAGGTGAATTAGATCCCATACCTTAAGGTTTGATGACGTTTTGATGGTGATTTCGTTCTAAAACCAGCCCCCAAAGATCTTCCCAAGCTATTCTCCAATAGAGTCTTCCAATAGAGAGAGAAAGTAGAGAGAAGGAAGAGAGTTTTGTTTTGAGAATAATCATTAGGCTAATGAGGGTTGGGGTGTTTATAGTGGGGTCTTAAGTAACTTAATTAGTCTTACCTTAATACCCTAATTACCCCTAAGACACTTAATTAAAATAATTAGACTAAAGCTAAATTCTGAAATATTACAGGCCATCCACGATGACTCCCCGTCGACGGGTCGTCGTGGGCGTGACGGATTGTCCTCCCTCCGTCTTGCACGTCCGTCACATTGGTCAGAGATTGTGCAGGCGAGGGTTTCTTCCCAGAAACTAAGGCTGGCATGACGGTGGCCGCGACGCCCCGTCGTGCCTATGATGCCCCGTCATGGGATCCGTCGTGGCACACTGTCTCAAGGGTCCTCCTCGAGGGCCCTTGGTTGGTCCTCGGGGAGTCGTACCCTGACTTTTTCCAACATGAAACCATCCTGCACTATGTGTTACAGCTATTGTTACAAACGTTTTCTCCATTCTGACTCTTTAACTTGGCCAAACTACAAGGGACACTCTAGCCCTTTCATGAACTAACTTTCTGGAAGTTATGGACGTTTTGGTTCCAAAACACTTCAACGACTCCATCTATGCCAAATTTGGCTAGGAACAATGGTTTAGACCTTAAAGAGTCTGTTTAAGTCTTACCACATGACTTTGGGATTTTGAAATGTTACATTATCCCCCCGTTAGGAAAATTCGTCCCCGAATGACACTAAACACTCTTTATACGAGGGAATAGACTCAAGACTAGCAGCTCAACCAATTCACAATATTCAATTAACATGAATCATATCATTTTAATAAAACACTTCAAAACATCACTTTATCATACATAAGCTCAAAGTTTCCTCATGAGATACTTTCTACTCACAACACACATAAGCTCAACATTTGATATACAAGTCACTTAGATCAATATCCTTAATATAACATACACCAGGATTCACTATATCACAATACACAACTTGACTCAAATATGCAAGAAGCAAGAAAATTCAAATTTAATTAATGTCACCCTACAGTGACTTCATTGTGAAGTCTCAAAAACTAGGATTTTTGAAGAAACTTCACCAAAACATCAAGGATACACAATGTCTATCATATTTATATCATTAGAGAGAAATACTAACCTTAATCATCAAAAAGATGACGATAACGGGTTTTTATGTCTGCCTCGGCCTCCCATGTTGCACCCTCAACTAGGTGGTTCTTCCATAACACTTTTACAGAAACCACCTCCTTGTTCCTCAACCTTTTATCTTGCCTATCAAGGATTTGAACCGGAACCTCCTCATAAGAGAGGTTATCCTTGACTCCAAGACCTTCAATAGGGAGAATTGACTCGGGATCGCCGACACACTTTTTCAGCATAGAGACATGGAAAACCGGATGAACCGAAGCTAAATCGTTAGGTAGTTGTAAGCGATAGGCAACTTTACCAACTTTTTCCAAAATCTCATAGGGACCCACATAACGAGGGCTCAACTTCCCTTTCTTGCCAAATTTTACCACTCCCTTCATAGGTGAAATTTTCAAATACACCTTGTCACCCTCTTCAAACTCCAAATCCCTTCTTCTATTATCGGCATAGGACTTTTGTCGACTATAGGCTGTTTGCAACCTATTTCTTATGATATGCACATTCTCCAATGTCCTACAAATCAAGTCGGGACCAAAGATCGATGATTCACCAACTTCAAACCATCCTATAGGAGACCTACACCTCATACCATACAAGGCTTCATAGGGAGCCATGGAGATGGACGAATGAAAACTATTAGTATGCGCAAACTCCACCAACGGCAAATGCTTATCCCAACTTCCTTTAAAATCAATAATGCAAGCTCTAAGCATATCCTCAAGGGTTTGAATTGTGCGTTCCGCTTGACCATCCATTTGAGGATGAAAGGCGGTACTTAATTTCACCTTAGTACCCAAACCTTTTTGAAAAGACTTCCAAAACCTAGAAGTGAATTGTGCAACCCGATCTGAAATGATGGATAACGGGATACCATGGCAACACCCAATCTCATCTATGAAGATTTTTGCATAATCCTCTGCCGAATACGTGGATTTGATGGGAATAAAATGAGCAGACTTAGTCAATCTATCAACAATCACCCATATAGAATCATATGACTTTTGAGTCCGAGGCAATCCTACCACAAAGTCCATATTAATGTCTTCCGACTTCCAAGTAGGAATTTGGATCTCTTGTAGTAAGCCACCCGGCTTTTGATGTTCCGCCTTTACCTGTTTGCAATTTGGACACTTAGCAACAAATTCCGCTATGTCCTTCTTCAAACCTTCCCACCAATATATTTCTCGAAGGTCATGATACATCTTAGTAGAACCCGGATAGATGGAATAGTGGGATCCATGGGCTTCATCAAGGATCCGATCCCTCTATCCATCAACATCAAGAACACATAACCTCCCTTGGTACCTCAACACACCATCTCCTCCTAAGGAGAAGGACTCATTCATCTTGCCAAGAACAGATTCCTTCAACTCCATTAATAGTTGATCAAAGTGTTGTTTGGATTTCACCTCAACCACCAATGATGATTTAGAGCTATGATGAACCGTGGCACCTCCATTTAGAGAATTCTCCAACTGAACTCCTAATCTGGCCAAATTATGAACATCCTTCGCTAGATCTTTCTTGTCTCCATCTATATGAGATACACTACCCATAGTTATATGGCTTAAAGCATCCGCCACCACATTGGCCTTGCCGGGATGATATAGGACACTCATATCATAATCTTTCAACAATTCTAACCACCTTCTTTGTCGGAGATTCAACTCTTTTTGAGTAAACATATATTGAAGACTCTTATTATCGGTGAAAATATCTACATGAACACCATACAGGTAATGTCTCCATATTTTCAAAGCGAACACTACGGCCGCTAACTCAAGGTCATGGGTAGGGTAATTTTTCTCATGCACCTTAAGTTGCCGTGAAGCATAGGCAATCACCTTCCCATTTTTCATAAGCACGCACCCCAAACCTATGCGGGATGCATCACAATAAACCACGGACCTTTTAGAACCTTCCGGTAAGGTTAACACCGGAGCGGAAGTAATCCTGTCTTTCAATAATTGGAAACTCTTCTCGCAGGCCTCCGACCACTCAAACTTTTACCCTTTTGAGTTAATGAAGTCAATAGAGATGCAATGGATGAAAAACTTTCTGCAAACCTTCGATAATAGCCTGCTAGACCCAACAAACTCCTAATGTCAGTTGGGGTCAAGGGTCTAGGCCAGTTTTTACCGCATCAGTTTTCCTTGGGTCTACCTCAACTCGCTCACTAGATAACATGTGCCCAAGAAACGCTACCGACCTCAACCAAAACTCACACTTTCTATACTTGGCGAACAATTTATGCTCTTTAAGGGTTTGCAATACCACCCTTAGATGACCCATGTGATCAACCTCATTCTTCGAATACACCAAGATATCATCGATAAATACAATAACGAATGCATCAAGGTAACTTCGAAACACCCTATTCATTAGATCCATAAATGCCGCCGGAGCATTTGTGAGACCAAAGTACATAACCACGAACTCATAATACCCTTACCGAGTCCGAAAGGCTGTCTTTGGAACATCATCATTTCTCACCCTAAGCTGGTGATACCCTGACCTCAAGTCAATTTTGGAGAAGTAACTCGCTCCTTGGAGTTGATCAAATAAATCATCAATCCGAGGAAGAGGATACTTGTTCTTGACAGTAACCTTGTTGAGTTGGCGGTAGTCAATACACATTCTCAAGGACCCATCCTTCTTTTTCATTACAAAACCGGAGCACCCCATAGAGAAATGCTAGGCCTTATAAAGCCCTTGTCTAGAAAATCTTTAAGTTGTACCTTCAACTCCTTTAACTCGGCCGGAGCCATTCTATAAGGAGGAATAGAGATAGGGTTTGTTTCCCGTAGCAAATCAATACCGAAATCGATTTCCCATTCGGGAAGAATGCCGGGAAGGTCATCAGGAAAGACCTCCATAAATTCACTCACCACGGGGACCGACTCAATAGGAGGAACTTTGGAATCGACTTCTTGGACACTCACAATATGATAAAGATACCCCTTTGAGATTATTTTACACGCTTTTAGACATGATATGAAACGACCTCTTGGAAGAGAATTTCCACCCTTCCACTCAAAAACGGGTTCATTTGGGAAACTAAACCTCACAACTCTAGTTCTACAATCAATAGAAGCGAAGCTAGCATGTAACCAATCCATACCCAAAATAACATCAAAATCAAGCATGTCTAGTTCAACTAGATCTACATGAGAAACTCTATGGGGCATAGAAATAGGACAATTTCGATAAACTCTTTTTGCTACAACCGACTCACCCACCGGAGTAGACACCAAAATTGGTTCATGTAACACATCGGGTAAAGTACCGAACTTCTTAGCTACTAAGGGAGTAATGAAAGACAAAGTAGCACCCGTATCAAGCAAAGCATACACATCAATAGCAAAGATTTGTATCATACCGTTCACCACATCGGGAGAGGCCTCTTGGTCATCTCTCGAACGAAGAGCATAAAAGCGGTTCTTTTTGGGGACATCATTAGAACCACTTGGCTGACCACCCCTCTCTTGCCCTTTAGTATTTGGACAATCCCGCACTTTGTGACCAATATTTCCATAACCAAAGCACTTGTCGGAACCTAGGAGGCAAACACCTAAATGCTTCTTCCCATATTCCTTGCAAGGTGGATTCTCATTAGACGAGTTCCCACTTTTCCCTTTTTGAACTCTTGTACTAGGGACCTTCCCATCCCTAGCCTTGGGAAATTTGGATGGAACTTGATTTGAGAACCTTTTCTTGAATCTAGGCTTGTCTTGAATTCCAAACCTATCTTTAGTAGTTCCACTCTCGGAAGACCTTGCCCTTCTTGAATCCTTATCTTTCCTTTTTGCTCTAGCCTCCTCAACTCTTTTTGCATGCATCATGAGACGACCAATATTCATGTTATCATGTAGCATAGCTGATTGCCATTCCTCTTGCAAGTCATCCGACACACCTGTCATGAATCGAATCATCTCGTCTCTAGGATCGGAGACCAAGGAAGGAGCATATTTGGCGAATTGAATGAATTTCAAAGAGTACTCATGGACACTCATTACTCCTTGGCGGAGATTGATAAATTCCACCACCTTAGTTTCTCTCATCTCCCTAGGGAAGAACCAGTCAAGGAAAGACCTTTTGAACAACTCCCAAGTCACTGGCCCACTTTGAAGTGGCCTATTGTCTTTCCATTGCACATGCCATGTCTGAGCCACATCCTTGAGTTGGTATGAGGCCAACTCGGCATTCTCACTAGAAGACAACCCCATAGCACACAAATCTTATAAACCTCATCAATGAATTCTTGAGGGTCTTCATCAACCTTAGACCCATAGAAGATAGGAGGATTCATTCGGCTGAAGTCCCTAAGTCGGGAAGCCATAGTTTGCTCACGAACTCTAGGTGCCATATCCCTATTAGCTTGGGAAGTCATGGCTTGGGCTTGCACAATTGCGGCTTGAGCTTGAGTAGTCATGGCTTGAGCCATTTGAGCAAGAATAGCCCTCATCTGAGCCTCTGTCATAGGTGGAGGGTCAACGGGAGCCTGATCATCAATAGCAATCTCTTCAAGAGGAGGAACTGGATCATCACGGGGAGGGATTCCCGCAGCAGCAATCTCCTCCTCAAGTCTTCTAGCTGCATTCCTTCTAGTATTCATCTCCTATAACCAAAACACAAGGTTTAGGCAAATACATATACGATGTACATTCTAGAGGCACGATATGGATTTCCAACAATGAGAGTGATTCCTAAGCATCAAAAAGTTCCTATTCATAAGTGTGGTGCGCTTCACAATTATGAATACAAACCTACATAACGTGGTTGAGAGAGACGTTAACATCAAGGATATTCAACCTCATGCTTTGATACCAAGTTTGTCATATCCGGGTTTACCCCTAGACGTAACCGGCATCGTCTTCCTCTTTGAGGACTAAGACAAGCCTCTTAGCCTCGTCATAGCATTCATCGATTAAATATGTGAAGGAATTTAAATTTTTTTTATCTATAACTACTCGGAGGTTTACATAGACTTCTACATACACATAATCGTATTTATATCAAGTATACATAGGCTTGTTCATATACGAAGATTACGTAGTCTTCTACTTTTATTTCACCCATTATATAGTAAAGAATAATAGTCATAAAAGCCGTCTCATCTCATAAACCATCTATCAAAGACAATAAATCTTGGGCATAGCCCTACATCAATACAAGAAGCCACATATAGGCTATAGACAACATCGTCTCAAACGAGTAATAGAGTCAATACAGAATTAAAGTAACTAAGAAACATAAGAGTAAGATGTCGGCAATGCCCTCGGGAGAGTGAGGACCTACCACTTGGATGGTAAAATATCCAAGTCTTCCTTTCCACCAATTCGGAGCAAGTTCAACGACCCGAATCTATAATGTTTGGGAAAAAGGGAAAGAAATGGGGTTAGTACTCCACATGTACTAAGTATGGAACCATATATACAATTACCAATCAAATATACTTAGAAAAGGACATTTAAGAAAAATCATTATAAAACATGTATACGAGTGAAGCATAGCAAAGCAAAGCATACTAACTATAACCTTCATAAAGTCACAAGTGCAATGATCAAGTAAATTCCCATGACTCTTACTTAATAAAGTAACCTATCAAGACTATAATTAGCAATTATCCTTACCTAGCATACTCTCCCATTTCATGAAAACATTCTTCTTCAACCAAAAGCAACAACCATATACTCATAAGCATGTTATTCAATGTACAAAGTCATTTACATTATATCACTACTTTACATACATAATATTGACCTCTCAAAGCTCCTATCACGGCAAACTAGTGCAAGGCGTAGGTAGAGTCCCATACCCCTACCTAAGCTATAGCCAAACCCTTTCAAGTTACTTTGATTAGTCTATATCTTATTCATTCATTTTAGTTTAGGGAACTCTTGACTTAACCGACATAGACCACATGAGCTAATGTGGAATCCGGTGTCATGAAACCTTACACCGATGGAAGGTGGTCTACCGGCCAAGGTAGAACCTAACGTAAACGTAGCTATCTAGGTGGATCCACTAGCTAGTATCCTATGGTGGCAACATAGTTGATGGAGCTTGGGGAAAAGAACCTTGGACATATCAACTCTACACCCTACTTGGGTCATGAGTCTATCCACCCCGTGAGGACCGTAGTGAACCCTACCTTTCCTATATAAGAAAGTGTCACTCCCTCACATACAAACTCACTCGGTGCTAAGCTAGGTACCTTTTTTTATTGAAAAGCCTTTACTCTTATCATAATCATAAATGTATATATACATATATATATATATATCATAGGTCCTAGCCCTCATATACATTCATTTATCAAAGCTCAATAAGAATTGCATGAGAAATGGTCCTTTCATTAACAACTGAAAATAGGTGAAGTTAGCCCATGCACATATCATCACAATAGGGCACATCTTTACATAACAACTTCCCTATATCATGTACTCCTAGGCAACTCACAACCAACCTAAGCATTTCAATTCAATCATCATACCAACCTACCACCTTAAGCAAGGTATACTTCAACACAACCTTATCACTTGATGACAAATAATTCACAATTTGAAGTAAGGATTAGGATAATCAAGACTTACCAATACTTCTCCATAGTTCACCAATAAGGGCCTTACCATCAACCCAATTTGGGTCATCATCCCAATGTAATTCAATAGCAAACATAAGAACTAATTTAAGAGAAGCACTATACCATAATGCAATACTAAATCAAAGCTTGGTAGCATGATATCAAAGTCTATCTTCTTACCCTAGATTCAATACTCAAGAAATAGGCATGAAGAACTTCAATTCACCACAATAGATTCATGATCTATGTAATAACAATCATTTAAGATGATTTAAACAATAATTAGATCAATTACTTCAATCCAACCCAAATTCATATCAATCCCAATACCTAGGGTTAAGGGTTAGGGTCATCTGCCACAATCTTGACCAAACTACATCAATTCATCATAATCAAGTTACAATACATGATAATCTATTCATTATAACCCAAAGAATACATAAACAACTCAATTCATATAATCAAATTAGAAATTGGATGAAACCCATATGAAACTCAACTTTTGGAAAACCTTTGAAGGAGCCCTTTGAGGATAGAATATCAAAGGTGAATTAGATCCCATACCTTAATGTTTGATGACGTTTTGATAGTGATTTCATTCTAAAACCAGCCCCCAAAGATCTTACCAAGTTATTCTCCAATGGAGTCTTCCAATAGAGAGAGAAAGTAGAGAGAAGGAAGAGAGTTTTGTTTTGAGAATAATCATTAGGCTAATGAGGGTTGGGGTATTTATGGTGGCGTCTTAAGTCACTTAATAAGTCTTACCTTAATCCCCTAATTACCCTAAGACACTTAATTAAAATAATTAGACTAAAGCTAAATTCTGAAATATTACAGGCCATCCATGATGACTCCCTATCGACGGGCCGTCGTGGGTGTGACGGATTGGCCTCCCTCCGTCCTGCACGTCCGTCACATTGGTCAGAGACTGTGCAGGCGAGGGTTTCTTCCCAGTAATTAAGGCTAGCACGACGGTGGCCACGACGCCCTGTCATGCCCATGACGCCCCGTCATGGGATCCGTCGTGGCACACTATCTCAAGGGTTCTCCTTGAGGGCCCTTGGTTGGTCTTCGGGGAGTCGTACCCTTACTTTTTCCAACATGAAACCATCCCGCACTATGTCTTACACCTATTGTTACTAACTTTTACTCTATTCCGACTCTTTAACTTGGACAAACTACAAGGGACACTCTAGCCGTTTCATGAACCAACTTTCCGTACGTTATGGATATTTTGGTTCCAAAACACTTCAACGACTCCATCTATGCCAAATTTGGCTAGGAACAATGGTTTAGACCTTAAGGAGCCTATTTAAGTCTTACCACGTGACTTTGGGATTTCGAAATGTTACAAAGTCAGTGTGATTTCCAAATTTGGATTAGGAAAGTCAGTGAGCTTTCCAAATTTAGATTAGGAAAGTCATGCCATGAGAGTAACATGCGTCATCATACTTATCATATTGCACACAACACATAACAACTTACACATAGCACATATCATATATCATATTGCACATAACATCTTTTATTACATTCATTCATATGCCAAGAGACCTTGGAATCATGGACTTGACATTAAGAATTTCAAAAATGAGGGCTCAACATATGGGACCTCAACTAGGGAGCCTTCATTAGCAAACACAGAGTCTGCTTCATTCATTCATACGTACTTCATTTCATTTCGTTCATAGGCTAGTGTGAACACTAGTTATACCTAGGATGTAGTTTAAGACATTCATCGAGTTTATTGTGCAATGATCAAGAATAACCTATTGTCATTACTTGAATCTTGCTCACCTCTTGATTATCCTATCCTAACAACTTTGGTATCGTTCATTTCATTATGTGCATCATTTGAGGCTGGCCTCATTCATTCATTGGGAACTTTATATTTAACCAACATAGATCATGTGAGCATCATGAAATCCATTGTCTCCCCCACACCAAAAAAGAGGTGGAATCATCGGCCAAGGTGACCCAAAACATGCTAGCGTACTTGGGAATTTAACCCTGCCAGATCCCTATATTAGCAGTATAGGTTTGAAGACCAGGAGATGTAAGGAGACCCATACCCGGCAAGCCGGACAGTCTCATCTCATGAGAGTTACGTGAACCGCCGCCCTTCCCGAAAGAAGGCATCACTGCTCATAGTTAGTCTATCGGTGCTCAGTGTAAAGTTCCATTACATTCAACTCATACGTCATGGAAGCTGGCTTCTAGTATGAGGACATCATAGCTCAGTAGATGATTTCTCATCTCATTATTAGTATTAAGTGTGTTAATCTCAATACATTCATTAGAGTGTTCATAGAGACTGGTCTAATCATTAACTTTACACTATCATAGGTGAGTTCGTTTTGGTAACAATTACTTAGGCTCATTTGAGATTGTTCGTATCTTTTACATTAGTCTCATATCATGTTGTCACCACATTCATTAACATTAGCACAATTGATCTTCATAATTACTCACTCCATTTTTCGTGAATGTTCATTTCATCATATGCCAATGCACTTGGCCATTTGTGTGTTTCACATTCTTACTTAACCCTTCTAGTGTTTCCTCATTTCATTAAATAATAATCATTTCAGCGTATGCCAATGCACTTGGCCATTTAGTGTATTTTACACTCGTACTTAACCCTCCTAGGGTTACTTCATTTCATTACATACATCTTAGGTTCACTTATTTTTAAACGTATGCTAGACTTATGGGTCTATACATACAAGCAATGAGGCTTCATTCATAATTCATTAAGTGACTCATATCTTCCTAAGATTATGTAGTACGAGACTTATTTATCTTGTCTGTATGCCAAGATCTCGATTTCGATCTAAGTAGGTGGAATTATTCTTGAACATTTAATTCACGTATGATTTATGTATCAATACTGAAATTTGGGCAAGGGAACCCAAGTTCGAATCCCTTGGACAATACTTACATTTTTCCTTGATTTTATTTTTAATCTACATGACATTGGGACCCTAGATCGATCCCCAACATCAACATTCTCTCTTTATTTTTCTCCTTGGATTCTACTCTTATTTGGCCGAAGGGTTGTGGGATCGAACACCCACAGCCCCTTTTATTTTTTTCATTTACAATTTTCTTGTCCAATTCGCATAGACCATGAGGTTGTGGGATCAAACCCCCACAACCTCTCTTTATTTATTCTTTATTTCTCTAGGGACTGTGAGGTTGTGGGTTCGAACCCCCACAGCCTCCTTATCTTATTTTTATTTAAAATTGACTTAGCTATGCGTTGGCAGTGAGGTTATGGGATCGAGCCCCCACAGCCTCAGCTTATTTTATTTTATTTCTCCCTTTCTCCTTTACAACCTTGAGGTCGTGGGTGGATTCCCACACCTCACATTTCCTTTCTTTAAGTTTTCACACTTCATTCGCTGCCTGGAGGTCGTGGGTTCGATTCCCACGCCTCCCATTTTATTTATTTAATTTTTTCACTCTCCTTTCTCAGCCAGTATACCCCATTTCGAATCCCCCTGACCCCTTTTCTTTTCTTGCGAATTTAAGTTATCACACGGGTGAGGTCACAGGTTCGAATCATGGTGGCCTCATACCTTTAAAATCAATTAAATTTCCAGATTACTCCTCTATACTTTAGCCTAAACTAAACTTATAATTTTTTGTTGGAAACTTAATAATTTTCTTAGCTTATTTTCACCAATATTTCCACTTGAAAACTTAGGAAAATTCATGGATTATTTAACACTTTTTGGTGTGTATTTCATGGATTCGTTTAGCCAAAATATTGATACTGAAATCAGCCCCACTTCCATTTTAATGAACATCACGATTTACATAGGTTTATGCACGTAAAATGACAACCAAAACAATATCAAACTTGAAGCCTTAACCCGAGACCTCATTCACAGTAACATTCACAGTAACATTTTTGCACATGCACACACTTGCACAAACTTTTGAATACATGGTTGTCTTTCATACGATTTCAAGTACACAAACATAATCATATTCATCATGAAAACATAACATACACCTAAATCTACTAGCAATCATACCCAACCTACGATTTATTGGGAGCTTGTGACAGGGGCATGCAACAGGGGAAACAATCCTAGTTTTCGAATGAATAATGTGAACCTTAAGGGGTCTCTTGGGAAAGTGACCAAGAGAGAATAAAACCCATACCTTATTTTGACGTTCAAACCTTGAAGTTGCTGACCAAACCTTCTCCAAAACTCACGTCCAATCCAAGTTTCAACAGAAAACTTTCGACGGAAAAACCCTCTCTTTGCCTAACGTGTTCACTTAGCTTGTTTTGTTATATTTTCGTGTGAGTTCTTCAAGTGTGAAGAACTTTAGTAATTTTTCTGTTCTTGTAGTTGTTTAGGCAGAGAGAAATCATGAAAAGAGTGGAGAAACGTGAGAGAGATGAGCGTGAGAGAGAGTTAAAAGAGGTGAAGTAGTTTAGACTTAGTCAACTAGGAGACTTAGTCATAAACACATTAATTAATAAATAAATAATAATTAATAATAAAAATATGATTTTCCTTTTTCTTAAATCAGCCAATAATTGTTAATTTATTAAATTAAATCACCAATTAAAAAAATCACATTAAATCATTGCTCCCACCTAGGTTCGAACCCGGGTGGAGCAAGACTTCACTTCAAGGGCTCAATTTTGGACCTCTCTCCCCAAATTGCACCTCCACTTTATTAATTAAATAATTAATTACATATTTAGGGTAATTATGATACTACCCTTAGCCAGAAAAAGACCATTTTACCCCTAGAGCCTTCAAACCTAAGATTTCTTCTTTTTAAGTACGGTAAATACTACTTCGAGTAAATCTTCGTATTCGAGAGCCCTACATGGTTGGACCCAACTTTTCCAAGCTCAACTAACTCCCCAAGTTAGTTGGCTTTGCTGTAGCAAGGGTTCTGAGGTGCGGTTCTACGCGCATCAATCCGTGTGAACCCTGGTCTAATAGTAGGCATTCTTGACACATTAAGCATTTCTTATCTTATTCATTTTTAGGGCTGTTACATTATCCCTTCCCCCTTAGGAACATTCATCCCCGAATGACACTACTACTATCTAGCGTAATGCCAGTCAGATCATAACATAATCACTATGCACAATCAAGCAATAGCAACAAAATATAGAGAGATAAGGAAACTTAGACTTAAGAGTAGGAAGTCTAACCTCAAGAGCTGAAAAGATGAGGGTAACGGGATCTCATGTCGGCCTCAGCCTCCCACATAGCACCTCAACAAGATGATTTCTCCACAATACCTTCATTGTGGTAATCTCATTGTTCCTCAGCCGCTTGATCTGTCTGTCTAAGATCTCAACAGGTACCTCCTCATAGGACAAGTCTTCATCGACCCCCAAACCTTCCACAGGTAGAATCGATGCTGGATCACCTAGGCACTTCTTTAACATGGATAAATGAAAGACTGGATGGACAGAAGCTAGCTCCGCAGGCAATGCCAACTCATAGGCCACGTCACCCAAACGCTGTAGGATCCCGTATGGCCCAACATACCTCGGACTCAACTTCACCTTCCTGCCAAACCTCATCAACCCCTTCATAGGTGATATCTTCAGATAGACCTGGTCACCAACATCAAACTCTAAGGGCCATTTTCTGTTATCTGCATATGACTTCTGCCGACTGTAAGCAGTAGTCAACCTGTCCCTAATCACTCTGACCTTCTCTAAGGCCTCATGAATGATCTCTGGACCCAAAATGGATGACTCTCCAACCTCGAACAACATAACTGGAGATCTACACCTCCTACCATACAGTGCCTCAAACGGTGCCATCCCAATGCTGGAGTGATAGCTATTATTATACGAGAACTCTATCAAAGGCAGATGGTCATCCCAGCTACCCCTGAAGTCAATCACACACGCTCTCAACATGTCCTCCAATGTCTGAATAGTGCGCTCTGCCTGCCCATCAGTTTGAGGATACAAGACAGTACTAAGCTTTACCTGCGTGCCCAAGCTCTTCTGGAAAGATCTTCAGAAATGTGAAGTAAGCTGAGCTCCTCTATCTGGAATGATAGACAAAGGAATCCCATGCCATCTCACAATCTCATCAATGTAGAGTCTCGCATAATCCTCAGCTCTATAAGTAGACTTCACAGGGATAAAGTGGGCAGACTTAGTCATCCTATCCACAATAACCCATATGGAGTCATGCTGTCTCCTAGTCCTCGGAAGACCAACCACGAAGTCCATATTAATGGCCTTCCACTTCCAAGTAATAACCTCAATAATCTGAGTAAGACCGCCAGGCTTAAGATGTTTTGCCTTAACCTGCTGACAATTAGGACACTTAGCCACATATTCTGCAATGTCCTTCTTCATGCCATCCCGCCAATAAATGTGTTTAAGATCATGATACATCTTGGTGGAACCTGGATGTATGGAATATCTGGAACCATGGTCCTCTGCAACAATCCTAGTCCACAAATCATCCACATCTGGTACACAAAGCCTGTCCTGATACCTAAGTATGCCATCACCTCCCAAATCGAAAGACTCATTCATCTTTATCAACACTGAGTCCTTCAGCTCCATCAACACAGGATCGAGATGCTGACCCTGCTTGACTTCAACTACCAAGGATGATTCAGAACTAGGATGAACTGAAACACCCCCACTAGTAGAGTCAACCAATCGCACACCCAGTCGGGCCATTCTGTGTACATATTTCTCCAACTCCTTTTTCTCATGTTCAATGTGGGCTGTACTTCCCATGCTCATCCTGCTCAAAGCATCAGCTAGAACATTAGCCTTACGTGGATGGTAGTAAACATTCATGTCATAATCCTTCAACAACTCCAACCATCTCCGCTGATATAGATTCAACTCCCTCGATGTGAACACGTACTGGAGACTCTTTTGGTCTGTAAACACATCCACATGCACTCCATACAAGTAGTGCCTCCACATATTCAGTGCAAATACCATAGCTGCTAACTCCAGGTCATGAGTGGGATAATTCTTCTCATGAACCTTGAGTTGTCTGGATGCATAGGCTATCACCTTACCAACCTACATAAGAACACAACCCAAAATAACCCTAGATGTATCACAGTAAACAGTGTAATTCTCACCACACTTAGGCAAAGTAAGCACCGGGGTTGAAGTGAGTCTGTCCTTGAGCTCCTGGAAACTCTTCTCACAAGTCTTCGTCCATTCAAACATGGCTTTCTTCTTAGTCAAAGCTGTCAGTGGGGCAGCAACGGAAGAAAAAACCTCTACGAACCTGCGGTAGTAACCAGCCAATCCCAGAAAGCTACGGATGTCAGTAGGAGTAAGAGACTTTGGCCAGTTCTTCACAGCCTCACTCTTCCTGGGATCCACCTCCATGCCTTTATCGGACACAACATGACCAAGGAAGGTCACTGATCTAAGCCAAAATTCACACTTGCTGAATTTGGCATACAACTGATGTTGTCGAAGTACCTGCAAGGTTAGTCTAAAATGTTGTTCATGCTCTTCCTTGGTCCTAGAGTAGATGAGAATGTCATCAATGAATACTATGACGAAAGAATCAAGGTATTCACGGAAGACCCTGTTCATGAGATCCATAAATATAGCAGGTGCATTCGTGAGACCAAATGACATAACTAAGAACTGATAATGACCATAACGGGTACGAAAGGCTGTCTTTGGGATATCTCAATCCCTAACCCTAAGCTGATGATACCCTGAACGAAGATCAATCTTAGAGAAGAAACTTGACCCTTGGAGATGATCGAACAAATCATCTATTCAGGGAAGTGGATACTTATTCTTTATAGTGACTTTGTTGAGCTGCCGATAATCGATACACATTCTAAGGGTTCCATCCTTCTTTTTCACAAACAACACTAGAGTGCCCCAAGGGGATATGCTCTGCTGAATGAAACCCTTATCAGTGAGATCTTTTAACTGCAGCTTCAACTCTTTGAGTTCAGCTGGAGCCATTCTATAAGGAGGAATTGAAATTGGTTTAGTATCGGGTTCTAAGTCGATACCAAAATCAATCTCTCGAGGGGGAGGGACTCCAGGCAAATCATCAGGAAATACATCTAGGAACTCATTCACTACAGGCACTGAGTCTATGGAAGGAATGTCATGATATAAATCATTAACACTCAGAAGATGACACAATAAACCCTTGGACATAATTTTATGGGCCTTAAGGTTCAAAATCAAGGGATTAGGAAGACTCGAGTTGTACCCTTCCCAGATTAGCTCCTCTTCATCAGTGAAACAAAATCTCACCACTCTACTACGACAATCCAAACAAGCATAACAACTGTGAAGCCAGTCCATTCCAAGAATAACATCAAAATCATGCATGGGCAACTCAACCAAGTTTGCGCACATAGTCTTACCACTTACAACTATTGGGCAATCCTTGTATACTCTATCAGTTCTTACATTTTCTCCTAAAGGTGTACTAACCACTATAGGATCATGCAGAACTTCAGGAAATATCTCAAAAGTGAGAGCAAGCAAAGAAGTTACAAAGGAAAGCGTAAACACTGGATCAAGTAAAGCATAAACAGAAGTTGAGAATACTTGCACCATACCTGTGACCACATCAGCGGACTTCTCCTGCTCCTCCCTGCCCTTCAGGGCATAGAATCTGTTCCTCATAGGAGGCTGGACTGCTGCTGCACCCTATGGATTACGCCTAGGCTGAGGCTGAGCATTACCTCCAGCCTGACCTATGTTCTGTGGGTAGTCTCTAACCATGTGCCCACTCTTACCGCAACGGAAGCAGGCATTAGTGCCCTGTCTGCACTCTCAACTTTGAGCAGGCCACACTTAGCACAGTTCTTTTTGGGACGCTGCACCTCACCTCCATTGCCCTTCTTGGTCTCAGGTCTTCCTCTTCTAGGTGTTGTACTCCTTTGAGAATTAGAGTTCCTAGAACTCTGTTGCCCCTTCTTGAACCTGGGCTGCTCACAGACGCCAAAATTATTTCTGTGGCCTCCATGGCTGGGACCTGCCTGATCTTGAGGCTTAGGCCTCCTAGCATCATGAACACCCCTCTTCTTGCGGCTGTCCTCTACCTGCTGGACATGAACAATCAACCTGGAAAGGTCCATGTTATCATAGAGCATCGCAGACCGACACTCCTCCTCCAGATCTCCGTTGATTCCTGTGAGGAACTTGCTCATTTCATCCCTACTATTAGATACAAGGGAAGTAGCATAACTGGATAGTTTAACAAACTTCGGGGAATACTTCCTGACTGTCATAGATCCCTGCTTAAGGTTGATAAACTCCTCAAACTTTGCCTCCCTCATCTCCCTGGGAAAGAATCTCTCTAGGAAGGTTGTTTTAAACAGCTCCCAAGTGACCGGAACTCCGCCCAAAGCTCGGCTATCCTGCCACAGCTTGCACCAAGTCTGTACAATATCCTTGAGCTGATAGGAAGCCAACTCAGCCTTCTCAATATCTGTGGCCCTCATAGCCACCAAAATCTTATGCACCTCATCCACAAACTCCTGGGGGTCCTCTGAAGTCTTAGACCCTATGAAAATAGGAGGATTCATCCTCGTGAAGTCTCTCAATCTGTCAGCCATGCTACGAACCGGTGGGTTCTCCCTCTGAACATCCTGCCGGTTGACCTGGGCAGTCATAGCCTGGGCCTGCATAGTGATGGTCTGTGCCATCTGGGCCAGGGATGCCCCCACCTCCGCATCAGTCAACCCAGCTGGGTTAACCGGCATAGCCACTCCTTCAGCTGGAGCCTGGGGTGGAGCCTGATTGTCCCCAGCAGCTGAACCTCCTCTCCTCTGACCAATGGTTCTCCTAGTATTCATTCTCTGAAAACAACAAAGTTTGATGTTAGACACGCTCATAACACCAAGAAATTAGACATTAGGAAAAGCACAATAAGATTAGAAAAAGGGAAATTTTCCTACGCATCATGCCGTCTCTAATTCATGATAGTGGTGCAGTTCACTACCATGACTTAGAAACTACTCAATGTGGTTGATGTGAACTTATTATTATCGGAATTTAACCTAGTGCTCTGATACCAACTTTGTCAAGACCGGAATCTAGACCCTAGACGAGACCGGCGTCGTTGACCTCTCACAGGTCGCAGACAAGCCTACATACGTCATTCTTACTTCATCTAGGTTAATTTTAGCGAAAAAATTGAACTCTTTGTTTTCTTATTTCATGCTAAACATTTTAAACTTAACATCATGGGCGTTCACAAATGAACCATCTAATATATAGATAATCAAATGAAAGAAACAGAGCAATACTGTAATAAATGTATAATTGCCAAAATGGCACCAACAATGTCTGAAATAAAAATGTAAAGAAACACTAGTGGAACATGCTCCACTAGCTAAAGCCTACATCTAAGCTAGATAGTAACGGTAGACATCCTCGAAAGCATGAGGGCCTACCAACTCCAGATGAAAGCTCCACGTCCGGATAGCTGCAACGTCAACCTGTAAGCTCTAGCGTCCACTTGTGCCTACACCTAAAAATATAAAGTTGTATGGTATTAGTACACACTTGTACTAAGTATGGGTATATGCAAGCACACACCAAGAACATGCATGAGAAAGGATAGCTCTTTCCTAACAACATGATTATGGAAAGTCAAGTCAGTGGACTTGCCAAATTAGGATTAGGAAAGTTAGTGAACTTTTTAAATTTGGATTAGGAAAGTCAGCTAGCTTTCCAAATTTGGAATAGGAAAGTCATGCCATGAGAGTAACATGCATCATCATACTTATCATATTGCACACAGTACATAACATCTTACACATAGCACATATCATATAGCATATAACACATAACATCTTTTAAAACATTCATTCATATGCCATGAGACCTTGGAATCATGGACTTGACATTAAGAATTTCCAAAATGAGGGCACAACATATGGGACCTCAACTAGGGATTCTTCATTAGCAAACACACAGTCTTCTTCATTCATTCATACGTACTTCATTTCATTTCATTCATAGTCTAGTGTGAACACCAGCTATACCTAGGATGCAGTTTAAGACTTTCATCGGATTTTCTGTGCAATGATCAAGAATAACCTAGTGTCATTACTTGAGTCTAGCTCACCTCTTGATTATCCTATCCTAACACTTTTGGTATCGTTCATTTCATTATGTGCATCATTTGAGGCTGGACTCATTCATTCATTGGGAACTTTAACTTTAACCGACATAGATCATGTGATCATCATGAAATCCAGTGTCTCCCCCACACCGAAAAGAGGTGGAATCACCGGCCAAGGTGACCCAAAACATACTAGTGTACATGGGAATGTAACCCCGCCAGCTCCCTATATTGGCAGTATAGGTTCGAAGACCAGGAGATATAAGGAGACCCATACCAGGCAAGCCGGACAGTCTAATCTCATGAGAGTTACGTGAACCTCCGCCCTTCCCGAAAGAAGGCATCACCGCTCAGAGCTAGTCTATTGGTTCTCAGTATAAAGTTTCATTACATTCAACTCATACGTCATTGAAGCTGACTTATAGTATGAGGACATCATAGCTCAATAGATGATTTCTCATCTCATCATTAGTATTAAGTGTGTTAATCTCAATACATTCATTAGAGTGTTCATAGAGACTGGTTTCTTCATTAACTTTACACTCTCATAGGTGAGTATGTTTTGTTAACAATTACTTAGGCTCATTTGAGATTGTTCTCATCTTTTACATTAGCCTCATATCATGTTGTCACCACATTCATTAACATTAGCACAATTGCTCTTCATAATTACTCACCCCATTTTACGTGAATGTTCATTTCATCATATGCCAATGAACTTGGCCATTTGTGTGTTTCACACTCTTACTTAACCCTTCTAGTGTTTCCTCATTTCATTACATAATAATCATTTCATCGTATGCCAATGCACTTGGCCATTTAGTGTATTTTACACTCGTACTTAACCCTCCTAGGGTTATTTCATTTCATTACATACATCTTAGGTTCACTTATTTTTAAACGTATGCTAGACTTATGTGTCTATACATAAAAGCCATGAGGCTTCATTCATAATTCGTTAAGTGACTCATATCTTTCTAAGATTATGTAGTACAAGACTTATTTATCTTGTATGTATGCCAAGATCTCGATTTCGATCTAAGTAGGTGGCATTATTCTTGAACATTTAATTCACGTATGATTTATGTATCAACACGGAAACTTGGGCAAGGGAACCCAAGTTCGAATCCCTTGGACAATACTTACATTTTTCCTTGATTTTATTTTTAATCTACATGACATTGGGACTCGAGCCCCAACATCAACATTCTCTCTTTATTTTTCTCCTTGGATTCTACTCTTATTTGGCCGAAGGGTTGTGGGATCGAACCCTCACATCCCCTTCTTTTTTTTCATTTAAAATTTTCCTGTCCAATTCGCATAGACCATGAGGTTGTGGGATCAAACCCCCACAGCCTCTCTTTATTTATTCTTTATTTCGCTAAGGACTGTGAGGTTGTGGGTTCGAACCCCCACAGCCTCTTTATCTTATTTTTATTTAAAAATTGACTTAGCTATGCGTTGGCAGTGAGGCTGTGGGATCGAGCCCCCACAGCCTCACTTTATTTTCTTTTTATTTCTCACATTCTCCTTTACAGCCTTGAGGTCGCGGATTCTATTCCCACGCCTCACATTTCCTTTTTTTAATTTTTCTTTCACTTCATTCGCTGCCTCGAAGTCGTGGGTTCGATTCCCACTCCTCCCATTTTATTTATTTAATTTTTGCACTCTCCTTTCTTAGCAAGTATACCCCATTTCGAATCCACCTGACCCCTTTTCTTTTCTTTTGAATTTAAGATATCACACGGGTGAGGTCACAGGTTTGAATCCTGGTGGCCTCATCCCTTTAAAATCACTTAAATTTCCAAATTAGTCCTCTATACTTTAGCCTAAACTAAACTTATAATTTTTGTTGAAAACTTAATCATTTTCTTAGCTTATTTTCACCAATATTTCCACTTGAAAACTTAGGAAAATTCATGGATCATTTAACACTTTTTGGGGTGTATTTCATGGATTCGTTTAGCCAAAATATTGATACTCAAATCAGCCCCACTTCCATTTTAATGAACATCACGATTTACATAGGTTTATGCACGTAAAATGACAACCAAAACAATATCAAACTTGAAGCCTTAACCCGAGACCTCATTCACAGTAACATTGACAGTAACATTTTTGCACATGCACACACTTGCACAAACTTTCGAATACATGGTTGTCTTTCATACGATTTCAAGTACACAAACATAATCGTATTCATCACGAAAACATAACATACACCTAAATCTACCAGCAATCATACCCAACCTACGATTCATTGAGAGCTAGTGACAGGGGCATGCAACAGGGGAAACAATCCTAGTTTTCGAATGAATAACGTGAACCTTAAGGGGTCTCTTGGGAAAGGGACAAAGAGAGAATAAAACCCATACCTTATTTTGATATTCAAACCTTGAAGGTTCTGCCCAATCCTTCTCCAAAACTCACGTCCAATCCAAGTTTCAACGTAAAACTTTCGACGGAAAAACCATCTCTTTGCCTAACGTGTTCACTTAGCTTGTTTTCTTATATTTTCGTATGAGTTCTTCAAGTGTGAAGAACTTTAGTAATTTTTCTATTCTTGTAGTTGTTTAGGTAGAGAGAAATTGTGAAAATAGTGGAGAAACGTGAGAGAGATGAGCGTGAGAGAGAGTTAAAAGAGGTGAAGTAGTTTAGACTTAGTCAACTAGGAGACTTAGTCATAAAAACATTAAATAATAAATAAATAATAATTAATACTAAAAATCTGATTTTCCTTTTTCTTAAATCAGTGATTAATTATTAATTTATTATATTAATTCACCAATTAAAAAAAATCACATTAAATCAATGCTCCCACCTAGGTTCGAACTCGGGTGGAGCAAGACTTCACTTCAATGAGTCAATTTCGGCCCTCTCTCCCCAAATTACCCCTTCACTTTATTAATTAAATAATTAATTACATATTTAGGGTAATTACGATACTACCCTTAGCCAAGAAAAAGACCATTTTACCCCTAAACCCTTCAAACCTAAGATTTCTTCTTTTTAAGTCCGGTAAAGACTACTTCGAGTAAATATTCGTATTCGAGAGACCTACATGGTTGGACCCAACCTTTCCAAGCTCAACTAACTCCCCAAGTTAGTTGGCTTGGATGTAGCAAGGGTCCGAGGTCTGGTTCTACGCACATCAAATCCGTGTGAACCCTGGTCTAATCGTAGGCATTCTTGACACATTAAGCATTTCTTATCTTATTCAGTTTTAGGGTTGTTAAAGATATAGTCTTAATTCTTATGAATTCTAGCGTGGTTTTTAATGGGTTGTTGAATGATGTAAGAATTGTATTCAATTGATGTATAGGCTGTCTTAGATTGATAAATCTATACTTAATTGACCAAGATTCATTGAGTATTATGTTTTTTTGTACTGAATTGATTATCATGGCCATGGGTAAGGGCTTTTGGTATTGAATTGGATGATTTAGCTATAGATTGAAGTGGTGAGAATGGATTTTTGATACGCTGCCCTAATTCTTTTTATATTATTTAATGTAGCTATTGAGTTGTGTTGTGATTGGCATGGTCCAATTATGGTGGCGGTGCTATGTGTTTTAATTGTGAACGATGTGGCCTTGTCGGCGTTACTTTATGTATTATGATGATCATGGCCTTTGTCACCATTGGAATCTAGACCCCAGACGAGACTGGCTTCGTTGACCTCTCAGAGGTCGCAGACAAGCCTACTTACGTCATTCTTACTTTACATAGGTTAATTTTAGCGGAAAATTTGAAACTTTTTGTTTCTTAACAAACTTATTAAACATTCTCATTATTTCATAATTGTTCACCATCAACCAACATTAAGAGATAAGCCACTGAAAGATATAGTCATAAATATAGAGTTGCCAAAATGGCACCAATACATAGTCTGAAAAAAAACAGGAAAGAAACGCTAGTGAAACATGCTCCACTAGCTCAACTCTAAAACTAAGCTAGAATATAACATTAGCATCCTCGAATGCATGAGGACCTACCAACTCTGGATGAATGCGGGACGGCCGGATAACTGCAAATATGATCCTGTAGCTCTATCGTCCACCTGTGCCTGTACCTAAAATAGTAGAGTTTGTATAGGGTTAGTACACACTTGTACTAAGTATGGGTATATGAAAGTACACACCAAGGACATTCATGAGAAAGAATAGCTCTTCCCTAACAACATGATTATGGGAAGTCAAGTCAGTGGACTTGACAAATTTGGATTAGGAAAGTTAGTGAACTTTCCAAATTTCGATTAGGAAAGTCATGCCATGAGAGTAACATGCATCATCATAAATATCATATTGCACACAACACATAACATCTTACATATAGCACATATCATAGCACAAAACATATAACACATGACTTCTTTCATATCATTCATTCATATGCCATGAGACCTTGGAATCATGGACTTGACATTAAAACTTTCCAAAATGAGGGCTCAACATATGAGACCTCAACTAGGGATTCTTCATTAGCAAACACAGAGTCTGCTTCATTCATTCATACGTATTTCATTTCATTTCGTTCATAGGCCAGTGTGGACACCAGTTATACCTAGGGTGTAGTTTAAGACTTTCATCGGGTTTACTGTGCAATGATCAAGAATAACCTAATGTCATTACCTGAGTCTAGCTCACCTCTTGATTATCCTATCCTATCACCTTTGGTATCATTCATTTCATTATGTGCTTCATTTGAGGCTGACCTCATTCATTCATTGGGAACTTTAACTTTAACTAACATAGATCATGTGATCATCATGAAATCCAGTGTCTCCCCCACACCAAAAAGAGGTGGAATCACCGGCCATGGTGACCCAAAAACATGCTAGCGTACATGGGAATTTAACCCCCCAGATCCCTATATTGGCAGTATAGGTTCGAAGACCAGGAGATATAAGGATACCCATACCCGGCAAGCCGGACAGTCTCATCTCATGAGAGTTACGTGAACCTCTGCCCTTCCTGAAAGAAGGCATCACCGCTCATAGCTAGCCTATCGGTGCTCAGTATAAAGTTCCATTACATTCAACTCATACGTCATGGAAGCTGGATTCTAGTATGAGGACATCATAGCTCATTAGATGATTTCTCATCTCATCATTAGTATTAAGTGTGTTTTTCTCAATACTTTCATGAGAGTGTTAATAGAGACTAGTCTCTTCATTATCTTACACTCTCATAGGTGATTTGGTATCAATTACTTAGGGTCATTTGAGATTGCTCTCATCATTTGCATTAGCCTTTTATCATGTTGTCACTACATTCATTATCATTAGCACATTTACTCTTCATAATTACTCACTCCATTTTACGTGAATGTTCATTTCATCATATGCCAATATACTTGGACATTGGTGTGTTTCATACCCTTACTTAACCCTTCTAGGGTTTCATCATTTCATTGTTCATTTCATCATTTAGTACATACATCTTAGGTTCACTTACTTTTAAACGTATGCTAGACTTATGAGTCTATACACACAAGCCATGAGGCTTCATTCATAATTCGTTAAGTGATTCATACATTCCTAAGATTATGTAGTACAAGACTTATGTATCTTGTATATATGCCAAGATCTTGATTTCAATCTAATTAGGTGGCATTATTCTTTGATATTTTGTTCACGTATGACTTATGTATCAATACGGAAGTTTGTGCAAAGAAACCCAAGTTTGAATCACTTGGATATCATTTACATTTTTCATTGATTTTATTTTTAATATTCATAACATTAGAACTCTAGATTAAATCCCAACATTAACATTGTATCATTAATTTTCTACTTAGTTTTCCTCTTAAGTTGGCCGAAGGGTTGTGGATTCGAACCCCCACAACCCCTTTTTATTTTTTATTAACATCATATTGCACAATCTCGCCTAAACCAAGAGGTTGTGGGATCAAACCCCCACAACCTCTTTTATTTATTCTTAAATTTTCGCTGGGATAGGGAGTTTGTGGATTCAAACCCCCACAGCCTCCTTAATTTAATTTAAATTCGCTAGAGAATTGGGAGGTTGTGGGTTCGAACCCCCACAGCCTCCTTATTTTAGTATTAATTTCGCTAGGCTGTGAGGTTGTTGTTCGAACCCACACAGCCTCCTATCTTTATTTTTAATTAAAGATTTCTTAACTAGGCGTCTTGGCAGTGAGGTTATGGGATCGAGCCCCCACAACCTCACTTAATTTTCTTGTTTAATTTTGTCATTCTCCTCTCTGACCTTGAGGTCGTGGGTTCGATTCCCACGGCTCCCATTCTTTTTTTTCTTTAATTTCTCTTCTTCACTCGCTGCCTGGAGGTCGTGGGTTCAATTCCCACGCCTCCCCATTTATTTATTTTAATTTTTATCTCTTCTTACTAACCCAGCAGACGCGAGTTCGATTCCCCCAGCCCCCTTTTCTTTTTTCCTTAATCGCGAATTCCAGTAGCCAAAGGGTGAGGTCAAAGGTTCGAATCCTGGTGGCCTCACCTCTTTAAAATGTATTAATTTCCAGATTTCTTTGTTAAGCTTTAGCCTAAATTAATATTGCGTAGTTGCTGGAAATATTAGTCATTCTTCAACTCATTTTCATCAACGTTTTCACATGATTCAAATGGTGCATTCATAAATAATTTTAACACATTTTTAGGCGCATCTTTCATAAGTTTATTTGGCTAAAAGATTGTTATTCAATCAACCATATTTCATTACAATGAACATCATATTGTGTACAAATTTTACACCTAAGATACAAAGATTGAACATGTAAATTCATAATTCCTGCAGTGAATACATTCACTGCCAACGTGCACACACACACATCATTTTTTTTCCATCATACATTGGTTGCCATTTTCGTGACTTCACGTATATAAACATATTCACATTCAACACAAGAACATCACATATACCTAAATCTACCAGCAAACAAAACCCAACCTACGAATCATTGGGAGCTAGTGACAAGGACATACAACGGGGAAACAACCCTAGTTTCGGAGTGAATATCTTGAATCTTAAAGGGTCTCTTGGGAAAGGGAGCAAGAGTGAAGAAACCCATACCTTAATTTGCTTGTTCAAACGTGAATTTTCTGCCCAAAGCCCTCTCCAAAATCAGTCCAAGCCTCCTCAACGTACACACCACTCGACGAACAACCTCTCTTTGCCTTGACTTTTTTGGTTACTTTGTTTTTCTCAAATTTTCATGTGAGTTCTTCAAGTATGAAGAACCCTTGATGTGTTTTAATTTCTTCACGTTAATTTGGTAGAGAGCAAACGTGAAAGAGAGTTTTTGAGCGTGAAGAGGTGATAAACATGAGAGAGTGAAACGTGTGAGGTTGTTTAGGATTAGAGGATGACTTAGTCAATTTAGGACTCTCCTTAATAAACAAAAATCTGATTTATTTAATTATACGTGAAAGGACCATTTTGCCCTTACAAAAAAATTAGATTTTAATTGATGATAAAATCATAAATTCATTGCTTCTAGTGGGGCTCGAACCCGAGTGACACCCTATTTGCGAAAATGGGTCACTTCGGGCCGCCCCAACCCGAATTGATCTTTTAATTAAATTAATTAATTAATTAATTAATTCCTCAGGGTAATTACAATATTACCCTTGGCCTGGAAAAGACCATTTTACCCCTGGACCCTCAAAGCTTAAAATTTCCTCTTTTAAGTCCGGTAAAGACTCATTCGATTAAATCTTCGTTTTCGAGAGCCTCACATGGTTGGTTCCAACCTTTCCAAGATCAAATAACTCCACAAGTTAGTTGGCTTGCCGTAGTAAGGGTTCTGAGGTCAGGTTCAATGCGTACCAATCCGTTTGAACCTTGATCTAATCGCAAGCATTCTTGACACCTTAAGCATTTATCTTATTCATTTTTAGGGTTGTTACAGCTTTGTCGGCAACTAGATGATATACTATGATGATTTGTGTAGTTGAATCTTGACTTAGGATGCTAATGCCTCTTAGTCTTGTATGTATGAATTACATGAGACCTTGAATAATGCTAAGGTCAACTTATGTGGAACCTTTGGGAACGAAGGTTAAGATATGCTTGAAGTCGAAAGTTGTAGTGGTATGCTTCTTGTATGAATAATGGAGTTAAGGTTGGTTCGCTGGAACGATATCATATCATTCTTAGTAAAGTTATTAAGTTATCCTCTTCGCCATTGTAAGGCAGACCTAGGGGACCTCTTTGATAGGGTGAATGTGACTGGGATATGAACTAGATATGGAATCTCTTCATGTAATCCTTTATGTGAATTACTCTATGAGAACAAAGGCTAGCGCCGAGAGAGTTTGGTACGGGAAGTAGATCTAGTTAAGAATGAGGATAGAGTGCAAAGTAAACGCTTTATATTCCTTACCCATGTGCCTATATGGGATGTGTCTAAGTTCTACCATTGGAAAGTATAACACCCTCCATCTGAGTAGGTTACAACTCCGGATTCCATGCTTTTCTACAATGGTCTATGTCGGTTATTGCCTATTCTCATCATACGCGATACCTACTAGTATTGGAGAAGTTCTATGAAGTTTAGGTGGTGGTATGGGACGCTATCTGAACATTGCACAATAGGCTTTGAAGATGTTAGTGAGAGTCCCTAGGTCTTCTCCAAGACCATTACTTGAATGTCCTTATGTGATGAATGTCTCTTAAATGAACTAATGAATGTAATGACATAAGTTAGAAAGCATGTTAAATGAATAAGTACTTATCTAGAGTAGTTAAGGTTTTTTTAGTTAAGGTGTAAAGGGGGCATAGGAATGATCACTTCGTATCTTACGTAGATAAGTCTTAAGAATGACTCTAGTTAGGGAAGTTTGTTGATTAAGCAGGAATGATACAAACTTAGGTATTCTTAAGAATTATTTAGGTAATCTTGAAGAGGTCAACTAGGTATATTCTCTTCTATAAGTACTTAGGTAAGTCTTTTTCATAACCTTAGTGAGTTAAATGTCGTATCATATATGTTACATTGTGTTGGGTGTATAGTAAGTGTGTGTGTCTCAGTATAGGTGGTCTTAAGGATCATTTAGGTGTGCCCAAAGAGGGTGTATGGGTGGTCACTCTTTGTCTTAATTAAGTGAGTGTTAGGATAGTTTTTAGTGAGAATATTGCATGCTAGAAAGGGGTCTTTATGAAGTTGGAAAGTTCACTGCAACAGTGAATTGATTCACTGTAAAGTCACATAGGTTCACTCTAACTTTTCTAAAAATGTGATAAAATGCTTATGTGATATATTATGTATTTATAAGGTGTTAAATGTAGTTCTTATGCCATTATTATTATATTTAAATAAAAAAGATCATTTTCAATTAAATGCCCGTTTTAATGATTTTTATGCATTTTTTCATACTTAGTACATATAGTTGTACTAATTCCATGCTTTTATCTATCTATAAAGTGATTCATAGGTCAAGGTTCTTTTGGGAGAGAAGTCTTGGATTATAGGATCGTTCAAGCAAGTTGAAGTATGTCCTCATTTGACTCGAGGGCATAGATATCTTTGGTTTCTTTTATTGAAGTATTGTAATAGACTTAGTAGTACTATATTTCTATTGTATGGTCCGTGTTCCAAGTACTCCTGTGTTGAGGATTTGATGAAATGAGACCTAGTATTTCCTATGAGTTTTATGAAAGATATTTTGAAAGACTATTCGAATGTTTTGTGAAAATATTTATTTCTGCACTACTTTTCATATATGTATATGCGATGAATGATGCGAAAGGGCTTGTATGAGACGTCTCAGAGGTCAAGTATGTCATGCCATAACCTATGAATTCCCTAACTTCTAGGGTATAGTTGTGGGTCGTGACATAAAGTAAGACTCTAGAGGCACGACTTAGTAATACAAGAAGATGAGAATTTTATAAGCATGACATAGTCTCTCATTCATAAGTGTGGCACGCCTCACAATTATGAAATAGAATCTACATAGACATGGGTTAATGAGAAATTGATCCTAAGAATATTCAATCTCATGCTCTGATACCAAGTTTATCACATCTGGGGAGCACCCCCTAGACGTAATCGGCATCGTCGTCCTCAGAGAGTACTAAGACTAGCCTCTTAGCATTCGTCATTACACTTCATAAATTAAAAAGTGCAGAAAATTAAAACTTTTCATATGCATCTATATCATGAGGTTTACATAGACCTCTCGTTTACACACCATATATTCATAGGGAGTTTACTTAGACTTCTCGCATAGGAAGCTTACATAGGCTTCGACTTTTATGCCACATATAACATGTATAAAATATAGTCTAATAGGAATGTCTCATATAAAATTATCTAAAGTGGAATAGAATAATTCGGGAATAGCCCTTACACAAATGTATAATTGCCACTTAGGGCTTACAACAATGTCTTGAACAATAAGAGTTAAACGAATGTCCTTAGACTATAGCGAGTAACATAGACAAAATAGGAAAAGACATCACCCTCGGATGTTGAGGACCTACCCAAACATGGAGATAGATATCAAAGCCTTCTTCAAAGTAGCCTCAATACTTCAACGGCCTAAACCTACATTTTTTGGGAAAAGGGAAAGAATATGGGTTAGTACACCATTTGTACTAAGGAAGGAAACATATGCACACATACACTTAGAAATCATGCTAAAGGGGAAATTTGTACAAAACTATGCCAAGTTACTTTGAAAAGCCTTATGCACAACCAAGAACACATATAAGACAATGATCATATATTCCTTAAGGCAATAGCATATTCAACAAAAGACAACATCATCAATTTAAGTCAAGTCAACTTGTGTAGTAGCATATTAGAACTCATAAACAAAACAACTCCAACATCATGTTATAAAAACAAAGCAAGTACAAGAGTTCATAACATTACGACATATGCAATACCCTTACTCATAACCCAAGCTTACTAGTGCAATGACCAAGTGAAGCCCCATAACCCTGCTCAACCATGTAAACCAATCAAAGTATCACAAATATTATCTAACTTCATATAACATAGCATCATGAGTATTCATCATCATATTTAGCAATATAGACCAACAATATATTCATAAGTAAAACCAACATCATATAGTATCATCAACATGTAAAGTTAACATATGCATATCATTTACTCTACAAGAACATAAGGTCATAAGAACATAAGAACATCCTCCTCGGACTTCCCTCAAGGAAAACTAGTGCAATGTATAGGTAGAGTTTCATACCCCTACCTAGTCTAAGTCAAACCCCTTAAGTCCTCCTAGTTAGAGATCACTTTATTACTTCAATTTAATTTTGAGAACACTTACCTTAACTAACATAGACCACATGAGTTAGATGTGGAATCCGGTGTCATGAAATCCTACACCAAAATAAGGTGGACTACTTTCCAAGGTAGTACCAAAACATGAATGTAGCATCTAAGTGGATCCACTAGCTAGTATTCCTATGGGGGCAACATAGTTCAAGAACTAGGAGACATGTTTGAGACCCTATTTATGCCATTGGCATTGTAATCTCTATCTCATGAGTACAATAGTGAACCTTCCTTCCCTACTTGTGAAGGGACATTTCTCACTACTAGTTCACTTGGTGCTAAGCTAGAGTCCCTTTTGAAATGTCTTTAATTCTTCCTTTAACAATCATAACATAGTTTAGGTCGTAGGAGACTAACCCCTTGTATAGTCATAGTCATAAGCTCAATAGGAATTGCATGATAACATCCTTTTAATACAACCCTCATATGTGAGATTAACACATTATCATCATCATGTCATAGTAATGCACATAGGTAATTCATAACCAACCTTATATCACTACTTCGTAATCATAATCTCACAATCCACATAATCAAGACATTTCAATTGCATCATAATACCAAAACCTACTTAATATAATCACATGATATGCTTCAATTGAACTTCATCATCAAGTACAAGCCATCACAATTGATCGAGGTAAAGATTTAGGATAACATAGTCTTACCAATTCTCCTTCAAAAGCCATCATCCATCGTCTTACCATCAAACGACAAATTAAATCCAATAAAATGTGTAATAACATCATACAATAGTAATTAACGCAAGAACTAAGTCAACTGCATCAACACTAATCAATTAAAAACTAGTTCATAACCTAGGGTTAGGAAATTGGGGTAAATTCATCACCTCTTCCATATACTAGGTTTAAAATTAAGAACTACCATAATTGAACAATAATACAAGATAATATAACCATAATAATCATTAGAAATCAAGAACAATACAATTTGAAAGATCAATTTCGGATAAGAAAGAAACCCATGTTCAATTCATCATTTCGAAATCAATTTGAAAGAACCCTTTGGGGAAAGGAATCCCAAAGGTTAAAAGTCCCTATACATTGTTAATCCTTGAATATTTATGGAGAAGACTGATGTTATTGAATACCTAATTCCGTTGATCTTGGTCTTCTATGGAGTTCTTCTTTGGGAGAGAGAGAAGAGAGAAGGAAAAGTGATTTCAATTTTGGAATTATTGGAGTTGGTTAGTTTAAATTGGCTTAAGTCTTTATATAGGTCCTTAATTAACGTAAGTATACCTACATTAACCCTTAATTTACAAAATAACCAATTAACTAATTAAATGAACTCACTTAAGACCAAATAGAAAATTATAGACCTTACCTACGGTCTGTAGGTCAATTGACGCCTGCTAATGCCCACCGTACTATCAACCGTCGATAAGTTCAGAGACCTGTCTTTTGGCCGCTTTTGAAAAAGTGGAAAAGTGTAGGACTACAGAGCCATCGAATCCCCATCACTAGGACTATTCCCCGTAGATTGGCTTCGTAGATAGCCACTGCCCACACTGCCTAATTTTGCAAATTTTGTTCAAATGCAAGGGTCTTCTCCAAGGACCCTTAGGGTGGTCCTTGGGGAGTCGTACCCGAACATTTAGACCCTAAAAATGCTCTAACACTATTTTGACACATTTAAACTAATTTTCATCAATTTATTACTCCTAATACCCCATGAAATAAGCTAATCCACACTAGCATCACGTTTTACAAATCTCCGGACTTCATGGACGTTTCTTGGCGTCTTGACTCTTAAACTTCCCAATAGGATTATAAACATTATTTTTGGTCTTAAAAGAGTGTTTCAAGTCTTGGATACTTATGTGAGGCTCTAGATTAGGTTTTAGACTATCAGAGTGTTACAAAATGATATATAGAGTATGTCCTCGGAATGATGAGGACATACCAATATTGAGAGATTCGATTCCCAAGCTTTGCCTGCTAAGATCTTCCACTTGCTTTCCACCTATGCTAGTAGAGATATAAAAGTATTGAATTAGTACCAACATATGCACTAAGTATGTTATCATGCAAAAGCATGCTAAAATATGACATTTTGGTTGAAACAATACTTTCATGTTATTTTGATAAATTCTTCATGAACCAATATGTCACATCCTGGGAGAACCCCCTACACTAACTGGCGTCGTTGTCCTAGGATAGGACTAAGAATAGCCTCTTATATTACATCATTACATTCATAGGTTAAAATGAGGAAAATTTAAAACTTTTCTATATCTCACTTTGAGGTTTACATAGACCTCTCGCATACACATAATATATTCATATCGAATATGCATAGACCCTTCGTATAAGAAGATTACTTTGTCTTCTACTTTTATTGCACATATATATATAAGATACTTAACATAGTCATAAATCGGTGTCTCATCTCATAACCATTTAAACAAGAGTATATCAATTGGGCATATCCCATACATCAACGTAATATAGCCACTTATAAGCTGTACAATCTTTAGTACTCAAATTAATAGAAATGAAGTAGAAGTCTTATAACTAGAACAACATTCAATATCTTGATAGAGGAATTTCCCTCGGAAAGTGAGGAACTACCCAACTTGGATGAGTGAGAATACCAAGTCTCAAAAGCCCTTCAACGACCGGAACCTTAACTGTTACTGAAAAGGGAGAAAATGGAGTTAGTACACCAGATGTACTAACTATGAGACCATATGCGCACACATCATAAAATCATGATAGAAAGAGACATTTCATTAACTATTTTACATTTGGAAAGTCTTATGCACATATAAGAACCAATATAAATCATTAATGCATATTCATCAAGTCAAGAACATATTAATATCACAAAGTCTAGCCAAGTAAATCATGCATACAAATATTCTTGAACATATAATCAAGACAACTCTATCATCAAGTTATAACGTCAACAAGCCTAGATAAGAGTTCATTACAACATAACCAAAGCAAAACAATTACTTATGAACCCTCATTAAATCCACTAGTGCATTGACTAAGCAATGCCCCATGACCTTACTAAATAAAATAAACCTAACAAGAATCATAATCAATGTCCAACTTCATATATCATATCATTAAGAGTACATAACCTCATACTTTTGCAATATATATCAAACATATATTGATAAGTGAGTTCAACATCATAAGGTGCCATCAACATGTAGGATCATCATATATATATCATTTACATTTATAAGCATATACATACATAAGAACATCCTCCTAAGATTCCCTTCAAGGGTAACTAGTGCAATGTATAGGTCGAGTCCCATACCCCTACCTAGACTAAGCTAAACCCCTTATGTCATCCTAGTTAGAGTTCAATCGTTACTTCATTTTACCATTTGGGAACATTTTGCCTTAACCGACATAGACCACATGAGCTAATGTGGAATCCGGTGTCATGGAACCCTACACCTAAGGAAGGAAGAGTACTTGCCAAGGTAGTACCAAAACATGAACATAACAACTACGGGGATCCACTAGCCAGTATTCCTATGCGGACAACATAGTTCTTGAAATAGGAGATATAGTTGGGATCCTCTTTATGATACATGCATTATAGTCTCCAATCACATGAGTACGTTAGTGATCCTACCTTCCCTATGTTGGAAGGACACTACTCACTCTAGTTCACTCGGTGCTAAGCTAGAGTCCCTTTTTGAAATGTCTTTAATACATTTATTACTCATCATAGATTAATGTAGGTCATATGGTCTATCCCTTATATAATCATCATCATCATTATATCTCAATAAGAATTGCATGAGTATTTTCCTTTCACTACAATTCATCCATATGAAGTTAGCACATTTACATAATCATTCATGATAAGACACATTGGTAAATTATCACCATCCTTATAACATTTACATCTTAGCCAACATCTCACAAAGCATAGGCATGACATTTCAATTCAACATCATACCAACCCTATCAATCTTAATATAATGTATACTTCAATACAACATCTTCACTTAATCACAAGTAACCATAATTGAAGTAAAGAGTTGAGATCATAAAACTTACCCCATACTTATTCACAAAACCATCATCATGGTCTTACCATCACCCATTCTCAATTAAAACCAACAATGGGTATAATACCATCACATAATAGCAATCAACAGGATAATGAAGTCAATTGCATCACTCCACAACAATCCATCACTAGTTCATAGCTTAAGACTAGAGACTTAGGTCACACTCATGATCCATTTCAAAACCTGGCAATTACTCAAGAACTTGCATAAATGGATTACAATTCATCTCAATCTACTCATAAATAGACATAATACAACACAGGATAGTAATTCACAAATTAACCAAGTTAAATGTATTAATACTAGACAATTCAATTCAACATCATAGCCTAGGGTTAAGGGAAAAGGTCATCTTCTACAAACTAGACCAATTCATCAAGAAGTAACATAATTGAGTTATAATACATGTTAATATAATCGTAATAACCAAAAGGGATCACAAAAAAAGCAATTCACAATATCAATTTCATATTGGAAGAAAACCCACTTGAATTTCATATTTTTGAAATCAGTTTGAATGAGCCCTTTGGGTAAAGAGATCCCAAAGGTGAAAGGGATCTCATACCTTGTTGATTCATGAAGTTTGATGGAGAAACTTGTCCTTTAGCAGCTCTATAACCCTCTTGACCTTAACTTCTATGGTGTTCTTCTATTTGGGATAGAGAAAGAAGAGAGAAGGAAGAGTAATTTGGTTTTGGGAATTATGAGGTCTTAGGTTAGTTTAATTAGGTTAGGGTCTTTATATATGTAATTAACTAACTTAATTAGACTGCCCATAACCCATAAATAATTAACTAACCACCTAATTAATTAATATGTTTAACTTAAAATGGAAAAGGGCCTAAAATACCCTCGAAGTATTGTAAATGGTACAAAATTACCCTCCATCCACCTATTGGCTCAAAAATACCCTTCCCACCAACTTATTGGGTCCCAAATACCCTTGTCATCAACCTTTGGGTTCAAAATTGACCACTTATTTAATGGTTTTAAATTTAAACTATTTAAATATTTTTTTGAATACGTGACGCTCAACTATTTGTTATAATTTAACTTATTAGTACAATCAATCCACTACCCACCCATTACTAATTAAATTCCACAAAATTAATAATCCCGTCACATTAGTAATGCAACAACAAGAAAACTACTTCCAATGAGATTTTTTTAAAATTTGAGGCGAAAATACCTATAGAAGTAAATAATCATACATTCAAGTGTCTAAATAAAAATTAATGATAAACTTAAAAGTATGACTATGTTCATCTTAAATATTCTTTCTTCTCAATTATGTGATGTTACTTAATAGATTATTTTATATAAAAATAATATATTAAAGGTTTTAAAACAAACCATAAACATTTATAAAATTATATTTAAAAAAAAGTTGATGATTTAATTCGGGATGTACTACTTCTTTACCTTTAATCATAAATTTCGAATTCAAGATTGAAATAAAATCCTATTGAAAGTGTCCTCCTTTATAAGGGGCTCAACCTAAATGTTATTGGGGCTTTGATTCAGACTAGAATAATTGTGGATGTCGTTTTCAGGAATCTATAACTTCGTCGTGTTCTAGTAGTGTCTATGACAATTTTGATATTATAATTGGTGTATTAATAGGGTGGGGTTTAGTTAATAATGAGTGGATAGTGGGTTGGTTTATAAATTATATTAATAAATCTAATTATAACCAGTAGTTATGCGTCAAGTATTTTAAAAAATATTGAAATAGTTTAATTTTAAAATAGTTAAATAAGTGGTCAATTTTTAACCCAAAGGTAGATGACAAAGGTATTTTAGAGTCGATAGGTGGATGGAGGGTAATATTGTACCATTTCCAATACTTCGAGGGTGTTTTGGGCCCTTTTCCGAACTAAAAAACATGCAAAAAATCAGTTAGCTCACAATGAACCCCCGACTCACGCCCCATTTGTCAATCGATGACAAAGGGACCAACCGTCCCCTTGGCCAAATTGACTAAATGTCCATCGACGGTGGCCATCGATGCCCTGTCGATTGGACAAAGCCTCGTCAGTGGCCTCCGTCTGTGGACACTGTCTCTAGACAGCCTTTGCCACACATTGCAAGGGTCCTACTCAAGGTCCTTTAGTTGGTCCTTGGGGAGTCGTACCCGGACGTTTACACTATAAAATAACTCTAATACGTGTTAGACACCTTACCACCAAATTTCATCATTTTCCGACACTTATAACTTAGTAAAATAGGCTAAGGCACACTAGCACCTCATTGAACTAGTTTCTATGTCATTTATGTTACTTGGCGTTTTGATTCTAATACTTCCTAAATGACTTATATACATTAAAATTAACCTTAAAACAGTGACAAAACCTTTAGACACTCATGTTAGTCTCTAGAACATGTCTTATACTTTCGGAGTGTTACATTATCCCCCCCTTAGGAATATTCGTCCCCGAATGACACTAAAATATTTTGGAAGGAAGGAATACACTCAAGACTAGCAGCCCAAACAACAAAAAATAAAACATGAGTTAGAACATCAATCATGGAATTTACACATAGCAATTCCAACTTCAATTACTACACATAAAGCTCATCATCACAATATGAGGAATTTCCTTCTCACGACAACATGAGCTCAACATATCATTAAGCAGTCAATTATGCCAAAACATCAAATTATCAACATGCCAAATATTATTTCATAAAGACTCGCCATGTCAATATGCACAACATAACTCAAAACAAGAAGAATTGCAAATTTTCAATTCTATAGGCATAACTTCACAGTAATTCACTTTAACTAGAACAGTTTTGCAAAACATCACCAACAATCAAAGAAACTTCAAATTGTCATTATTTTCATTATTAGCAAGAACAACTAACCTTCATTAGGAAAGACATGAGGATAACGGTACTTCATGTCATCCTCGGCCTTCCATGTTTCTCCCTCAACTAGGTGGTTTCTCCATAACACTTTTACGGAGGACACCTCTTTGTTCCTCAACCTATTCACTTGAAGATCAAGGATTTCAACCGGAACCTCCTCTTAAGAGAGGTTATCCTTCACACCAAGACCCTCAAAAGGAAGAATAGACTCGGGATCCCCAATACACATCTTAAGCATGGAAACATGAAAAACTGGATGAACCGAAGATAGTTCATTAGGGAGTTTCAATTCATAAGCAAACTTACAATCCCTTTGCAAGATTTTATAAGGACCCACGTAACAAGGACTCAACATCCCTTTCTTGTAAAATCTAAACACCCCTTTCATAGGCAAAATTTTTATCTATACCTTATCACCTTCTTCAAACTCTAAATCCCTTCTCCTATGATCGGCATAAGACTTTTGCCGACTATAGGCTATTTTCAACGGGTTCCTTATGATATGAACTTTCTCTAAACTATTATAAATCAAATATGGATGATGAAGCGAAGACTCGCAAACCTCAAACAACTAAATAAGAGATCTACGCTTCCTACCATACAAAGCTTCATAAGGATCTATAGCTATGGATGAATGAAAAATATTATTATGTGAGAACTCCACAAAAGGCAAATGCTCATCCCAATTTCCCTTAAAGTCAATGATACAATCTCTAAGCATATTTTCAAGAGTTTGAATAATCTGTTCCGCTTGACCATTCATTTGAGGATGAAAACAGTACTTAACTTCAATTGAGTACCCAATCCTCTTTGAAATGATCTCCAAAATCTATATGTAAATTTGACACCTCTATCCGATATGATGGACAAAGGAACCCCAAGAAGACTCACTATCTTGTCAATATCGATTCTTGCATAATCTTCCTCCGTATAAGTAGACTTAACGGAAATAAAATGAGAGGATTTGGTCATTCTATCCACTAACACTATATAGAGTCATATTGCTTCCGAGATCAAGGCAAACCTACTACGAAATCCATGTCAACATCTTCCTACTTCAAAGTAGTAATTTGGATTTCTTGTAGTAAACTACTGGCTTTTGGTGCTCGGCCTTCACTTGTTGTCAATTGGGACACTTGGCAACAAACTCCGCAATATCCCCTTTTAGGCCATCCTACCAAAACACTTCTTTAATGTCATGGTAAATCTTTGTAGAACACGGATGAATAGAGTAACGGGCTCCATCAGCTTCCTCAAGGATCCTACTCCTCAAATCATCCACATTAGGAACACACAATCTTCCTTGATATCTAAGAACAGCATCCCCCCTTTGAGAGAATGACTCATTAATATTACCAAGAACCGATTCTTTCAAATCCATAAATAATGGATCAAGGTGTTGCTTAGACGTCACCTCTACCACCAAAGATGAATCGGAGTTATGATGTACCACCATACCCGAATTTGGGGAACTATCAACATGAACCCCATAAAGATAATGCCTCCATATTTTCAAGGGAAATACCATGGCCGCTTACTCAAAGTCTTGTGTCGGATAATTCTTCTCATGGACTTTGAGTTGCCTAGAAGCATAGGCACTAACTTTTCCACATTGCATAAGAACAGACCCCAACCCGACTCCGGATGTATCATAATATACCACAAAACCCTTAGTACCCTACGGTAGGGTAAATACCGGAGAGAAAGTAATCCTATCCTTCAACAGTTGGAAGTTCTTTTCACATGCCTCCGACCACTCAAATTTCACATTCTTTCAGGTCAAGATTGTCAAGGAAGAATCAAGAAATGTAAACCTGTCGACAAACCTTCTATAATAACCGGCTAGGCCTATGAGACTCCTAATATCAGTAGAATCCAATGGTCTAGATCAATTTTTCACCGCTTCAGTTCTTTGGACCAAATTCTACACCTATTGAGACATTGTGGTTATCCACCTACCTTGCTACAACGGGAAGGGACACCCCTCATCTTCAAGTTTGCTCGTTGCTAAATTAAATTCCCTTCATTGAAAAGCCTTTTAACATTACTTTATAAAACTAGGCTTTAGGAAATTGACTTTCTATATGCTTAACTCATAGGTCATAGATGAGAGTTTATCACCTTAAATCATGTGAGAAACCCTTAAACATGGACATATCATTTATCATAAGCACTATCTAGTTTAGGGTACAACTTGGAAACACCTTCCAAGTGCCCCTCTTTTGACTAGATTATATTACATGTGTTTTTGTATACATATATGTGAGCAATCCTTTCACATAATACTTTAAATCCACACATGTTCATACTTGATTTCTTTCATACATAAGCGTTCAAGTGTAACTATATGAGCCATGCGTTCATATAAACACATTTAAACACTACGTATAATCATACTTCATCATAACACATACTTCACATTATAGCATATAAGACATGTTCAAAACACACTCATGCATTCATATCCATGTACATAAGAGACCAAACCTAGGAACAATCCTATCAAGGTACACATGTGCAGTGCATAGACAAGGTCCCATGCCATTGCCCATACTAGTAAACCTATCAAGTCATCCTACTTAAGGGATACATAACATACTTTCATGGACTTAATCTTAGCATGCATTATTGTAGACATTATTGAATATGAGAACTACCTTTCATTTAGACATCATGATCTATACTACTTGTAAGCATTCATGTAGAGTGAGGGTGTGTGTGCATGGGTAAACATGATCACATAATGGCTATCAATAACACACTGAGGAAGACACCCCTCTTAGGACAATAATACACAACCAAGCATATACCACACAACACATAATAGCATAGGAGACAAGCAAACTTCATATAACACTTAAGACTCTTAACTTTTGCTATTCATGCATTCACATATGGGTACATAGGTAGGGGTCATCATTCCTTAATACTTCATTAATGACAGCACCTACACATAACCCTTACATAAGCATTCATATGCTCATAACAATAGAAACATAACCTATATTCACAACTAGAGTAGAAGACTAGGCACATGTTACACAAAAGGTGATCATCATAATCACACACTCATATATTCATCAATTTTCCTTTTAAGGCCATAGTTAAGACATATATAATGACAATAAGTAAAAATCTGCCACCATAAATGGGCCATACAACAAAATTTCATACAAGGCCTCATCAATTAACAATACTATAGAAAAATAGAGGGAATAAGCCATCCTTACCAATTTATCATCCTTTGATCATCATTGATCAATAAACCCTTTACAACAACAATACATTATAGGGAAGTACATAAATAAACCCTTAACATAAACGAAATCATACTTAAATCCCTACAAGATCATGATACCAAATAGGCACTAAACTAGCAATTCAATAGAGAGTGGAGGAAGTAAATATTACCAATTCCCAAAGCCTTACCAATAATGTATATGTTAGGAAGTATCTAAAGAGATAGAAAGAAAGACTAAATCATGCTTCATTCATACTAGAATTTAGATCACCTGAAATTCAGAGCATTATCAATTCATAGACTAGAAGAACCTAGATGAATTCATGCCAAACCTTCTTTACTTTGATCATACAAGATTCATACCCACAATTTAACTACTAGCATCTTAACATAATCGAATTCCACTTTTATACATTTTAAGGTCAATGTTACAGTGAACACATAGAGGCATAGGCTAGTCATGTTCAAATCTTCATACATTGATCCACGTGGATCATTCATCAACAACTCATCATAAATGTAATTAAATGAAAGTAGACATGAGCAACTCAACGTAATAGAATCACAATTCAACCAATAAAAAGCCACAATCACAATGCCCATGCAAGGGCTAAATCGAGTTTTGGAATGGACATGGGTTCACAATGCAATTGGATTTAAATTCAAGTTAAAACCAATACATTATCTTCGATTCATCATGATTAAGCCTTTGAAAACGTTTGTAAAGAACCCATCACTAGATTGAAGAAGGAGAAGTTTGATCATGAAATCTCTTTTTAGAACTTTGAGATTAACTCTCTAGTTGGAAGGATAACTAGAGATGAAGGATCACCATACCTTAATGTAGAAGAAAACCTCTAAAACGTGATGAATAATCCATGTAAATCCAAGATCCAAGCTGTTCTTGGGCTTCACCTTCAGTGGAGGTTTCTTGGGAGAATTGGTTTGGGAGGGAAAGTCTATTTTGTGTGAATTGGATTGGGAATGGGTTGATCACGTTTTTGATCACTTTAATACACCCAAATATCACAAAATAAACCATGTAGGGTCAGGTTAGGACGTGGGGTGAATTTCCCATTCACCCCTTAAATGAAACAGTGTGCAGGCAGCATAACACAACCTGCACCAACGGCCACAATCGACGCCAAGTAGGTTTATCAGCGGACCGTCTGTGGCTTCATTCAATTGGGTCTTGGGCTGTCTTTTGGCTGAACCTTATCAAGGCTAAGTTTCCATCGATGACACCACCATTGACGAGCCGTTTGTCAACAAACGGGGCGTCGTTTGGTTCAGTCGATTGACACTGCCAAGGCAGTGTCTCAATAACCTTTGGGTCCTTCTTGTGGGACCTTTTACGGGGCTCTTGGGAAGTCGTATCCGGACGTTTCCAACGTGAATATACACCTTAAGATGTTGAATACCTTCCATGCAAGTTTCACCCAAAATGAACCCATAAACACATCCAAACATGCAAGGCACACTCAAGACACACATGAACGTCTCAAGGGCTAACTTTCGAATCTTAGATGTTCTTGGACGTTTGATCTCCAAACTTCATGAAACTCTATATACTGCCAATAAGCACCATTATAACACATTTTAAGACTTCATAAGCTCATTAAATACAAATATAGTACATATAGACACATGAGGCTCATAGGTAACTGGTCATCGAAGGTCTTGGTCGTCCCTTGACGTTTGACTCCCATTTCACCTCAAACTTTACATACTGCCTCTTTAAACCTTATATACCATATTAGGAACTTAGAACTCTATGACAAACATGTTAAGATCTAGACTCCCTAACTCATTTTGGGGGTCTTACAATATCCCCCACTTGGAACCATTCGTCCTCGAATAACACTTGGAACACTTAATCACAACAAGGACTTCAATGCAACATATTGCAATTTATATTATTCATCACACCATTATATAGAAGTCAATGCACCAAACTTACAAGGAACACAACTTGAAACCAATTAGCACTCAAGAAAGCCACACTTTCACTCACTCATGCTCATCACATCAAACACTTAGGCACTCTTCATCTTCATAGGAGGAACATACTTCTCCTAATCATAACATGGTAATTGACCCTCATTTCATTAAGATTTCTTCATGTAAGATCACACTTAGGAAGATTTCAATAACAGTGAAGAATCTAATAATCACTCTTACTTCAATGCACATAGACTTGATTTAAGTAAACCAACTAGAGATTCTTATTAGTTAGGCCTAATGACATGAGGGTCATACTCAACCATACCATGCTTAGTCATTCTTAGGGAGGAATGTCCTACTCCTCAAAACACTTACATGTATCATCAGCTCACACCCAAGCAAGGCACAAGGTCAATTCCTTTTAACATGAGAAATCTCAACTTTTTAAACTAAGGAATGTTCATGTTTTCTTCCCAGTTAAGTCTAAATGGTAAGTTACACCAACCACATTACAACAAATAGAAAGTCATTTCACAAAATTTCAATTTCTAACATAGCAATAGCCTTCACAGTGAGCATCATTTGGAAAAATTAACACAAATGATAGGCACACACAAGGACACTAGCTAATTATGCTTTCACTTTTCAAGAGTGAGCCTACAATCATGTCTTCCAAATCATTAAGAGTCACATAGTTTTCAAGAGACTCAACATTTTTCATTTTAAAGAGATTCAACTTTTCATTGTGAGGCTAAACTTAACACATCAAAAGTGACTAAAACCATGTTTGTTATCTTACCTCATGAAGTCAAATGCACAACTAGCATATCAAGATGCACAATCAACATGAGAAAACATGGATTTTATCAAAATTCTTTTTCATGCACTTTAGAGTCTTAAAAGTATCCGCAAACTAGTGTCAATCAAGACATAGAAAACACAAAGAGGTTATGAACTTCATACTTTATGGAAGACTATTATCATGAACAATCTTACTAGGAATTCATTAGCTTCAAGTTCAAGTAAGAGTAGAAGGACAAGATAGAAAATATCCACAACCTTACTACTCACATAACCATCCCCCACTTAGGGTAAACCCAATTAATAGAAACTTAACCCAACCTAAAGAGGATCTTAACTTAACAACCTTCATTTTTATCTCTTAAAAGTGATTACTACTTTAGAAGGAATTACAGTAAGTCAATCAAGGCACTTATCATCTATGCAAGTTATCCCCAAATTTTCAAGTAAAGTCATACTACCCAATCACATAAGGTTTTCAACAGTTTCATAGACACCAAGGTCATACACCATTAGGGGAAACAATCGAGGAGACTTAGCCATAAATACTCTTTCTTTTCATTCAACCTTACAGTAAGGTTACTTCTAGGTCAATCCAACCCACATACTCACCTTACCAAGACAAGCATACTACCTTCATAATACATTTCAAGTCTAAACAAAGGACTCCATTCCATACTAGGCAACTAGAACCACACTTATAAAAGGGTAACATCTAAATCATATAAAACCATATATAAGGATAAATTGAAGTATCAAACATACATATATAGGCCACATGCATTTTTAACCAATTACTACACTTCCTAAAACATTTCAAGTCTAAACCATACCATAAGACTATCATCATGTAGAACCATATAGTAAAACATCATTCAAAAAAGAAACTCATTTAAACAATAATAACTCATAGCATGCTTTAACTATATCATGACACACATTTTTCTATCATACCATGCTATTTCACATCAATCTCATACATATCCATAAATGGCATCAAATCGTTAAAATATGCCAAAATTTCCTTCACATATACTCATCAAACCATAAAACCAAGATAAGCAGTAAACTCACATTTTCTCCCTCAAGCATATAAAATACCATCTCATCAAACAACAACATCTAAAAGGTCACCGGACAAGAAAACATAAGAGAGAGATCTTATAGAGTTAAGTTCTATGGCACAATATGATAATGATGAAGAAGGGAAACTCTATCGTCCTATAGCCTACCGCATCATTTGATATGTCGTGACTCACCACCAATAATACGAGACTTCACTAAACGTGGCAATATGAGATTTCTTGGACCCTAAACAACTTTTATAAACCTCATGCTCTGATACCACGTTTGTCACATCCTGGGAGCACCCCCTAGAAGTAACATGGCGTACTTGACCTCTCATAGGTCTTGTACAATCCCATAGCTATCATTAATTGCATTGTCATAGTTAAATTAGAGGAAAATTTAAAACTTTTCATAGCACATCATATGCTAGAAACTTCACTTCATATATATAAAATATCATAAGTACATATTTAGATTCTTGTCTCTTTTTTCCATCCTAGACTCAACATCATAACAGTACTTTAGTGACACGACCCTTACAACAAAATACATAATTTTAATATTAAAGAACTTTACAGTAAACCATAAGTAGGGAATCCTTGGTACTTAAGGACCCCTTTCCTTGAGCTTGGGAATCACATATCAAGCTCCTCAATCTTAGAGACATCCTTTTAAGAATCCATAACCTACACTTTGTGTAAAAAGTAGAAAAGAATGGAGTTAGTACAAGAATGCACTAAGTATGACAACCATGAAAAAACATGCATTTAAAAGGGACATTTTTCTTGAAACCATATTTCATGCCTTTTTGTGAAAACTTCATAAAACCTTGATACAATAGCATTTATATCATTCACATACTTCATATAGACATATTCAAAGGCCAAACATCACATAAAATTTTACATAGAATTTAAGCAACATTTACGGTCACTTTACAGTGAGCTCTTTTCACTTTAAAGTGACTAATTCCCTTTTTACAGTGAACATCTTTTTTTTTAAAGTCCTTAACCTCTCAAGTAACCCTCTAGTGATACTTGGTGCAATGCATCACCTTAGGGCCACAAATAAAGCATTCATACAATCTACATAAGTCAACACATATCATAATAGAAGTATAATACACCATAGACACATTTAAGTAAAGACTCTAATAGCTTTACAGTAAGCTACATCAACTTACACATTTATTCACTTCACTTCACATAGAGCATTATAAAACCTTACTTACAATACCAATCTAAATACACTATTTCAAGGTACATGTGAAGTCCCATAACCTCACACATACTTAGTAAACCTATCATGGGACCACTAGCCTTAACAACAAATTTATACATAAACATAGTAAGTGAAGACAACTTCCTTCATGCCATCAACCTTCATCATGTAGTTATTAAGACCAATCTTATGCATATACAACAAGACCACTTCATATAGGCTCATACAATGCATTTCATCACAACAAATAGACAATTACAACAAAGTCATGTATAAGGAACATCAACATAGTCACATGCATTAGAATACCTTCCTAGGACTCCATTCGATAGCTACTTGTGCAATGTCTAGGTGGTTTCATTACTTCCACCTATCCTAAGCATCTTCTCTTAGGTTATCCTAGCAAGGGTCCTTTACTTTACTTTAACTCTATTGTCCATTTTACATTAGGGAAGTTAAGCCTTAACCGACACTAAGACCATGGGTGCTAAACATGCAATTTGGTGTTGTGGAGGCTTACTGCAAATGAAGGTGTTCTTACCTAGCCAAGGTACAACATTAACACATGCTAGCATACTAAGTGAATTCACTTGCTATATCCTATGTGGAAAGCCTAGTTATGGAACTTGGAGGTACATGTGAAAACCCTCTTTATGTCAAATGGGGCGTTATGGTTATTCACTTATCTAAAGCCTCTTATACCTATTGAGGCATTGTGGTTATCCACCTCATAAGGATTATGGTGACCTACCTTGCTACAATGGGAAGAGACACCCCTCATATTCAAGTTCGATCGGTGCTAAGCTATGTTCCCTTCATTGAAAAGCCTTTATTAACATTACTTTATAAAACTAGGCTTTAGGAGATTGACTCCCTACATGCTTAGCTCATAGGTCATAGATGAGAGTTCATCAACCTAAATCATGTGAGAAACCCTTTCTCATGGACATAGCATATATCATAAGCATTATCTAGTATAGGGTACAACTTGGGAACACCTTCTAAGTGTCCCTCTTTTGAATTGATCATCTTACATGTGTGTTTGTACGCATATATGTGAGAAATCCTTTCACATAACCCTTTAAATCCACACATGTTCATACTTCATTTCATTCATGTATAAGCGTAGAAGTGTAACTATATGAGCCATGCTTTCATATAAACACATTTAAACACTAGGTATAATCATACTTCATCATAGCACATAATTCACATTATAGCATATAAGATATGTTCATAACATACTCATGCATTCATATCCATGTACATAAGAGACCAAACCTAGGAACTATCCTATCGAGGTACACATGTTCAATGCATAGACAAGGTCCCATACCCTTGCCCTTACTAGTACACCTATCAAGTAATCCTAGTTAAGGGATACATAACACACTTTCATGGACGTAATCTTAGAATGCATAATAGTAGACATTAGTGAATATGAGAACTACCTTTCATTTAGACACTATGATGTGTACTACTTGTAAGCATGCATGTAGAATGAGTGTGTGTGTGCATGGGTCAGCAAGATCACATAATGGCTATTAACAACACATTAAAGCAACCACCCTATTAGGACCACAATACACAACCAAGAATAGACCACACAACACATAATAGCATAGGAGACAAGCCAACTTCATATTACACTTAAGACTCCTAACTTTTGCTATTCAAGCATTCACATAGAGGTACATAGGTAGGGGTCATCATTCCTTAATACTTCATTAATGGCAGCAACTACACATAATCCTAACATAATCATTCATATGCTCATAACAATAGCAACATAATCTAGATTCACAGCTAGAGTAGAAGACTAGGCAGAAGTTACACATGAGGTGATCATTGTAATCACACACTCATATATTCGTCAATTTTCCTTCAATGCCATAGTTAATAAATATATAATGACAATGAAGTAAACACCGCCACCATAAGTGGACCATACCACAAAATGTCATACAAGGCTTCATCAATTAACAATACTATAGAAAAGTAGAGGGAAAAAGTCATCCCTACCAATTTATCATCCTTTGATCATCATTGATAAATACACCCTTTATATCAACAATACATTATAGGTCAGTAGATAAACATACCCTTAACATAAACGAAGTCAAACATAAATCCCTACAAGATCATGATACCAACATAGGCACTAAACTAGCGATTCATTAGAGAGTGGAGGTAGTAGGCAATCTTACCAATTCCCAAAGCCTTGATCATCAATCATATTTTATCAATAATGTACATGTTAGGCAGTAGATAAAGAGAGAGAAAGATAGACTAAATCATGTTTCATTTATCCTAGAATTTAGATCACCTCACATACATAGCGTTATCAATTCATAGACTAGAAGAACCTAGATCAATTCATACCAAACCTTCTTTACTTTGATCATACAAGATTCATACCCACTATTCAAGCATGATATTAACCTAATGAAGTAACTATAAGAATCTTAACATAATCGAATTCCACTTTTATACATTTTAAGATCAATGTTACACTGAACACATAGAGGCATAGACTAGTCATGTTCAAATCTTCATACATTGATCCACATGGATCATTCATAAACAAATAATCATCAATATGCTTAAATAACACTAGACCTGAGCAATTCAACATAATAGAATCACAATTCAACCAATAAGAATCTAGGATCACAATGCCCATGCAAGGGATAAATCGAGTTCGGGAAGGGACATGGGTTCACAATGCCATTGTATTGAAATTCACGTTAAAACAAATACATTATATTCAATTCATCATGATTAATCCTTTGAAAACGTTTTTATAATGAACCCATCACTAAATTGAAGAAGGATAAGTTTGATCATGAAATCTGTTTAGAAAACTTTGGGATTAGCTCTCTAGATGGAAGGATAACTAGAGATGAAGGATCACCATACCTTAATGTAGAAGAAAACCTCTAAAACTTTATGATGAATGAATGGGAATCCAAGCTTCAAGCTGTTCTGGAGCATCACATTCAGTGGAGGTTTCTAGGGAAAATTGGTTTTGGAGGGAAAGTCGATTTTGTGTGAATTGGATTGGGAATGGGTTGATCACGTTTTTGATAACTTAAATACACCCAAAAATCACCAAATAAACAATGTAGGATCAGGTTAGGACGTGGAATGAATTTCCCATTCACCCCTTAAATGAAAAAGTTTGCAGGAAGCTTAACACATCCTGCACCAACGGCCACAATCGACGCCAAGTAGGTCCATCGACGGACCGTCTGTGGCTTCACTTGATTGGGTCATGGGCTGTATTTTGTCTGAGTCTTATCTAGACTAAGTGTCCATTGATGACACCACCATTGACGGGATGTTTTTTAACGAACGTGGTGTCGTTTGGTTCAAGCGATTGACACTGCCAAAGCTGTGTCTCGATAGCCTTTGGGTTCTTCTTGTGGGCCCCATAAGTCGTACCCAGACGTTTCCAACGTGAATATACACCTTAACATGATGAATACCTTCCATGAAAGTTTCACCCAAAATGAATATGTAAAACACATCCAAACATGCAAGGAACACTCAAGACACACATGAACGTCTCAAGGGCTAACTTTCGAACGTCTTAGACGTTCTTGGACGTTTGACCTCTAAACTTCATGAAACTCCAGATACTGCCTATAAAAATCATTATAACTCATTGTAAGACTTAAAAATCTCATGAAATACAAATATAAGCACGTATAGAGACATGAGGAACATAGGTGACTAGTCGTCGAACGTCTTGGTCGTCCCTTGACGTTTGACTCCCAATTCACCTAAAACATTACACACTGACTCTTTACAAACTTATAGACCATTTTAGGACGTTATACCTCCACGACAAACATGTTAGTCTGTACACACCCTAACTTATTTTGGGGGTCTTACAATTCGTCCTCGATTGACTCTAAACACTTTTAAGGACTACCAGGACATAAGTAGAAACATACCATACATATCATCAAGGTCATAACATTCATTGTCAATGAACAAAACTAACAAGGAACACCAACTATATAACCTTTTGGCATTCTAATCTATATAAGCAATTTGTAACAAATTCCACAATTCAAAGCACACAGTTACTTCATAATTTTATTTTCATTTATCAAGGAACTACTTTCTCCAACATTTGTTACGACCCGCAAGTACATCCTAGATGTTAGGGCAACCTTTAGGTCAGAATAAGGCGTACTTGATCTTTCGAAGGTCTTGTACTAGCCTCTTAGCTATCATTCATTACATAATACATGAAAAATAGTGCGGAATAAAAACTTTTCACGTTAAATAATAATAAGGAAACATATTTTATAAATTCCAAAGGATAGTCTCATTGTCACAAGCCAACTTAAAGACAAGACATAAATATCTTAGGGACACGTCCCTTTTACATTGAAAGAAAATACATAGTAAGTCTTATACATGTCTTAAGGAAGAACTAAAGAAATAAAGACTATGCCGTCGAATATATGAGGACATACTTAGTCTTGAGAGAGTCGATTCCCAAGCTTCCCTTCTAACTTTAAAATTGCCTCCGACCTATACTGATAGAGTATATAAAAGTATGGGGTTAGTACAAACATTGTACTAAGTATGGCATTATGCAAAATCATGTAAAAAGGGACAATTTAGTTGAAACATACAAGTCATGCTATTTTGATAAAAACCTTCATGAATTAAGTTACAAACATCATTGTCATTAGCACATTTATTGTCATTAGCACATTTACTCTTCATAATTACTCACCTCATTTTACGTGAATGTTCATTTCATCATATGCCAATATACTTGGCCATTGGTGTGTTTCATACCCTTACTTAACCCTTCTAGGGTTTCATCATTTCATCACATACATCTTAGGCTCATTTACTTTTAAACGTATGCTAGACTTATGAGTCCACACATACAAGCCATGAGGCTTCATTCATAGTTTGTCTAAGTGATTCATGTTTCCCCAAGATTATGTGGTACAAGACTTATGCATCTTGTAGGTATGCCAAGATATTGATTTCGATCTAATTAGGTGGCATTATTCTTGGATATTTTTTTCATGTATGACTTATGTATCAATACAGAAGTTTGGGGAAGGAAACCCAAGTTTGAATCACTTGGATATCATTTACATTTTTCGTTGATTTTATTTTTAATATTCATAACATTAGAACTCTAGATTAAATCCAAACATTAACATCGTATATTAATTTTCTACTTAGTTTTCCTCTTAAATTGGCCGAAGGGTTGTGGGTTCGAACCCCCACAACCCGTATTTATTTTTAATTGATATTCCAATGCCCAATTTCGCCTAAACTAAGAGCTTGTGGGATCAAACCCCCACAGCCTCTAATTTTATTTTTTGTTATTTATTTTTCTAGACTAGGGAGGTTGTGGGTTCGAACCCCCACAGCCTCTAATTTTATTTTTTGTTATTTATTTTTCTAGACTAGGGAGGTTGTGGGTTCGAACCCCCACAGCCCCCTTATTTTAGTTTAATTTCGCTAGAGGTTGTGAGGTGGTGGGTTCGAACCCCCACACCCTCCTATATTTTTTTTATTTAATTTTCGCTAGGCTAAACGTTTGGCAGTGAGATTGTGGGATCGAGCCCCCACAGCCTCACTTTATTTCTTAATTATTTTCGCCCCTCCCCTTTCTATCCCTGAGGTCGTGGGTTCGATTCTCACGCCTCATACTTTCTTTTTCTTTAATTTCCCTTCTCTCCTTCGCAGCTTAGAGGTCGTGGGTTTGAATCCCACGCCTCCCATTTATTTGTTTATTTTATTTTTCTCCTCTTTCTCCTCTAGTGACACGAGTTCGATTCCCCCCAGCCCCATTTTCTTTTTCCTTTGTCGCAAATTCACAACAGCCAAGCGGGTTCGATTCCCCTTAACCCCCTTCACATTTTTAGCCTCCTTAACATGTGAGGTCTTGGGTTCATGTAAGACCTCGAAAATGACATAGGATAACTAGAGCCTAATATGTTGGTCTTAGTGTTCTAAGGTCCTAAATATGTTTAATATGAGGTATAGAGGCAGTAGCTAAAATATTAGAGGTGTTGGAAGTCGAACGTCAAGGGATGACTAAGACGTTTGACGACTAAGTCACCTAAATGTGTAAAATGTGGTTCTATGTGTTTATGTGTGTTTAATGGTGTTTTAAGGTTCTTAATAGAGTTAATATATCATGTATAGGCATTGGTTAAAGTTTCGTTAAGTGTGGAGGTCAAACGACCAAGAACGTCCAAGACATTCGAAAGATGTGCCTTGAGTCGACCTTGTACGTCTAGGCGAGTTTCGTCGAGTTTTACATGTTCGTTTTGGATGAAATTCATGTGAGAGGTGTTAAACTTATAGATGATAATATTTGGGTTCGAAACGTCCGGGAAATTATCCCCAAGGACCATCAAAGGGTCCTTGAGGAAAGGACCCAAAACCTGATGGCAGGCTGTCCCAGGCAGCCTTGGCGATGGAGCTGTCAACGGCCAGTCATGGCTGTGACGCCCCGTCACAAGCGTTTCATCATGGGTGACTTGTCCAAGGGTGTAGGGGGAACCCTTGGCAAGCCACAGGAGCTTGCAACTGATGCCCATGACAGGCCGTTGCAACCGTGACGCCCCGTCACAAGCCAGGCGTCGCAGCCAAGTCCCTGTGCGCAGACTTACTGCCAAGTTAGGGGTGAATTGGTAAATTCACCCCATGTCTAAATAAGAATTTAGGCGGTTGTTTAGGGGTCTTATGGGTATTGTGATTAACTATTTAAGTGGTTAAAACCCTAGAGACTTCATTATTCTTCTAAAATCAAAACCCAAAGTCTCTTAGAAATCCCAAAACCTCCATTGAAGACTCCATTAAAGAGGCAGATTGGTGAGGTGTTCTTGTGTGGAAATTCTTCATCAAAGTGAAGAATTATTATCCTTGAGATATGGCTTTTGATCCTTGAAACTTATTTCATCAAGGAGCCCAATCCTCCAAGTGTTTTACAAAGTTTTCTAAAGTGAATTGTCCAATTTCGGGATTCTACCATGGGTTCTTGCATAAATGATTCTAAACATTCAATTATGATCCAATTGATATTGTATTGTTGATTTCAACATAAATTACCAATGAACCCATGTGAATTGATGAACCCTAGTTTTGACTACTTTTTGGGTTACTTGATATTAAGCTTATATTGATGAATTGTTGTGTAATTTCTTATGGGCTTTCTAATGATATAAGAATTGTTTTCAATTGATATGTAATTGATATTATATTATTAAATCTAGATTGAATTGATGTAGATTCATTGAGTTTTATGGTTATTGCTTTGAATTGTTGTTTATGGCCATGGGTAAGGGCCTTGTGATGTTGAATTGGTTGATTTGGCATTGAATTGAGATATGGATATAAGGGGATTGTTGACACCTAATTTTGATCCTCCCCCGGTGATAATTAACCCTCGAGTATCTTAATTTTAACAAGATAAAATAGCCATCTTAATTATAATTAATGACTAAAAAAAGTAAACTAACAATTTGGACAAAAATCAATTTAATTAGGTAAATCTAACATCCTTTTGAAACAATTTTCCATTATTCATAAATAAGCTAATTACATATAAAATTACCTAAAATAAAATAAATATATTACTTAAATTATAATGAGACAAAACAACCAATTAACTATACTGAGGATCCGAACTACAAGCCACTAAAACTAATTTAAAAGCGTTAAGTAAAACTAAAATCTTTTGCGATGATTTTTGAATATCTCATAAAATAAACTAATGGTAAAAAAAAACATATAGGAATATTCATCACTTCAAACTATAAAAGTCGATTAAAGCTACTTTTAAAATGACTTGAAAATCATTTGAATCTTATAAAGTTGACTAGTCCAACTCGTTAGAAAATTAAGAAACTCAAAAATTAATTATAACCGGGGGAGGATCAAAATTAGGTGACAACAACTGTCCCTCATTTTTACTTGGATTGATGCAAGAAATTCGAGGAAAATGAAATTGACCAAACCAATTTTGACCGACCACACATTCATCTTTCCGACAAAATTTGGCACGGACTTTAGGAGTTGTGGCCGATCCCCGGAAAGGGTTTCCTATATATCTCAGGCTATATGAGAATTCCGGCCACTTGTAGTTCGATACACTTAATTTAATGCACAATTTTTAAAGAAATCAAAAGTCACCTCGATACTGAATTATGAAGGTATCAAAATGCTCGAGAAATAGATTCAAGAGTGAATGTTGGAATACAGCCGAGTTTTCAACTACATATCCTTAAACAATAGGAATCAGGCTTCCTGTAGTTCGACTCTATCGGTCAAAAAGGAAATCTATTATGCTAGATAACCTTTGGTTCCGGATAAGTGATAAATTAAATCGAGTATGAAAAGAAGGCTTGTAACCTCTTAGCCATGAATGTGGCGCACTTCACACCCATAATTAAGAACTTACACGGACATAATTTCTAAAACTCTTGGTACATCGTCACTCAGATTGAAAACTTGCCTCCGGTAGACCAAAATTCCGGGTGCAAAACTGAAACTGACAAAAACGAAGAAAAACCCACATGCCTTAAGATAGGGGTGTGGTTTGATTGTGGTGGAAGTCGCTCCTCTGCTCGCGTCCTAAGAGTTTGACACTCCTCTTTGGACTATGTCCCAGTTCGCTGCTGAGAAAAAAGTTCCACGTTGTGCTGCATCCCTTTTGATGTCGTCCGCACCTGTGGTATCTTTTGGAGAATTCATCCTTTCGGATGCTTTCGACAAAGACTGAGATAAAACTCGTCAGCTTAAAAATGTAATTCAAATGGGAGATAGTGTCTTTTACCGTGTAGACACTTAATTTTTCTCCTACTTCATTTGACGTCAACTCGCTCGGTTTGACATAAAGCAAATAAAGCTTATGCATTACGCTTGCAATATAATCTTCAATGTACTCTTGATTTGATGTCAAAATAAATAAATGCTGATGTAGTGTCGATATTTCTTTTGATGTCAATGTACTCTTCATGTTGATGTCAACATAAATGAAAGATGATGCAGTGTTGATGCTTCTCTTGATGTCGATGTGTTCTTCATGTTGTTTACTCTTATCATGAATAAAAGAGTGCAGTTGATGCCAATAAGTGAATATTCTTCTTCGAATGCACGACTTCTACTCTGGTAGTGCATGATTACTTGCGGGGTATGAATATCTTCTCGCTATGCATAAATTTTGCGAGGGATGTAATCTTCTCGCGATGCATAAATTCCATAAGGTATGAAGTCCTTTTGCGATATATAAACTTCTGCGAGGGATGAAATCTTCTCGCAATGCAATAAATTCCGCAAGGCATGAACTCTTCTTGCGAAGTATAAATTTCTGCGAGGGATGAAATCTTCTCGCTATGCAATAAATTCCGCAAGGCATGAAATCTTCTTGCGATGTGTAAATTTCTGCGAGGGATGAAATCTTCTCGCGATGCAATAAATTCCGCAAGGCATGAAATCTTCTTGCGATGTGTAAATCTCTGCGAGGGATGGAGTCTTCTCGCGATGCATAAATTCCGCAAGGTATGAAATCTTCTTGCGATGGATGGAGTATTCTCGCGATGCATAAATTCCGTAAGGTATGAAATCTTCTTGCGATGTATAAATTTCTGCGAGAGATGGAGTCTTATCGCGATGCAATAGATTCCTCAAGGCATGAAATCTTCTTGCGATGCATGAATATCGGCTCGCGATGCATGATCTTCCGCGATGCATGAATATTGACTCGCGATGCATGATCTTCCGCGATGCATGAATATTGACTCGCGACGCATGATCTTCCGCGATGCATGAATATTGACTCCCGATGCATGATCTTCCGCGATGCATGAATATTGACTCGCGATGCATGATCTTCCGCGATGCATGAATATTGACTCGCGATGCATGATCTTCCGCGATGCATGAATATTGACTCGCGATGCATGATCTTCCGCGATGCATGAATGTTGACTCGCGATGCATGATCTTCTTCTAAATAATCATATCGTCTTAATTGACGATAATGGTAAATTGACTTCCAGATAGTATATCGTCTTGATCGGCAACAATAAAAATGACCCCTCTGGATAATGTATCGTTCTGATCGATGATAACATAAATAAACCTTCCAAGAAATATATAATATCATATTTGCAAATGGCGTTCTTTACGTAAACCATAAACTCTTCCTTGAGATTTTTGCTTGATTCACCTTCGAATTTAACTGGACGTTCCTTACAAACATCATGTTGTTGTAAATTTGATTGAAATAAACAAATCATATTCTCAAGTCTCTGCCATAAGCGATATAACATGATTCCTGCAATCCAGGAAAACTATTGATTTTGGGGGAGTTTCCTCCTCCTTTGACTCCTCCATATTTATCGATCACAGGAATCTGCTGATTTCTGAGCAATATCATAAGCCTGCATCCACAAAAAAATTGTTAGTTTTAAAAACGAACTGATCCGTGTCGATTCTTCAATCGTCCGCTCCTCGTCCTGCTATCTCTGGTTGTTTTCCAGATCTCCCGACTCTTGATAGACAAGCCAGAACATTTATGCCAAAACAAATGAAACATAAAAGAAAATATTTTAGAAAAATAAATTTCTGAGAAGTAATATTTTGAAAAGGGGCACTGCCAAATGTCATGTCACGTCAGGCTTATCGAACTTCTCTGAGCTTGATGATTGGGAGGTATATCTGATTATGCGATGGGGAATATTCAGAGTCACTCTAGACTGTAGATAAACCCATGCTGAAATTTTGAGGTCATCCTCAAAATTTCTGTCCCAGTTACAAGTTTTGTTTATCTTCAAATGTCGGTAAGTAAATCCGTGGAATTTTTGAGATCCTCTTGAAAATTCTGTCCCAGTTTCTATTGTAAAGAGGAATAGAAATCTTACGGGAGATATGACCGAACCCTTGTGGCGCCTACGTATCCCGTTGAGGCAGGAATCAGGTCAAACGTAGTTCCCCCAAGGCTAACATCAATAAGAAAATTACAAAGAAACCGACCGAGGCCGACATAGGCCGCCTATGTATCTCATTCTTGAGAATTCAGGTCGAACGTAGTTCAAATGCAAAGAAATAATTAAAAGGGATAAAATGGGGTGACTGAGGCCGACATAGACCGCCTACGTATCTCATTTTTGAGAATTCAGGTCAGACGTAGTTCATTACAAGAGGGATAAAATTTTAAAACAAAGCAAATACAAGCAAATGAACAATTACAAGAAAATAGTAGAAACGCAAACCAAATCTTCACACGTAGTATCTCTTGACAGCATCTGAGTTGATCGGTTTTGTCCACGAGGTGCCATCCATCTCCGACAGGACCAATGCACCTCCAGATAATACTTTACGAACCACATAGGGTTTTTGCCAATTTGGTGCGAATTTTTCTTTGTACTCGTCTTGATGAGGAAAAATGCGCTTAAGGACCCATTGACTGATTTCAAAAATTCTGGATCTGACTCTCTTGTGGAAAGCACGAATCATTCTCTGTCGATATAGTTGACCATGACAAACGGCAACCATTCTCTTTTCATCGATCAGAGTTAACTGATCAATTCTCTTGCTAACCCATTCGGCATTACTTAGCTCAGCTTCTTGGATAATTCTCAAGGAGGGTATCTCAACTTTGGCAGGTATGACTGCTTCTGTTCCATACACTAGCAAGTATGGAGTAGCTCCAGTCGACATTCTGACAGTCGTTCGGTAACCCAATAAAGCATATGGCAATATTTCATGCCAATCACGGTGATTGTCGATCATTTTCCTCAGGATCTTCTTGATATTCTTATTGGCGGCTTCTACAGCTCCATTCATTTGAGGACGATAAGCGGTTGAGTTTCGGTGAGTAATCTTAAATTGCTCACATATCTCTCTCATCAAGTGACTATTGAGATTCACCGTTATCAGTAATGATGGATTCTGGTACTCCAAAGCTGCATATCAGATTGTTGCGAACAAAATCAGCTACAACTTTCTTGGTTACCGACTTATAAGAAGTTGCTTCCACCCACTTGGTGAAGTAATCAATGGCGACCAAAATAAATCTGTGTCCATTAGAAGCGGTTGGCTCTATCGGACCAATGATATCCATGCCCCAAGCTACAAACGGCCAAGGTGAACTCATAGCATTAAGTTCGTGAGGCGGCACTCGTATCAGATCACCGTGCACTTGACATTTATGACACTTCTGCACAAACTTGCAACAATCATTCTCCATAGTCATCCAGAAATACCCGACTCTAAGGATCTTCCTTGCCAAAGTGAGCCCGTTCATATGCGTTCCACAAACTTCAGCATGTATCTGTTCGATAAGCTTCGCAGCTTCAACAGCGTCGACACATCTTAGAAGACTCAGATCCGGAGTTCTCTTATAAAGGACTTCTCCACTTAAAAAGAAATTGAGGGCCATGCGGCGTATCGACTTCCTTTGGTTGGATGCATCTTCTGGATAAATACCAGACTCCAAATATTTCTTTATATCAAAATACCACGGTAAACCGTCAGGTTCTGCCTCAACATGTGAACAATGAACTGGATGTTCTCTCAACTCTATATCCAGTGGATCAATATAGTCAGTATCCGGATGTTTAATCATTGAAGCGATGGTGGCAAGAGCATCGGCCAACTCATTTTGTATCCTGGGAGTATGTCTGAACTCGATCTTACGAAATCTCTTGCATAACTTCTGTACATACTGTACGTAAGGTATGGTCTTTGGGTTTTTCACAGCCCATTCTCCTTGAACTTGATGAATCAACAAGTCTGAATCTCCAATGACGAGCAACTCATAGACATTCATGTCGATGGCCATTTTCAAACCAAGAACACAAGCTTCATATTCGGCCATGTTGTTCGTGCAATTAAATAGGAGCTTAGCTGCCATGGGATAGTGCTAACCAGATTCTGACACTAGAACTGCCCCAATACCTTTTTCCTGGTGATTCGCCGCTCCATCAAAGAATAATCTCCACCCAGGATATGCTTCAGAAATATCTTCACCCGCAAATGACACTTCTTCATCGTGAAAATAAGTCTTAAGCGGCTCATACTCTTCATCAATAGGATATTCTACAAGATGATCAGCCAAGGCTTGTGCCTTTATTGCCTTCTGAGTCACATACACAATATCAAATTCACTCAAGAGCATTTGCCATTTAGCTAACTTTCCGGTTGGCATCGCCTTCTGGAAAATATACTTCAACGGGTCCATTCTGGAAATGAGATATGTAGTGTAAGAAGACAAGTAATGTCTCAATTTCTAAGCAAGCCAAGTCAAAGCACAACATGTTCTCCCCAACAGAGTGTAACGAGACTCATATGGGGTAAACCTTTTGCTTATGTAATAGATAGCTCTTTCCTTCTTCCCTGTCTCGTCGTGTTGACCGAGCACGCATTCGAATGCACTATCTGATACGGACAAATATAGCAACAAAGGACTCCCTTCTCGCGGAGGGACCAATACTGGCGGATTTGACAAGTAGTTCTTGATAGCATCAAAAGCAATCTGACACTCTTCAGTCCACTTCGTCGGAGCGTCTTTCTTCAACAGCTTGAAGATAGGCTCACACACCACGGTCGATTGAGCTATGAATCGACTAATGTAGTTCAACCTCCCTAAGAAACTCATCACCTCTTTTCTCGTCTTAGGCGGAGGTAACTCTTGAATTGCTTTAATTTTAGAAGGATCGAGCTTTATACCTCTTCTACTGACTATAAATCCCAACAACTTGCCGGCTGGAACTCCAAAAGCGCATTTGGCGGGATTTAATTTCAAGTTATAATGATGCAAACGATCAAAGAACTTCTTCAAATGCATCAAGTGGTCTGAACTCTCACGGGCTTGATTATGACATCATCTATATATACCTCAATCTCCTTATGAATCATGTCATGAAATATGGTCGTCATAGCCCTCATATAGGTAGCACCAGCATTCTTGATGCCAAATGGCATCACTCTGTAGTGATATACACCCCACGGTGTAATAAAAGCTGTCTTTTCCGCGTCTTCTTCATCCATCAAAATTTGGTGATAACCTGTATAACAGTCCACAAATGACTGCATCTCATGTTTGGCACAGTTGTCAATCAAAATATGAATATTCGGCAACGGAAAGTTATCCTTCGGGCTAGCCTTGTTGAGATCTCCATAGTCAACACAAATCCTGATTTTCCTGTCCTTTTTGGCAACCGGAATGACGTTGGCCAACCAGGTTGGATATTGTGTTACTTCCACCAATCGGGACTCTATTTGCTTGGTGATTTCTTCCTTAATCTTCAAACTCAGTTCAGGCATGAATTTTAGAGTTTTTTGCTTCACCGGCTCGAACCCTGGGTTAATCGGTAGCTTATGAGATACAATATCGGTACTCAACCCTTGCATATCACCGACTTCCCAAACAAACACATCACTATATTCGGCAAGCAAGTGAACCAGGCTCTCCTTCTGAACCTCATTTAGGTGGGTGCTGATTTTAACCTCTTTGACACACTCTTGGTTGCCCAGGTTTACCGTTTCAGTTTCTTCTAAATTTGGTTTACACTGATTTTCAAACTAACGAAATTCCTTGGCTACATACTCCGGTTCCTCACTTTCCTTTCCGTAATCATCAACCTCGTCATCACCTTCCTCATTTTGTTCATTCAGCTCGTGACACGACATGACATTGGTAGGTTTAAAATTTACCTTACTGAAACCATAAATAAACGAAGTTAGAAAATCAAAGCATGACAAATGGTTAAATAAACAAATTAAAAAATAAAAGAGGCTTTCATAAAAAATGGAAAATGATGCAAACTTTGGCCATGGCAGAACCATATTACTTTTTTAAACATCACGAGGGGAACTTAAAGTTCAAACAGTTAAAAAGAAAATGCAAAATGGTGGGTCCCGGGCCTCTTCCGGACTACCACTGATTAAAACATGCATAAAACGATGCCCTTCTACCAAGGAGTTCGGGAGACCAGGATGGGCGTGGAGGTCCAGTTCTGCAGCGTCTCTCCGGGCTCAGCATCACGGAATCCTGTCAGCTCGACCTCTTCTTCAATAATAGAATCTATCTCTTCAAAAAGGCTACAGATTCCTTTCCCCAGGTTCTCCTCCTCTGCATGCTCACGAACTGGGAATGATTGATATAGATGAGGGATTGGTTTAGCTAATGCTTGATCATTCTTCTTTTTCAGCTTCAAATCATCATCTGTGGGGACGTACCCAACCCATATCTAGCTCCTTTGACGGGGACCGGAACAGGCTCAATGATTTCTTGGGAATTTCTTCCCAATCCAACACCTGGTTCAAAACCATTCTGCAGCATCACAGTGGCTATCATCTTATACACGGCAGGCATACGAGGCTGTGGGGCCAAATCCTCACCAGTGGCATTTACCAGCTCTACTGTATAGAAATCGGTACCTCGAGACACTTCATCAATAATCGGCGCCTGTCTACCAGAGCGATTCCCTTCACCATGAATAACCAACTCTTCATTCCTCCAAACGAGCTTCATCATCTGATGCAAAGTAGAAGGCACAGCTCCAGCCATATGAATGAAAGGCCTTCCCAGAAGAAGGTTGTAACTTGTATCAATATCTAAGACTTGGAACTGTGTGCTGAACTCTGCCGAACCCACTTGGATGACCAGATTTACCGTTCCCAAGGTATCTCTTTGGACCCCATCAAAATCCCTTACGTTGACTTGGTTTTGCTCCAACTTTCCCAAGTCAAAACGTAACTGCTTCGGTGTCGACAATGGACAAATATTTAAGCCGGATACGTCATCTACCAAGACACGATTTATGACCTTCTCACAACATATCACAGTGATGTGTAGCGCCTTGTTATGTGACCTCCCTTCAATAGGCAGCTCATCGTCACAAAAGCTGATTCGGTGCCCTCGAATAACTTGATGAATCATGGCAGCCACGTTATCACTACTTGTACCTGAGGGTACGTATGTGTCATCGAGAGCTTTCATTAAGGCCCACCTATGTGATTGAGAGCTCATCAACAGGGCCCATACGGAGATCTGAGCCGGAGTCTTCTCTAGATGTTTGACGATGGAATAATCCTTTGGTTGCATCCTTCTCCAGAATTCTTCTGCTTCTCCTTCGCTTATCGGCCTCTTAGCCTGGTCCTTCTTCTGTCCTCCGAGAGCAAGCTCGTCAGGAGTGTAACACCTTCCAGACCTGGTCATGACTTGAGCAGCAGCGGTTTCAATAACAAACTTAGGCTTGACGAGAGTTTCTGATGGCACCAAGGCAACAACCTTTGTAGGTGTCAAAATAACAAACTCTCTCTTTTCTTTGACGCTTAAAGAAGCGACAGCCCTTTCCAAGTCCTCATGCACAATGGGGGTAATCATCTTTGTTCCACATCCGTCTTCATCCATTTCAATCATATTAACATTGCCCTCTCCATGATTCGGCAACGGGTTTGTATTGACATTTGGTGCCGCCGGTTGGAGAGAAACTACCTCCTGATCGATCAGGTCCTGGATTTTCTGCTTAAGGTTGATACAATCTTCCATGTCATGTCCAACACTGTTGGAATGATAAGCACATCTTTGATCTGGCTTGTAGAACGTTGAATTGACATCCACGGGCTTGGGACCTACAGGGTGGATGTATCCAGCCGCGGCTAGTCTCTCAAATAGTTTGGCCCAGCTTTCAGCAAGTGCAGTGAAATTCCTTGGGGGCCTTTTTTCAAATCTGGGTCGGGAAGGGTCATAACCACTTTGCTGAGGGGGAGGCACCTGCTGATAATTTCGGGTATTTGGACGAGGAGCTTGGCTTCTAGGATAAGGGTTTGTTTGATAATTTGGCGATGGAGCTTGGTAATTCGGGAGGGTTTTTTGATATAATGGAGCTTGGACTTGATAAACGGGTGATGGTGCTCGGTAGCTCGACTGTATATTGGCACAGTTGGGAGCAATATTATGATAAGGGGATGGAATCTGGTAAGGTTGAGGGTAATTTGGGTATATGGGGGAAAGATTTTGGAGATTAAGGGGTGGACTCTGATACAACGGAACTTGAGTGTTTGGATAGGTAGAGGTAGTATTATGGTTATTGGGATGATTGGATTGCGGGTAGTAGGCTTGGTGAGACTTTGGGGAAGGCCTAGAACGATCTTGGGAATGTGACGAGTTTCTGGGGGGGTTTCTTCCCCCATACGAGACAGCAGCAACTTCCTCTCTTTTCTTTCTCATCAATCCTGAAGATCCAGGTGACGCGGATACACGGGCTATCTTCCCCGATTTCAAACCATCTTTGATAGTCTCACCAACTTTGACTATCTCGGCGAATTTAACTCCGACTAGCAACATGATTCTGTCGTAGTATTCCGGCTCCTGCACCCGCACAAACACTTCCACAATCTCTTTCTCTGTCATGGGCGGCCTAATTCTTGCTGCTTCCTTCCTCCATCTATAGGCAAACTCCCTATAGCTTTCAGTTAGTTTCTGCTTCATCTTCTCTAGAGAATACCGATCGAGAACTATCTCAACATTGTATGCAAATCGGTCAATGAAGTCTTTGGCCAGCGCATTCCAACTGGGCCACTGCCTGGTTTCGTGTGACATAAACCACTCGAGGGCCTCCCCACAAAGACTTTGGTTGAAAAGCCGCATCAACAAGGCTTTATCCCTGCCAACTCCCACGAGCTGGTCACAATTTGCTCTTAGATGAGCCATGGGGTTTCCTACTCCCCCGAAGGTGTCAAACTTCGGAATTTTGAACCCTTCGGGAAGGTTCAAATCTGGGTGGATGCACAACTCTTCGTAACTGAGTGCAACGACATCTGGGATGCATTGTAGCTCTTTCATAGCCCTTTTGATTTCTTCTTTTATATCGATCTTCGCATCCTCCTTTGCCTTCCATTCTCTTTCCTGTTCTTCATAGTGATCAAACTCAGAACCGTGCACCTCGTGCTCGGTAGGAACGGGAACTTGGAAGGTGGCTCTTTTTGGGAGGGGTGGAGCTATGGAGGGAGTTGGAACGTTTTGGGCGGTCTGGTAGTTCTGTGGGTAAGCCTGAGGATTGGTGTTCTGATTTAAATGGTGATGAGGTGTTTGGGGATTGAAGGCAGTTTGATTTTGATTTTGGTTTTGATTCTGTGGCGGTGGGGCGGTTTGAGTATTCTGAGGATGGAGTGGCATTTGAGGGTGGTTATTTGGAAGAGGCGATGGAGTTTGGTAAGATACAGAAGCGTATTGGGGGTTTTAGGTTGTTAGATCTATCACAGACGGATTATGCACAGGTGTAGAAGGCTGATTCTGAGTTGGATCCGTATTTGATGAAGGGAAGTAGATCGGAGGTCTTCCATCAGCAATATTAGGACCAAATCCCGGTGGAGGCATATCTTGTATTCGTTGCATTTCAACTCTCATTTCAGCGATCTGTTGCATCAGCTGCATGATCAGTTCGTTCTGTTCTGCTACGGTGGGTTGAGCCACCACAACATCAGTAAGACTCACTTCTTCATTATTATCCCCCATAACTGCCTTTCCTCTGTCAGAACTTTGCCCTGGGAAGGAATCTGCGGGACCTTTTGATCTGGTGAAGTAAGGATGATCTGCCAGCTTAATCAACACAAATCAGTTCAAAATACCTGAGGAGGAAAACAACTCAAAGGCAGATTTGTCAGTTTGGACTCAGAATACAAAACACATAATATCACACATAGAGCAGGTAAACACACAAGTTGCTATGTTTGAGGAACATCTTCAACCCACGAGTAAGGACGAAAACAGATTTTTTACAAGCAGGAATTTGCTTGCTCTTTTAGTTTGACACTGTCTCAGAAAGGCCAAATCGCGTTGAGCTAAGGTCTTCTTTTAGTTGTTTTCTGACATCCGTTGATCTGATTTTTGTATCCTCTTGTAATATGAAAAGAATGAATGAAAATTTTTAAAAGATAGGGGTCGGGCCGAGAGAGGATGCCTACGTATCTCACAAGGAGAATTCAGGCCCAACGTAGTTCGAGTTCGGGATAAAATATTTTCATTCATTCTTTCATTACGGTTACAAGGAAATTGAAAGACAACATTGGAATTCTTAAAAGATAACATGACGATGACACGTTAGTCATTTCTCTTCTTGTTGCAGCGTTACTCTCTTCCTTCCAGACGACCCAGAAATGGAGGCTTGTAGACGATTTCCTCACCGTCATCCTCCTCAGTCCATTCAGGGTGAGCGTTGTCGGGACCACTATTGGCCCCTTGCTCACGGATAGAGTATTTTCCGTGCATTTTCTGAAGTTTGTCTATCATGTCGTGGTGGAACGCCTTGTTCTTCTTCCTTAATGCCGACATCCTTTCTTTCATAGCAATGAATTCAGTCATTTCCGCTTTCAGTTCTTCATCTAGTGACACATTTTTGGCCAACAGACTCGCGGTTTCCAAATCTATTTCTGCTTCTCTTGCCTCTCTTTCTTGAATCTGTAATCGAAGCATGTCCAATTTTTGGCTTAGATCCTCTTTTTCTTCCTCAATACTTTTCTTCCTCTTTTCTTTTGACATCAATTCTTCGTCCAGTGTCGCAGTCGCAGCTTTGTAGACTGACGTGGCAACTTCGACCCTAAGCCCCTCCTCTTTGACCTCTTGAATCTTTCGTGTGATTTGTTCTATCTTTTTTTGTAACTACTCTCCAGTGAGCCTCATCTGGATATTCTTACCCTTATCCATAGCAGTGATTTGCTTTTCCTGAGACAATAGAGTAATGTTTAGGATTTGTTGTGTGAGAGATGTCTTTTGAGTGAGAAACTTAAGACTCGGAAAATTTTGGTCGGACATTTTGTAACAGTGGCTTCTATATATATTTTGTTTGGAAAATTTCTGGATAGGAGTAAGTTTACGATATCCTCATTCATAGCAACATAACACATAAGCAGTTAAACACACATATATCGCGTCCTAAACATGCTTGTGACCCTTTTATGCCAAGGGTGGGCCTAACGAATTGAAGGATGCATATGCTTTTTTAAACCCTATTTATTATCCCCAAAAGTACTTCATTAATAGCATCCAAAATGTCTGACAAACATAAAACAGAGAAATAGTCCTGAAAATAAATTACAAAACAAGGTACAAATAAAACAGTCCCACACAGGGGATGGTAAAATTCAAGCCTCCTCTGATCCTTCGCCAAGTCTGGTCCTCTTGGCGATGTTGACCTCTTCCCACATGGCATATCTGTTCGCCCAGAGATGATCTCTCGCTAATCGAGCTCCTTCTTGATGTTTAAACCCCTCTATCGACTGAATCTGTTGTTCCATGTTATCATCTAACTGTGTCATGCACTGTCTGGCTCTTCGTAGTTCTTGTTTCAATCGAGCTATGACTTTGGCATTTTCTGAGTGACGACGTTGATACTCTAATTCACTCCTATCAAACTTCTCTTGAAGGCGGTGAAGTCGGACTTGATGTTTGGATCCAACATCGGCAATAATGTGAGGAACGTTTGGACCAGGCTCAATAGTCCCAGCGAGACTCTTTTTTAACCATTCTTTGTACTCCCCCGAACATTCTGGACGAAACCTATCTGGTACAGGCTCACCCAACACTCTTCGAGATCTCCACATCCTACGCATGTCTTCAGCAAATGCAACTCGCCCATTCTCGTGGTCAGTTACGAACTTCTTCATATTCGCAATCTGGGGTAACTCTTGTTTCCCTCCTAGTTGCCTTAGGACTCGACCAGGAGCATATGGTTTAGTCCCTCTTAACCCAGCAAATACCAAGTAAGGGACTTTTTCTGTTCGAACCACCATGTTTTTAGTTACCACCAATCTGTCTATTGACCACTGTACGTCTTCTTCTCTCAGCCCTCGAAGCCTCGGATACCAAAAACTCTCTCCTCCAGTCTTGTTGCAACGATTGTGATACAACCACCAATCATGACCATGTAGCTAGTCGGACCGTCTTAGGGGATCTGGTTCTTTTGGGTTATGAGTCTTGATTAAATGTCGCATCATCCACCACTGTAGTATCAGATTACACCCTTGAAAGAAACGTTCTCCGTTCTGATACTTTTCTAAAGCCCTGTAGATGTCGGCCAGAATCATAGGCGCTAAAGTGTAGTACTTTGTTGATGTTTTGTAATCCACTCCATAGAAAATGGCATGAGTGACCATAAATACACTAGGATGAATAGTGTATTTTGGCCCTTGAGGGAAAACCATCGTTCCAAGCAAACATATCGCAAATGCGAGGGGACGCGTCTCTTTCCATTTCTCTTTTGAGACGAACTCGTCTTTATGTTTCTCATAAGCCCTTGCACGCCCAAATCGATAATATAACTTTCTGAATGGTATATTTGGACCAGGGAGCTTGTCCATCCATTCGGCTTTAACTAATGACAACTTTTCTTTAATTTTGGCGAAATCCCATATTACGGGATTTAGAAGATCTGTATCTGGATGTCGCTTACTTTTGTTGCACATGGCGACACTTTCATAGCTGATAAGGACTTCTTCAATAGTTGGCGTCAACTCTACTTCCCCGAACCGAAAAACCATGTTCTCGCTATCCCAAAATTTCACCATCGTTCCGATTTAGCCAGGCCAAGCATTCATCTCTAGCAGCGACGGAAGGTAACCTATGTGTTTCTGAACGATCATTTTGTCGTCGTTGTTCATGAACCTCCACCATACTTTGAGGAAAGGGTCGGGGATAGTAACCATTCTTGTTTTCAAAGGCTCGTGTGTCGGATTCATCCTACAAAATAGCAGATAAAAATTTGTCAACCCCCCACCCCCATAGACAATAAATTGTTTTAAAAACACATATGCATCCTTCAATCAACACACGTAAGCATGATTGTCTGTTTTTGGCAATTTAGGGCCAAGTTGACACAAGGTGGGCTTCTAATGAGCCCAACACGCCTTGGGTGTTGCGTCATCTTAGTTCAAATGCTCCTAAATTTGGGATTTGGCTCGGCTCTACGCTAGTTTACTATGAGTGGCTTTTGAAAAGACCGGGAACCCAAACGGACAATTTGGGCTGAAACTCGCGACAACCATTGGACGCCTAACGAACCAATAAATTGCCGCTAATTTCGAAAAAGGGTGATTATAAAAAAGTTCGGCTGTGGTTCCGCAAACCGTCCTTTAATATACTATACATATATATCGAAAATATGCCATGATATGCAACAGTTCAATAAAGCAATAAATAAACAAATGAACAGTTAACTCACATAGCCAAAACATGTTAGTTTTAAGGTTAGAATCCTCCTACATCCCCAACAGAGTCGCCATTTCTGTTTTATCGAAAAAGTATTTTCGGAAGATTTCGACTTTTTTAGAGTCGCCACTTAATTTTTTAGAAAAAATTAAGAAAACTAATGTTCTCAAAAGACTTTAAATAGAAATAAAATCAATTGAAAACTTAAAAGGGTTCGGGGATTCCTATTAATGTTTTAGGAAGGTGTTAGGCACCTAAAACATCCGTCTAAAATGGTTTTCCAGCAACTAACGTAGATTGGCAAAAAATTATTTTAACCTGCTTAAAAATACTTGGAATGGTAGAGAGTCTAAAATACTAACTAATTACCTAAGTGATTTATTTGCAAGATTTATTGGTTTTTTAGTTGATAAAACAATTAAGGCATTTTTTCGGGGATTCAGATTTTTCTTAAGTTAAAACTAACTAACACGTAAGACAAGTAAAATGATTAAAGCAAGTAAAGAGAGAAAGAGAAAGAGATTTGGGTCCAAATTCGGGTTCTGTTCGCCTGGACCGATTTTTGGACCCACCTGTTTTGGGTTTTTGACCCATTTCATTTTTTGTACCTGTCCTAAGTTCTAGCAATATAATACAATAATACAAAAAATAAAATAAAAGGGCGACAAGGGCTTATGCCCATTACAAATAAAAAAAAAAAAAAAAAAAAAAAAGGGTCATCTGAACAAATTTCTTCGACTTCTTCAATCTTTGAAACTTCGGGACCTGTACGCCAATTTTGGGTGGGCTGACTCGAGGACATTACTATTGGGCCATTATGGCCCAACACGAAGATGCAATAAGGCCTCCATGGCCCATTGGGGTGAGAGAAAAATAAAGAGCAATAGAGTTCCGTTAACTCACTCGAATCACATGAAACAAAAAATAAAAAAAATAAAAACAAATAAAAAAATTAATAAACAAATAAATTAGTACCTATTCACAACGACTAAACTTAGAAGCAAAATTTTAATCACTAAATAATCAAGACACACCGATAGCCTAAAACTGCGATTAAACAAAAATTCTCACACTAAAATGAAGTGGTTTAACATACTGAACATAAAGCACGATGGTGAGGATTTAAATTCAAGCAACAATTGGACTTTTCGAACTCAAACAAATTTACTGAACAAATTTGTAAATTCTTTCAAGAAGCTCCCAGGTAATAAAAGGTTGATAATTCACTAATATCGAACAAATCCAAATAATGTAAATAATGACGTATCAAGACATAAATGATTTTCATATGAAGAAAACTATCAAACTTGAACATTGAAAACGAAACCATTCAGATTAAAAATGCAAAACAAAGTACTCACATAAGGATGACAGTGTGTAAAATATATATATATATATATATATATAAAGAAAAAAAAAAGAGGGGAGGGGTAATGAGAAATGAGGCATGCACAATTGCTGGGCAAGGAAACAAAACAATCAATAATTTGGACGAAGCAAGCTACTGAAAATGTCTTCTATTTAAAATTATTACTAAAAAGAGATTTAGCAATAACAAATGTATGAACTCAAAAGGAACACCTAATAACAAAACAGACCATGACTATTCAAGGTAAAGCATATACATCATGGGAAAAACATAGTTTCTTCACTAATTCATCTCGTCACAGCAAGATATAACTAAAACTACATACAGGACAAAACCAAAACTCGCAACGAAAGATTCAAGTTGCACAACAGGAAAGTTCCACAGGATCCCAAATTGATTTGAAGTATTCGGTCATCAAAATAAAATAAAAAAAAACTAAATGTCGAAAACCGGAGTAGGCGATTGGATTCCTGGAATGTTCAAAACTGGAACGGCTTAAAATGCGAAGGCGACAGATCTCCTAGACTCGATACAAGTAATGTAAACAACAAACTCCTACTAAGTTAAACACACAGTGAAGCAAAGTCTGAGGGAACAAGAAACACAAGCGACTCGAATATCCACCTGAACATTCTATTCAAGAAGGAGTTTTAACCAGCCAGATTAACAACCATACTATACGACTTTAGGGAGACGGAAAGTTATCAATCAAATAACAGAATGATAGACTTTGATAAAATAAGGCGTTCGACAGTGATATTAATACAACCTTCAAAATGTTAGATCAAAACCAAATAGGCAGTGGACTTTTCAGACTAAACCAAAGATAATCCTAAATTTCTTATAATCTGGAAATAAGCAAATACAAAGACTTCAAAGATCAAACAAAGATATCAGGCAATCCTCGTTGGTATTTGACAGCAAATAGATACGATAAGCGGCACATGGACGAACAAAACAGTCCAACACAACACGGAGGATTAAACTTAGCAAAATCAAACAGAAAAACTTGACCATGCTTAGCAACTAAAACAAATGCATTGTCAGCTACACTCTAAAATTGAAAACAACAAACGACTTTCACTACCTTTGCTATAAGAATTTTCAACAAAAACTTGACTCAAGAATTTCAGAATTTCCGAGAAAAAGAAAAAAAATCCCCCCGAACACTAGAGATAACAAAATATATATAGGGGGAGGAATTAGGGTTCAACTTAGGGAGAGGTGGGCAGATTTCGGGTAAAACAAAAACCCATTTTTGAATTCCTCCTCAAAATTCAAAAATCCACCTCCATAAAAGGGAAAACAAACCTTTCTGAGTTTTGGACCCATTCCGAAAATGGAAGGACGAAGTATGGACGATTGGGATGAGCCCCATCGTCCTTAGAGTGCCACGCGGCGCCATCTCTAGGCCGCAAGGACGAATCTCGCATGTCCTTGCCACTGCCAACTGAAAAAGAAAGGAAGAAGACAAATATGGACAGTGTACTACACCCCCTTAGGTTTTCCGTGTATTTTGACGGAAAAGTAACGATTGGAGTCGTTGCCACTGTCGTCTAGTGAAACGTCGTGAATATGACATTGGATTGCTGTCTCGTCACGCGTTTCTCTGGGATTCTCACGCATTAAAACAAAAGAAGAAGAAGAAGAAGAAGAAGAGGGACACGCGGATGGGTCGGGTTGAGGAAAAGGGGCTGGGGCGGTGTTTTTTTTAAATTTGGAGTGAGTGGTTGGTGAAAGTAAAGTGTACTGCAGGCTGGGAAAAGCAAATTAAATGGGCTGGACGGGTTTCTTGGGCCATTGTGAATTAAATGTGGGCTGGAAACTTAAAAGGATTGGACTTGGAAATTGGGCCGAAGAAGATGGAGAAATGCTGAGGATAGATCCAAGTTTGGCTATTTAACAACCAGATAAAATGTCACCCTATCCATTTCGAAATTAATCGGTGAGATCGACTAAAGTTAAACGCGATGAGTTGACATAATTTGCATCTGCATTTAAGACGCATCTATTCGGAGGTGAAGGATGTGCATCATATCTTTTCAACGTTCAAGTCGGTGGAAACTTGCGTTGAAAGATATTTACATTTTGTCCTACTGATGGACATACATTCAAAATCCTATCGATGGATAATCATTTTTCATTCGTCCTACCGATGGACATACACTCCAAATCCTACAGATTGATCATCATCTTCATTCGTCCTACCAAGGGACCTGTATTTATCTCCATTTATCGTATCATAAGAGATGCTACCCTTTTTCTTTTAGTTTTGCCTATAATAATGAGTTTTATCTTTGTTTTTTTTTTAACATTCTAGAGGATGTACTCTCAGAGGAGCCACATGTGCGAATTACTTCAACAAACACGCAACAAAGCGTGGAACCTTTTAGATGCGAGTTCGGGATTGACTTCCACTATATTTCCACCGCACTTCTCTACAAAGGTCATGTGTTCGGTCAAAATTGAGTTTGTCAATTTTCGTTGTCCACGATTTCTTTCATCAATCATACACAACGAAAGGAACAGCTGTTGACACCCAATTTTGGCCTAACATTTAAATATTTCATAATTTTGAAGTTTTATTTATTTAATAGCTTAGAATAATTTTTTTTATATAGTTTTAAATAAGTTTATCGATACCTATCTTTATATATCAAAATTTAGGATTTTTTGTTAGTTAATTTTAAAATTGCATGTTTACAAGTCATTAGTTACGTTCATTATATTATTTTTAAAATTCATTTTATTTGTTACATTTGTTAATGTTTATGTTGAATTTAGCACAATCTAAAATTTAGCCAAATACGAAAAAAAATATAAATTAAAATTTAAGAATTCTATTTATAATTTTGGGCCTACAATTTCAAGCCCACACATTTGGGTCCGTTGCATTTTATTTGTTTAGGTTAAAATTGGTGATAGATAAAAAAAAATGGGAGGAATTAATTTTAAAAAAGGGGGAAATTAATTTGAGAAGAGGGGAAAAAAAAACCCTAATCTCTTCCCCCTTCCCTCTCCCTTTTTCCATCTCTCCGCCTCCCTCTTCTCTTCCCCTCTCCTCTCCCATCGCCTCTTCTCCTCTCTCCTCTTCTCCTTCTTCTTTTTCTTCTCTTTGCAGGCAGCAGCAGCCGCCGGAAACACCTGCAACAGCAGCTCCGACCAGCAGCACAGGCAGCAACTTCAATCGGCAGTAGCAGCGAAGACCACCAGCAGCTCTGAACCAGTGACAAGGCGAGCTTCGATGGAGTTTTTGATAGCTTCAAGTTGTTCAAAGACGGATCTTTAACAGATCCGTGCAGGTTCATTCCCCTAATTCGGTTATATGTTTCTCAACTTGATTATAAACTATATGATTTTGTGTTTGTGTGAAATGTGTACTTGCTGTAAACTTCCGTTTCAAGCATGAAAGCTTTTTTTTTTTTTTCATTATGTTTGTCCTTTTTAAAGTGTGTGAATATTCAACCATCTATTGATAGTGTGTTTTAATTGGGCTGTTATTCTTCATCCTCAATTGATATTTAATTCTTACCCTTGTGCTTGACAGTGTTTCTTGGAATCTGCTTGAATTTTTTTTTCTCATACATTTTTAGTAAAGGATCTTGTATGTTATTAATCAGTAGTGGTTGTAAATTGATCCCTCCTCTCTTCCTCATTGTTCCGGCAAAGGATACCGCCTGAAAACAGCTGCAAGCCGCCAGAGAAAGCCACTTGCTCCTCCATTTGTCCAATCAACAACAATCATCGAACCAAACCCACCAAGATAGCAATCAAACGACCCCCATTTCCTTCTCTTACCAACTAGGTCACCACCAGATCTCAGCCCTCACCTTCTCCAACCACAAACCAAAATCACAACCATACTCACCTCTCTTTCTTCCTCAAACAACTAAACCCCGGCGAGACCCCGATTCTGAGCTCCTTTTCCCCTCTCTTGTCGTTGTCTTCTCCGTTCAAAACCACTAAACAACAGCCAACAATCAACGTTGAGATCCGCCAATAGCTCACCCATACACATCAACGAACCAGGTCCTCTGTTCCTTTCTCTCCATTGAAATAGACTTCATTTTTTGACCCTTTGCTCTGTTTACTGACATTGTCATTTATTAAGTCTTTTTATTATTACTAGTTTATTTTATTTATTATAAAATAGCATAAAATTTTGTGTGTTTAGATGTCTTCTCTGTTTATGGATTTTTATTCTTCTCGTTAGCCATGTTAGATTTATTATTGTTTAACTTTGTTCGGTTCACTGTTAGTTTGCTATGCTATTATTTCTTTTGTCATCAAATATGTATTTGCCTTAATTTTATATTATTATTATTATTATTATTATTATTTTTGTTGCTATTTTATTGTTATCATTGGTTACTGTTGCTATCTTATTTTATTATCTTTTGGAGGTAGTATGTTGCTTTGCAACTTGTTTTGTTACTTTGGTAGGATTATGTTAAAATATTTTATTGTTAAAAATGGCCAATGAAAAAAACTCTCCGTCGGTTTTGGAGGCCTCTCCATTTTAAAAAAGACGGAAATTTAATTTAAGTTTATATATTTTAGTTGTTAGAATTGGCCAATGAAAAATCTCTCCGTCGGGTTTAGAGGCCTCCACATTTTAAAAGACGGACATTTAGTTTAAGTTCATATTGTTTATTTTTTTTAAAATTGATCGATGAAAAAAAATAATCTCTCATTCTAGTTTCTAAAAAGTTGATTTTCTTAGATATGTATTTATTCATATTGGCTTGATTATATTTATCATAGTTTGATTTCATTGTTTTTATTTAAGTCTACTTTCGATGATATTATTACTTTCTTTGTTTAGTTTTGACGATATTCTTATTGTTTGTTTCCCGTTTGACTTCACTTTTCATGATATTAATTTTGCCATTTTATATTCTGAAAGTAATGTGCTCTTTATTCGTTTAAGTTAGTTGCAAATTTTGCATTTTTGATAATATGTGATAGGTCTTATATATATTTATTAGTTTCTCCATTTTTTAATAACTTTAGATTTGTATTGCTCCATTTGACTCACATGTAGTTATTCTTAATTAATTTATTTTTGATTGATTACATTGACCATTTAAGAAGATACCAGCAAATCTTGTTTCGTTAATTTCATGTGGCTACCTTTATTATTATTATTATTTTTTTATTTTTTTTTTGTTTGAGTTAAAATTGGCCGATGAAGAAATTACCGTAGATTTCCCAGGCCTCCAATGTTAATAAGACGGGTTTTTATTTTTAAGTTATTATTTGAGTTATTCATTTTTATTTATATTTATTTGGTACTAACTCTTTTACTGAGTGTCTTTACAGGTACCCGGAGGTGCTTCTCCTCGAAATTATTCGAATGTAGTTCGAATCATACTTTTATTTATTATTTTATATATATTGACGTTAGGCAAACTTTAGGCCGTTTCTTATATTTATTATTTTATTATTTGTACATATTGAATGTTTATTATACTTGTACATTATTTTATCTCCTCCTCAATTTGAAAAAAAATGAATTCAGTTGGGACCCACACTTGTGGATTTCGAAGGGTGCCTAACCCCTTCCCTTCGAAATAATTTGAACCCCTTACCAAGAATCAAATTGGTTTCGTAGATCATTTAATTGTTTCCTAGTTTTTTCCTAAAATTAGGTGGCGACTCTTTTTTAAAACTCATTCATTTTTAAAACTCATTAAAATTGAATCAATTAATAATTTTTCGAGTTGCCGCGACGTTTCGCCCTATTTGAATAGAATAGGGATGTAAACAGGGATGAAGGTATGCTACCCCATTTTCCTTAATTTGATATTAATTATACTTTGATATTGTTGTGATTGGTATGGTCCCCTTATTGTGGCGGTGTTATGTGTTCTATTTGCAATTGATGTGGCCTTGTTGGCGTTACTTTATGCAATATGATGATCATGGCCTTGTCGGCATTACTTGAAGTATATGATGATTATTTGGTGTATGATAATTTCTATCTATATGTGAAAGTATATGTGTTCTTATGTGAAGTTATGATAGGTTGTAGGATGTTATTCCTAAGTACTTCTAGAATGACTTGTATTGTATGTTAAAGTGAAATATGTGGTGTCTTGTTTAAGTAGACTTATGTCCCTTGCTTGATGTTTATATGAATATTATTATGTGATGATTTGACTTAGTACGTTAAGAGTCTTGAATAATAATATAAGTGAGACCTTGATGATAAGAAGGTCAAAACTATGTGGAACCTTGAACTTAGTGGCGAGGTTATGAATTGTGAAGTAGTTAGCCGTAATGGTATCCTTCATGTGATGAGTGATATACTTAAGGTTGATTGGCTGGAACGGCATCATATCATACATTAGGATAATCGCTATGAGCTTCTTGTCGCTAAAGTGAGATATGCCCTAGTGGAACTTGCTTTGGTAGGGTGAATGTAAAGGGGGTCATGAACTAGATATGGGACCTATTTATATGAACCTTAATGTGAATTAATCTATGAGAACTAAGGCTAGCACCGAGTGAGTATGACTAAGGGGAAAGTCGATTCAATTAAATAAGAGATTGAATGCTTCGTACACCCTTCATATTCCTTAACCATGTGTCTACATGGGATGTGTCCATGTTCTACCATTGGCAAGTAGAACAACCTCATCGAAGTAGGATAGAACTACGGATTCCATGTCTTGCTACCGTGGTCTATGTTGGTTATTGCCTATTCTCATCATGTGGAACACCTACTAGCATTAGATAAGTTTATGAGGTTTAGGTGGTGGTATTGGACTCTATGTAGACATTGCACAATAGACTTTGAAGGAGTTATGTGGAGTTCCTAGGTCTTGTCCAAATACCATTATGTGATCCATTATGTGAGTGTCTTATGTGATGCTTTATGTGAGTGTATTATGTGATGTATGAGTCTTAATGAACTAATGAACTAATGATCTATGTTAGTAACTATGTAAATGGTTGAGTACCTAATCTAAAGTGACTTAAGCATTCCTTAGCTAAAGTGTGAGGAGGACATGTAAGGATGGTCTCTTCATGTCTTATCTTTGGAAGTCTTGAGGATGACTCTAGTCAGGGAAGTTGGTTAATCTTGTTGACATGATCCAAACCTTAGGAAGTCTTAAGGACTATTTAGGTAATCTTGGAGAGGTCATTGTACTATGGACATATCTTCTTGATTTACTTAAGTAGGTCTTTTGATAGTCTTTGGAAGGAGAATGTCTTCTAATTTTAAGTGTTGGTGTGTTTAGTGAGAATGATTCTATTTGAGGTAGTCTGTAGGATCTCTTGTGTGTGTGTGATAGAGATTGTATCGGCGGTCGCTCCACACCTACTCAAGTGAACCTTGGAAATGACCTTTGGTAGAAGAATCTTACATAGATGTTTAGGATTCTTTTGTAAGTATGTATGTGACTCATTGTAGGTAATCTTAAGGGTCGTTTAGGCACATCTAGAGAGGGTGTATGGGCGGTCTCCCTTTGTGTGACTTAAGTGAATCTTAGGATGACTTTAAGGGAGGGAATTACATGCTAGAAGATGTTAAAAGGGAAGGTTTGGTGAAGGGACTTCACTGTAACAGTGAAGGGACTTCACTGTAAAGTGAGCCTTTAAATGTTATTTTTGATTAAATGTTATATTATGTGTTTCTTAATTGATAAATGATGTTCTTATGTTCAATCTATGATTTCTAAATAAAAAGATGCATATTTCCAATAAAGTCCGTTTTCATGATTTTATGCATATAGACATACTTAGTGCATGTGGTTGTACTAACTCCATGCTTTATTTTCTATCTATAGTCCTTGGTAGGTATGGAGCTTGGAGAAGAAGACTTGGGGTTAGAAGAATCGTCCGAGTAGAAGAATTGAAGTATGTCCTCATTTGTATCGAGGGCATATATGTCGTTTTATCTTTCTTTTATGAAGTATTGTAATAAGACTATGTTATTTCTATTTTCGTATTAAAGTACTCTTGTGTCTTAAGATGATGAGATTGAGACTTAGCATTCCTATTACTTTTATATGAAAGAGGTTTTTAAGACTACATTATGTTTTTGTGAAATTTTTTAATTCCACACAACTTTTCACTATGTATATGCAATGATATGAATGAGGCTTGTCTGAGAACTCTTAGAGTGCGACGACGCCGGTCGCAATCCGAGATTTTCACCCTATCTTCTAGGGTATGGTTTCGGGTTGTGACAAAGTTTGTATCAGAGCATAGGATTGGTGAAAGTAGTATTAGGTATCAAAAAGTCTCATCAAGTCACTTCTAGTAGAGTCTTGACCATCGGTGTGAATCGCGACACATCTATGGGCGAGAGGCTATAGGATGATAGAGTTTCCCTTCTTTTCTACTCCTATTTCGTGCGGTAGAGTAAATGTTATGATTATCCTTCTTATGAGTTTCCTTGTGTTTGCTAGGATATGAATACTAGAAGGATGGCCGCTAGAAGATTGGAAGAGAAGAGGGTGAATGAGGAGGTTCCTCAAGTTGAGCAAGTTGCTCAATATGAGCAAGGTGTCCATGATTGGCAAGGTGATGAAGTGCCTCCCCAAGGTGATCATGTCCCTAATGTGGGTGGAGGTGATGAGGTACCGGATTTGTCTAATAGGGTGATTGGAGAAGCTTTGATGGCCTTAGCTCAAGCCGTAAATACTCAAATAAATTTGAGTATGGTGCCTAGGGTTATGGAGAGCACTATAACATCTAGGTTGAGAGACTTTGTGAGGATGAATCCTCCTATCTTTCTTGGCTCTAAGGTTAATGAGGATCCCCAAGAGTTTCTTGATGGTGTGTACAAAGTTTTGAGTGCTATGGGGGTTACATCTAGGGAGATGGCGGAGTTGGCTTCATACCAATTGAGAGATGTGTCTCAAATTTTGTATACTCAATGGAAGGACAATAGGCCAGAAGATTCGGGTCCTATTGAGTGGGAAGAGTTTAAGGGAGCTTTTCTTGGCAAGTACTTTCCCCGAGAGATAAGAGAAGTCAAGGTGTAGGAGTTTATTAATCTCAAGCAAGGCAATATGATTGTTGAGGAGTACTCTTTGAAATTCTCGACATTGTCTAGGTATGCACCTTCTCTTGTGTCCAATCCAAGAGACGAAATGAGTCGCTTTTGTACCGGAGTAGCCGATTTGGTAAAGGAAGAATGTCGTACCGCTATGCTTCATGATAATATGACCCTATCTAGACTCATGGTGTATGCATAATCTATTGAGGAGTCTAAACTTAGAAGGATGGCTAGAAGTTTGAAAAGGGGTGTTGCTAGTGATCAAGAGCAACCTAGGTTCAAAAAGAGGGTTCAAACTCAAGATGGACCTAGACTTCCTAAGAAGGAGTTTGAGAAAGGAGGTGGTTCTAAGGATGGCAAGCCTACTTGTGCAAATTGTGGCAAGAGTCACTATGGTGACTGTCTATTGGGTACCGGAAATTGCTTTGGTTGTGGTAAGGGAGGACATAAGGCTAGAGATTGTCCTATGATTGCTTCTAGAGGTAGAGAGGGTAAGTAATTGAGCCTAGTGTTCCAAAGGAAGATGCTTCAACTAAGAGGCGTTTCTATGCACTCCGTACTAGAGTTGAGAAGTCGGGTGATGGTGATGATGATGTTGGTAAGTTCTTGTTTCTCTTTTGATAGTATGAGTTCCTTCTATGTGGGGGAGTATGCTTTGTAGATGAGATAGAATTCCTTGATTTGTTGCTTGTGCATGATGTTTAGGAGTTTGGTTGAAATTGAATTTCATTTACTTCTTGCATTGTGTGTTTTATGAAGCTTTGAGCATGTTGTATGATGTGTTTACATGATGTTATCTTGCATACTAGCATATCTATATAAAGAATTGCCTAAAGATTGCATTTTTGGAAAAGTTGCTGAAATCACTGTTTCCTGATGAACTGCTCACTGTAATTTTTTTGTAAAAATGGCTATTTTATTCTTTGGTGTAAAATTCTTGTTATGTGGTTAGAACTGATGTATATGAGTATGATATTGAATATAAAATGAGTTTTTGCTATTTGGATTGAAGCATGTGAGTTTTGTAGCATAACGAGTTATAGAATTGTTTTCTAGTTTCTTGTTGTGTTGTGAATCTCTTGATTTGTGAAATTGATGGTTTCTTCTAGATATGTGTTGTATGTCTTGGTAATGTGCTGCTAGTTTAATCTCTAATCTTGGAAGTGTTCGGAGAGTGGCAAGTGTCATTCGAGGACGAATGGTGTCCAAGTGGGGGAGATTGTAAGACCTCTAAAATGACATTAGTTAACTAGAGCCTAATATGTTGGACTTAGTGTTCTAAGGTCCTAAATATGTTTATATGTGGTATAGAGGCTGTAGCTAAAATATTAGAGGTGTTGGAAGTCGAACGTCAAGGGATGACTAAGACGTTTGACGACTAAGTCACCTAAATGTCTAAAATATGGTTCTATGTGTTTATGTGTGTTTCATGGTGTTTTAAGGTCTTAATAGAGTTAATATATCATGTATAGGCAGTGGTTAAAGTTTCGTGAAGTTTGGAGGTCAAACGACCAAGAACGTCCAAGGCATTCGAAAGATGTGCCTTGAGTCGACCTTGTACGTCTAGGCGAGTTTCGTCAAGTTTTACGTGTTCGTTTTGGATGAAGTTCATGTGAGTGGTGTTAAATTTATAGATGATCATATTTGGGTTGGAAACGTCCGGGAAATTATCCCCAAGGACCATCAAAGGGTCCTTGAGTAAAGGACCCAAAACCTGATGGCAGGCTGTCCCAGGCAGCCTTGGCGATGGAGCTGTCAACGGCCAGTCATGGATGTGACGCCCCGTCACAAGGGTTTCGTCGTGGGTGACTTGTCTAAGGTTGTAGGGGGAACCCTTGGCAAGCCACAGGAGCTTGCAACGGATGCCCATGACGGGCCGTTGCACCTGTGACGCCCCGTCACAAGCCAGGCGTCGCAGCCAAGTCCCTGTGCGCAGACTTACTGCCAAGTTAGGGGTGAATTGGCAAATTCACCCCATGTCTAAATAAGAGTTTAGGCGGTTGTTTAGGGGTCTTATGGATATTTTAATTAACTATTTAAGTGCTTAAGACCCTAGAGACTTCATTATACTACTAAAATCAAAACTCAAAGTCTCTTAGAAATCCCAAAACCTCCATTGAAGACTCCATTGAAGAGGCAGCTTGGTGAGGGATTCTTGTGTGGAAATTCTTCATCAAAGTGAAGAATTATCATCCTTGAGGTATGTCTTTTGATCCTTGAAACTTATTTCATCAAGGAGCCCAATCCTCAAAGTGTTTTACAAAGTTTTCTAAAGTGAATTGTCCAATTTCGGGATTCTACCATGGGTTCTTGCATAAATGATTTCTAAACATTGATTTATGATCCAATTGATATTGTATTGATGATTTCAACATAAATTACCTATGAACCCATGTGAATTGATAAACCCTAGTTTTGACTACTTTTTAGGGTACTTGATATTAAGCTTATATTGATGAATTGTTGTGTAGTTTCTTGTGGGCTTTCTAATGATATAAGAATTGTGTTCAATTGATATGTAATTGATATTATATTGTTAAATCTAGATTGAATTAATGTAGATTCATTGAGTTTTATGGTTATTGCTTTGAATTGTTGTTTATGGCCAATGGTAAGGGTCTTGTGATGTTGAATTGGTTGATTTGGCATTGAATTGAGATGTGGATAAGGGGATGAAGGTATGATTCCCCGTTTTCCTTAATTTGATATTAATTATACTTTGATATTGTTGTGATTGGTATGGTCCACTTATGGTGGCGGTGTTATGTGTTCTATTTGCAATTGATGTGGCCTTGTCGGCGTTACTTTATGCAATATGATTATCATGGCCTTGTCGGCATTACTTGAAGTATATGATGATTATGTGATGTATGATAATGTCTATCTATATGTGAAAGTATATGTGTTCTTATATGAAGTTATGATAGGTTGTAGGATGTTATTCCTAAGTACTTCTTGAATGACTTGTATTGTATGTTAAAGTGAAATATGTGGTGTCTTGTTTAGGTAGACTTATGTCCCTTGCTTGATGATTATATGAATATTATTATGTGATGATTTGACTTAGTAGGTTAAGAGTCTTGAATAATAATATAAGTGAGACCTTGATGATAAGAAGGTCAAAACTATGTGGAACCTTGAACTTAGTGGCGAGGTTATGAATTGTGAAGTAGTTAGCCGTAATGGTATCCTTCATGTGATGAGTGATGTACTTAAGGTTGATTGGCTGGAATGGCATCACATCATACCTTAGGAAAATCGCTATGAGCTTCTCGTCGCTAAAGGGAGATATGCCCTAGTGGAACTTGCTTTTGTAGGGTGAATGTAAAGCGGGTCATGAACTAGATATGGGACCTATTTATATGAACCTTAATGTGAATTAATCTATGAGAACTAAGGCTAGCACCGAGTGAGTATGAGTAAGGGGGAAGTGGATTCAATTAAATAAGAGATTGAATGCTTTGTACACCCTTCATATTCCTTAACCGTGTGCCTACATGGGATGTGTCCATGTTCTATCATTGGCAAGTAGAACAACCTTATCGAAGTAGGATAGAACTTCGGATTCCATGTCTTGCTACCATGGTCTATGTCGTTATTGCCTATTCTCATCATGTGGAATACCTATTAGCATTAGATAAGTTTATGAGGTTTAGTTGGTGGTATTGGACGCTATCTAGACATTGCACAATAGACTTTGAAGGTGTTATGTGGAGTTCCTAGGTCTTGTCCAAAAACCATTATGTGATCCATTATGTGAGTGTCTTACGTGATGCTTTATGTGAGTGTCTTATGTGATGTATGAGTCTTAATGAACTAATGAACTAATGAACTAATGATCTATGTTAGTAACTATGTAAATGGTTGAGTACCTAATCTAAAGTGACTTAAGCATTCCTTAGCTAAAGTGTGAGGAGGACATGTAAGGATTGTCTCTTCATGTCTTATCTTTGGAAATCTTGAGGATGACTCTAGTTAGGGAAGTTGGTTAATCTTGTTGACATGATCTAAACCTTAGGAAAACTTAAGGACTATTTAGGTAATCTTGGAGAGGTCATTGTACTATGGACATATCTTCTTGATTTACTTAAGTAGGTCTTTTGATAGTCTTTGGAAGGAGAATGTCTTCTAATTTTAAGTTTTGGTGTGTTTAGTGAGAATGATTCTATTTGAGGTAATCTGTAGGATCTCTTGTGTGTGTGTGATAGAGATTGTATGGGCGGTCGCTCCACACTTACTCAAGTGAACCTTGGAAAGGACCTTTGGTAGAAGAATCTTACATAGATGTTTATGATTCTTTTGTAAGTATGTATGTGACTCATTGTAGGTAATTTTAAGGGTCGTTTAGGCACATCTAGAGAGGGTGTATGGGAGGTCTCTTTTTGTGTGACTTAAGTGAATCTTAGGATGACTTTAAGTGAGGAAATTACATGCTAGAAGATGTTAAAAGGGAAGGTTTGGTGAAGGGACTTCACTGTACAGTGAAGGGAACTCACTGTAAAGTGAGCCTTTAAATGTTATTTTTGATTAAATGTTATCTTATGTGTTTCTTAATTGATAAATGATGTTCTTATGTTCAATCTATGATTTCTAAATGAAAAGATGCATATTTACAATAAAGTCCGTTTTCATGATTTTATGCATATAGCCATACTTAGTACATGTGGTTGTACTAATTCCATGCTTTATTTTCTATCTATAGTCCTTGGTAGGTATGGAGCTTGGAGAAGAAGACTTGGGCTTAGAAGAATTGTCCGAGTAGAAGAATTGAAGTATGTCCTCATTTGTATCGAGGGCATATATGTCGTTTTATCTTTCTTTTATGAAGTATTGTAATAAGACTATGTTATTTCTATTTTCGTATTAAAGTACTCTTGTGTCTTCAGATGATGAGATTGAGACTTAGCATTCCTATTACTTTTATATGAAAGAGGTTTTTAAGACTATATTATGTTTTTGTGAAAAGTTTTAATTCCGCACTACTTTTCACTATGTATATGCAATGAATGATATGAATGAGGCTTGTCTGAGAGTTTGACGACGCCAGTTGCAATCCGAGATTGCACCCTATCTTCTAGGGTATGGTTTCGGGTTGTGACAGTTCAATTCCCATTGACCTCAATTATTTTATTTTCATTTTAAAAACCCAGATTTTTAACCTCATTGTTGACCGAAACTAGAGTACACAAATCTGGAAATTTAATCCCAACTTTAGCTTCCTTTCATCAACCTTTTCATGTTAGTTCCTTAGGGCATTTCACCAAGCATTTAGTGTGTAGTTTAGTAGTTACTTTAATCAAGAGTTTTTCTCTCAAAACCAATAACTTCACACCCCATATGAACATCACATTTTGCACAACTTTAGCACATAAATATACAAGAAATAACATGCCTTATACGTCTCCAAAACAGTGGCTAAACTCACTGCCAACGTGCACACACACACATCATTTTTTTCAATCACATATTGGTTGTCATTTTCGTGATTTCACGCACATAAACATATTCACATTCAACATAAAAACATCACACATACCTAAATCTACCAGCAAACAAACCCAACCTACGAAATTATTGGGAGCTAGTGACAAGGACATGCAACGGGGAAACAACCCTAGTTTCGGAGTGAATATCTTGATTTGTAAGGGGTCTCTTGGGAAATGGACCAAGAGAGAAGAAACCCATACCTTAATTTTCTTGTTCAAACGTGAATTTGCTGCCCAAAGCCCTCTCCAAAATCAGTCCAAGCCTCCTCAACGTACACACCACTCGACGAACAACCTCTCTTTGCCTTGACGTTTTTGGTTACTTTGTTTTTCTTAAAATTTCATGTGAGTTCTTCAAGTGTGAAGAACTCTAGATATTATTTCTATTCTTTGTTGTTTTTGGCAGAAACCAACGTGAGAGAGAAGTGATGAGACGTGAGAGAGATTGTGAGAGAGTGAAACGTGTGAAGTTGTTTAGGCTTAGATAATGACTTAGTCAATTTAGGACTCTCCTTAATATTTACAAATCTGATTTTCCTTTTTCTCAAATCAGCTAACAAATATTATTTAATTAAATAAATTTATCAATTTAAATAAAAACAATTTAAATCATTGCTTCCACCTAGGTTCGAACCCGGGTGGAGCAAGACTCCACTTCAAGAGCTCAATTTAGGCTCTCTCTCCCCAAATTGCCCCTCCATCTTATTAAATAATTAAATATATATATATATTTAGGGTAATTATGATATTAACCTTAGCCTGGTAAAAGACCATTTTACCCCTAGACCCTAAAAACTTAAAATTTCTTCTTTTTAGGTCCGATAAAGACTCCGTCGATTAAATCTTCATCTTCGAGAGCCTTAATTTGTTGGTTCAAACCTTTACAAGCTCAACTAACTCCCCAAGTTAGTTGGCTTGGTTGTAGTAAGGGTTCTGAGGTTTGGTTTTACGCGTATCAATCCGTGTGAACCTTGGTCTAATCGCAAGCAATCTTGAAACCTTAAGTATTTATCTTATTCATATTTTGAGGGTTGTTACATGCTACCAAGTAACCCATTCTCTACTAACGAGGAGCACCCATATGAAGAGGTACATTGGATACAACTTCTTTACTCACGAAGTGTACCCACCCCTTCTTTAAATCCTCTCAGTGCTAAGCATAACTCCCCCACGAAGTCTTAAGCATTCATTGACTATAGATTAAGAGATAACTATTGAACAGCCCATCTCGTATTCAACCTCCAACCTATCTTTGTAAAGCTCATCGGGAATAGTGAGGTTGCTACTAAACACTTCATCTCAACTCAAGAAGAGTGTTTGCCTCAAAATTCTCCTTTTCGTACTTAGGAATAGTAGGGGTGGTGTATACACTTCATCTCTACTCACGAAGAGTTTCCACCCTACAATCCCCCATTTTCATTCATTCACATCATTCATGCACTCAAGTGTGTGTGTGAATACATGTGAGAACACCTTTCACATAATAACTAGTATTCATATCATTGACTTCTAGAAATGGTCAAACCCACATTTATCACAGTTTACACATTATCATACTTCACATATCAAATACATACTTTATTTAGACATAACCCCCTTTAATTTACTCATATCAACCTCCTAAGACATATCATACATATACATATCAAAATCAACACTTCACTTCACATATAATTCCTTCAAGACCATTTTCACAATACAGATATAACTTCATAAGATTCAAGTAAACACCGCCACCAAAGGTGGACCATACCACTAAAGAGCATTTCACAATAAGGATTAAACAACATAACCAACCTACTATTCATCGAGGCTTTCACCACCTATCCATAATTTATCCAACAATTCATCCTAAAATAGACCTTAGGGCAGTAGCTAAAACTCAATAAAACCACTAAGAAATGATAACTTTAAGATTTTCTAATCATGCACATTAAACCCATTTCATAAGCTAAAAGTTGAAAAAAAGAATAGACATGTTTCCATTGGGGTTTTGACATTAAATTCATCATTTAAAGCTAAGTACAACTCATTCTAATCATTAAAACATTTTCATGTAAAGATCCATACTTAGAGTCAAGGAATAAAGAAGTTTGATGTTGAAATCCTTTTCGAAATCTTTTTGAAATGGCTCCTTGAATGAAAGAAGGTTCAAGGATGATTACCATACATCAATAAGAAGGAACCCACGAGATTTTTGATGAAGTAAAGGTGAAGAACTTGGTCCTCTTCCTTGGAGCTTGAAGCTTCTTCAATGGAGGTTTTTGGCAAAAGAGTTTTGGAGAGATTTTTTATTTGATCTTTAGGGTTTTAATTAATTGGTGAAATGAGGTTTAAAATGACCTAAATCCGTCTAGAAATGATCCCCAATGTTCCCAAAATACCCCTACACTATTTGTACCCTTTTCTGAAATCAAATTTTACTTGAAAACGAGGCGGCCAAATTTGGGGCTTGGTTGCGCGTCACGGAGGGAGCTATTGATTCTTGACATTCAGCATTTTAAGGCAGTAGACCTCGAGCCACTCACGCGACGCATAGGCAACTTAAGTGTCGGGCGCGCGACGCGAAGCAGGCTTCAAATCCTCGCCTTGCACGCTACCTTGGGCATCTCCTTTGTTCCACATATGGCTCCTCTAGGGTTCCCTTTGGGTGGTCCCCAAGGAGTCGTACCGAAATGTTTTGAACCTTGGTACATCCGTCTACGTTCTAGGGTAAGACCTGCTTGTTTTAGACACCAAACACTACCTAAAAACATGCACCAAAATCAAAGACACACTAGTACATTTTCCGAACGTCGTGGACGTTTGACTTTCTGACACTCCCAAACTTTACAAACTGACTTCTAATGATAAAATACACTGTTTTAATACATTATAACTCATGAAGCACATGTGAAGCTCTAGTTCAGCCTAGTAACTATCGAGGGTGTAACAACATTAGACATGCTCATCACATCATCATAATGTTCATCATGTAATAACACTCAAATCACACTTTGACACATAAACATAACAAATTTGAAGAAATTAATCATTATCATTAGCTACACCTTCACATGAGAAATATAGATTAACTACAATTCTACTCATGTAACTTAAATACCATCAAGAGCATGCAAAACATTATACCATCAAAGGTACCCATAACATAAAGAGAAATGCAACTCATACTAATGTGCAAGACTCCAAATAATAACAAAACTACTAAGAATTTTGGTCTCAAGCTTGAATAATAATAGAAGTAAACATAAAATATCAACTACCTTACTACTCAACTCATTCTCCCCTACATAGGGTATACTCATCTAAAACAAAACAAAACAGCCATAAAGAGCTTAGGACTTACCAAGGCCTTTACTCCGGATTAGCTTCTTTTTAGCTTGAAGGGTATAAAAATGATTCTTCTTTTGTACATTAGCATCTGTGCCATTATTATGAGCTTGGTTGACCTCTTTCCATTTTGCCTTTGAGGTTAGGGCAATCTCTAATATTATGACCGCTATTACCACATAAAAAGGAACCATCCGTACCGGAAAGACTCTTACTCTAACGACCCTAAGTACCCCCTAGAAGTTATGGTACTCTTGAGTCGTCACACGACGTACTTGACCTCTCGTAGGTCTTGTACATGCCATTAGACATCATCCATTGCATACACGTATGAAAAGTAGTGCGGATTTACAGTTTTTCACATGAATAATATCATAAAACATCTTTCATATGAAATGATAGAAAATACTAAGTCTCAATATACGCCATCCTTAGACTCAAGAATACTTGGGACACGGCTCATACAATGCAAATATAGAAAGCTACAGTCTATTACAATACTTTTAATGAAAGAAATATAAAGATATTAATGTCCTCAAATCGAGTGAGGACATACCCCAACTTTGCTTGAACGAGTCCTAGTTTCCAAGCTTTTCTTGAAGATGACTCTCACCTTCCACCTACAACCTTAGATATAGAAACAATGTATGTAATTAGTACAATGCATGTACTAAGTATGGCAGAATGTATAAAATAATAAGAAATGGACATTTGTATAAAATATGTTTTTTTGAATAAAACTTCAAACCATAATATAGAAGAACCACATATAACCCCAACTTCACATATAAGCCACATATCAAAAGAGAACATCAAGAACACATCAAAACATATAGCATGAGACCCTCCTACCAAAGGTTATTCTAAGGCTCTCTTGAGTGCTTTATGAAGGCTTTTCCCATAAAATCCTTTCACACACACCAAAGATATCATTTAGACTACCTAAGATATGATTATTCCCTTTGAATTAATCAAAATCTCTACCTATAATTGCTCTAAGACTCACCTAAATAAGACAAGAAGAGAACACCCATATAACTTCTCCAAGCCTATCTAGACAAACCTAAAAGCTACCCTATATATATACCTTTTCATTAACATACCTTCACTTAAGTAATTTATGTTCATTAATTCATTCAGGAGACATTCAACACTTAAGAACATTCACATAATGGTCTTGGAGAAGACATAGGGACTGACACACTAACATCTTCTATAACATTCCAGAAAATGTAATTGTCTAGTGAAGAATCTATTAGGTTTTAAGATATTTATGGGGATACATAGGAATCCCAATGCCCAATATTGAGTAATATTGGGCATATTAGAGAATATGTCTTAACGGTGTTAGACAATTTCTATGTATTAACAAGTAACTTAAAATACACTTTAATATTCAAATGCTTCAATCCAATCATGTTTAGGAATTGTACCTGCAATGAAAACCCTAAGCTAAATTTTTTAGTTTCATCGCTTACACACATTAGGTACGAGGTATCCAAGTGTCAAGCCTAGGTACCATAGCACATGATCATTTTAAACTGATCATGTAGATTAAGCAGTGCCCAAGGACATAGTGAGGATCCTTGGGACAAGAAATGAACTTTCCAAGTGCAACTACAGAGTGCACAGTTAGGAAATTCCATGGCAACACATATGCAAGCACATGTTCTACCGGCAAAGGGACCAAGCGACAAGCCCAACGGATTCGGTAAGGGCGGTTAAGGGGGCTGGCATGCGTCGGGTCAAGCCACGTGGGGCCAAACTTCCTAACCAATCCTAGGCTCTAACTGACTTGCCTAACTATCTAACAAACCTAGGACTCACTAAAATAAACTAACTAGTGTGCCCGAAATTGTAAGACCTAACCGGGTGACACTAGCCGAGTAGCTAACTAAAGACACATCCTAGTACCTTATCTAGGATGGTCAAAAGGGGTTTGTTATGGTCCTAATGACTTAGGGGTACTTTAGTAATTACCCTAGGTCACTTGATTAATTAAATTAGCAACTGAATTAATTAATTTAAATTCAAGGTCAAACCCGAGACCCTTAGCAAATTTTCAGAATTTGGCTAAGTCAAATGCTCTCCTATTTTTAGTCAATTTAGGAGAGGCGTTTTGGTAATTAGCTAATTGCTTTATTTAATTAAGTTAATTATCTTAAGTTGAATTAGTAAATATTCAGTTCATAAGACATCGACTCACATTGAAACTCATGACTGAAAAATAGTACGCAAGCGTAAGAAAAAAAGAAATATACTTTTGGTTCTCCTTAGGAATTTCAAGGCAATTCTTCAAGATTTTTCGTGCAAAGTACAGGGTGATATTTGTAGATTCAATTCTAAAGTAAGGTATGGGTTTTATCTATTGGATTCCTTTCCCCAAGAGGCTTTTCAAATGTTTTGAATTCAAGAAAACCGAAAGTAGGGTTGTTCCCAATGAAATTTTCGAATGTTCATCTCCCTATTTCTCCCTATTTCCGATTCTAGTAGTATGTATAATGTAAATCTCGAGCTTGTTGTTGGTATGTGGTGATAGCTGATCATTATGTGTAGGTTTCTATGATTTGATAATTTCTAATGAGACCTGTAGGTTAGATACATATGATTAGGGTATTATTTACATGAGATAATAAATGTTGTAATGCCTAATTGTGCTCGAGAAGATGGTATTGTTTTTATAGGCTAATCAAAGGCTAAAAGTTGGCTTGCTTATCATGATGAGATTACTATAGTATATACATGAAGTTAATTGCCTTGACTAGTGATAATATCATGACAAGAGTTTAGTGAAAGTTTGATTTATGCAAATAAATTGGCTAGCAATATTATGTCAAAAATATTATTAGAATTGGCCAATGATTAAATCATACCAATCTTATATGGCCAATGTAAATTATGATGTTTCTTGTAAGTCCAAATACATGTTAAAATAATGAGATTTGACAAGATGTAACTCAATGAACTCATAACCCAGGGTATGCCAATGATTGGGACAAGTCCCAACATACCCTATCTAAATGAACTTGTGAACATAGTAGTACATTGAATAATGTCCTTATAACTTTCATAAATTATGGTACAAGACTACCAAATAACATTGAACAAGATAAGGTGAGTAATGAAATAACTAAAAGCTTATGAGTGATGAAATTGGCCTAGAATGGGGTGTTAAAAGAAGTGAGACAAGTCTCATTTGCACCTAAACAATTATGTCAAAGATACTCACATAAGAGGGTGTTAGAAATCGTGAGAAAATTCTCACTCACACCATGATGATAATGTAGGATTTAAGTTCATATTCATCATGTAAAGAAAGGGTTGATAAGTCATCCATTGAGCTAAGTATACCTCATACTAGAAGCAAGCTTCATCAATGTATGAGCCAACTCTAAAAGTTGTAAAGTATATTAAATCTGAGCTAAGCACCAATAGACTAGCAATGAGCTTGTGCAAGCACATGTAATTCTCATGAGATGAGACTACCACCATGGTGGATAAGGGTCTCCTACGTCTCCTAGTCTTTCAACTTTGTCGCCAGCATAGGTTACTAGCTAGTGGATCCACCTAAGAAAGCTAGGGAGTATTCGGTTTCACTTTGGCCGGTGAACCACCTATTTTTGGTGTGGGGAAGACGCTGGATTTCATGTTAGCTCACATGATCTATGTCGGTTAATGCTAAACATTTCAGTAAGAAAGTAAGTAAGAAAGAAAGAATGAAGTAGGAAGATGAGGGGCATTCAGATAGGATGACTTAAGGGTGAGGTTAGACTAAGTAAAGACGTATGTCATTCTTAGTCATTGCATATAAAGATACCAATGGAAGTCTTAAAAGAATATCCTATGTCAACCTAGCATGTTCAAAGTGAACATGAGATCAAAGAAGAAGAAATGTAAGTTCAAAGTGAACTATGTAAGCAGAAGTATAAGTATATCAAATCATTAGTGTTTGCTAAGAATGAAGTTTTAAAAGTTATGACTTATACCAATAAAGGGAGCAAAAGATAATGACTCATCAATTGTACTATGAATATATGCCCCAGCATCTATATATTATGCAAATAATCAAAGAATGGTCATAACCAATAAAGATTGGCTTATAAAGACTTCATGCCCAATTTAACAAGAATGGAAAGAATAACTTGTAAGTAGGGTAGTCAAATCATTTCCTTAGTCTTTTGGATTACATACTTGATTCATTGTAGGTAGGGACTACAATGAATCATTGCACCCGTAAGAATAACATGAGCTCTCGGCCTAGGGGGAGCAAAAATATTAATTTTTGCTTGAGTTGTTCTAAAATTATGTTCATGATTCCAAGGTCTTATGTTCATATAGAAAATGAGTTGTGTGCTTTAAATGCATTAAAATATGTCATATTCCTAGCATGATTCATATATAACGAAATAGGAAAGTGAAGTGACTTCACTTTCCAAAAAATGGCATGTTGCTATAGGAAGAGCTTTCCTTGATCATGCATACTCCTTATATTTTTATGTGCATACACCCATACTTAGTACAAGTGTGTACTAACCCATATACAATTACTATTTTTATAGGTGCAGGTCCTTGAAGAAGATTTAAGATCGTTCGAAGCTGTTTGAACTAGTAACTCCAGACTTTGGTAGGTCCTCTTGAGTTCGAGGATGCCTACGCTTTACTTCTAGATTTAGTACATTAGACATAGCTAGTTGATGTTGTACATAGAGTTTCTTTTCAAAACATTTGTTCAAGATTTTGTATTAAGGCCGGTTTGGCAACTACTACTATTATTATGAATTCTTCGCTTCAATTGTTCAATCTGTTAATAGATGGTTGCTTAGTTTGAGCTTTTAGTATATCACTCTTATGCAGTTATATGAACTCTAAGCACACTTCAGTAAAGTTTTTAATTTTTCGCTAAATTTAACTGTATGATTGTGATGAAAGCTAAGAAGAGGCTTGTGTGCGACCTCTAAGAGGTTAACGACGCCGGTCTCATCTAGGGTCTAGGACCCGGGTGTGATAAACTTTGTATCAGAGTATGAGGTTAAATTACCTAGGAACTAAGGCTCAAAACAACCACGTTGCGTAGTTTCTAGCTTATGGTTGTGAAGTACACCACAACCATGACTTAGAGACTTAGTGATGTTAAGAATCTTCCCTTCTTCTACTCTTTATCGTGTTGTGTAGAGTTTTGACATTTGGTGACATTCTAGCATCTAACTTGCTTCTTGTGTGTGCGTGTAGAAAAATGAACACAAGAAGAATTGCAGGCAGGAGAGTTGGAGAAACAGATGCTGGGGGAAACCAAGCTCCTCCTCAAGCCCCAACTGATGGAGTTCAAGCGCCTATGAACCCAGCTACTTTGACGGATGGAGAAGTCAGAGCAGCACTGGTTCAGATTGCCCAAGCCTTCATTGCTCAGGCACATGCTATCACAGCCCAGACCACTAGAGAAGGTGCTCCCACGGCGAACCCACATGCTAGCACCATCTCTAGCAGACTGAGAGATTTCACCAGGATGAATCCTCTAGTCTACTTCGGGTCCATAACCAATGAGGATCTCCAAGAGTTTGTTGACGAGGTCCACAATTTTCTCTGTGCTATGGGTGTTAATGAAAAGGAGAAGTCTGAGTTGGCTGCATACCAGCTCTAGGATGTGGCTCAGGTATGGTACAAGATATGGGTAGATGGCCGAGCACCAGGAGAAGTCCCCATCACTTGGGACATTCTCAAGACTACATACCTGGAGAGGTTTTTCCCAGAGAGCAGAGAGAGGCTAAGGTTGAGAAGTTCATCAACCTACATCAGGGAGTTATGTCAGTCAAGGAATACTCCTTGAAGTTTGTTAAACTTTCCAAATATGCTTCTTCCCTGGTGTCCAGTAGCAGGGATGAGATGAGCAGGTTTGTGAATAGTGTATCAGAGGATCTGGAGGAGGAATGTCAGGCAGCTATGTTTCATGATAACATGGACCTTGCAAGGTTGATGGTACATGCACAACAGGTGGAGGAGAGTCGTCGGAGGAAGAGAGGCCGAGAAGGCAAGAAGCCTAGGTCCTCTGATGAGGCTGGTTCTAGCACTGGTAGGAGTTCGTTTGGAGTCCAGGACAGTCCCAAGTTCAATAAGGGGCACCAGTACTCAGGTAATCCTACTCCTTCCACGAACACTAATGCAAAAGCGGACAAGTCTGGCCCCAAGAAAGGCAATGATAGAAATGCACAGCGTGACAGAAAGTCGTGTGGTAAGTGTGGTCGTTCGCATGGAGGTGAGTGCATGGTAGGTTCTAATGCCTGGTATGGGTGCGGCAAAAGTGGGCATATGGTCAGGGACTACCGACATGTGAAGAATCTATGTCCTTATACTTTCTAGTATATTGGTGATGTAATGTACTGGTTTGTAGCTTGGTCTTGTAGTTTCTTAGGCATGGCTTCTCTTATGATTAAAGCACTTTTATCTACTGACTTTTTTTATTAATTGTTTATAAAAAAGGAGTGTTGATTAAGGATGATCAAAGGGTGAGAAATTGGTAAGAATGCTTATCTCTTTTACTTTCGTATAATATTGATAGATGATGAAGCCTTGTATGTCATTGTGTTGTATGGTCCACTTATGGTGGCGGTGTTTACTTTATTGTAAATATATATGTGATGTGAACATGCCCTTGAAGGAAATTATACTATGAATGTGTGTTGGTAATGGTCATCCTATGTGAAGCCTATGCCTAGTTTCCTAGTCTAGCTATGATCTAGGTTTTCTTACTAATGTCATGAGCATGTAAACGATTATGTTAAGGTTATGTGTACTTTCTGGGTTTGATGAGGTACTATACTGCTATATGTGATGTAAAGCTAAGATAGGTGCATAAAGACTAGATCTTACTGTAAGTTGTTGTGAGTCTTGAAATAAATGAGTCTTGTGCTATGCTATCTATTCTATGGTGTTGTGTGATGTATCATTCATTAGGATTACTTGATAGGTACACTAGTATGGTCAAGGGTATGTAATCCTTGTCTATGTATTGCACATGTGTTCCTTGATAGGATAGTTCCTAGGATGGTCTTCTAAGTACATGCATAGAATTTTATGAACATTTTATGAGTATGGCTAATATGCTGTGATGTTAAGTATATGATATGATAAAATATGAATGTGCATAGTGTCTTAATGTGTTAATATCAAAGTATTGCTCATATAGTTACACCTATAGACTTATGCATTGATATATGAACATGTGTGACATTTATGTGTTATGTGAAAAGTTTGCTCACGTATAAGTATACACACACACATGTATGAATATCTAGTCAATAGAGGGGCCTTGAAACGTGTGCTCAAGTGTACCCTAAACTAGATAGGTGCTTACATATGCTCTGTCCATGTGAAAGGGTTTCTCACATGATTTGGGTTGATGAACTCTCATCTATGACCTATAAGCTAAGCATATGAGGGGATGACTCTCTTAAGCCTAATTTTATGAGATAAAGTTAATAAAGTATTTTTGATAAAAAGGGAACTTAGCTTAGCGCCGAGTGAACTTGAAGTTGAGGGGTGTCCCTTCCCATTGTAGGAAGGTAGGTCACCATAGACCTCACGGGGTGGATAGCCTCATGAACCAAAAAGGGTGTAGAGTGATGTTTCCATGATGGCCCCCAAGCTCCATAAAATATGCTTGCCACATAGGATCTAGCAAATGATATCAACTAAGATGCTAGCATCTGTTAATATTCTACCTTGGTTAGGTAATAAAACCTTCCATTGGTGTAAGGATCTACAACACCAAATTCCATGTATCACCCTTGGTCTTAGGTCGGTTAAGGCTATAGATTCCCTAAAGTAAAATTGACAATGGAAGTAAAGTAAGGATCATAAATAGGATAAACTAAGGGTAGTTGCTTAGTGTAGGTGGGGGTATGGGACTTCACCTATGCATTGCACAAGTGGTTGCTTAGTGTAGGTGGGGGTATGGGACTTCACCTATGCATTGCACAAGTGGCTCGTGGGGGAAGTCCTAGGAAGGTGTCCGAATGCAAGTCTTTATGTATATGTTCCTTATGCATGACTTTGTAGTAATTGTCTACTTGTTGTGATAAAGTGCATGGTATGAGTCCTAATGAGTCTATGTGATGTGGGGTTATTTTATATACAATATGTTTGTCTTAATGACCATATGATGAAGGGCTTGCTTGACATGAATGAAGTTGTCTTCACTTACTTGTTGGTGTATGAAATAGAGTGTTAAGGATTTTGGTCTCATGATAGGCTTAGTAAGTATGTGTGAGGTTATGGGGCTTCACATGTACATTGAACTAGTAGACTTAGATTGGGGTCATGAGTAAGGTCTTATAATGATTTATGTGAAGTGAAGTGAATGGATATGCAAGTTGATGTAGCTTAGTGTAAAGCCATTACAGTCTTGACTTAAGTGTGTCTATGATGTATGATACTTCTATCATGATATGTGTTGGCTTATGTAGGTTGTATGTATGCTTTCATTGTGGCCCTAATGTGATGCATTGCATCAAGTATCAATAGAGGGTTACTTGGGGGGTTAAGGAGTTAAAAGAAAAGATGTTCACTGTAAAAGGGAATTAGTCACTGTAAAGCGAAAGGAGCTCACTGTAAAGTGACCCCAAATGTGACTTAAATTCTACATGAAATTTATATGCTGTCTGGTCTTTGAATATTTCTATATGAAGTATGTGAATGATAAAAATGCTATTGTATCATGTTTATGATGTTTTCTCAAAAAGGCATGAAGTATGATTTCAAAAAAAATGTCCCTTTTAAATTCATGATTTTGCATGGTTGTCATACCTAGTGCATTCTTGTACTAACTACATTCTTCTCCACTTTTTACACAAAGTGTAGGTTATGGATGCTTAAACGGACATCTCTAAGATTGAGGAGCTTGATATGTGATTCCCAAGCTCATGGAAAGGGGTCCTTAAGTTCCAAGGATTCCCTACTTATGGTTTACGATAAAGTTCTTTAATATTATACTGATGTATTATGTTGTAAGGTCCATGTCCCTAAAGTACTCTTATGATGTTGAGTCTAGGATGAAATAAAGATACTAGAGTCTAAATATGTACTTATGATATTTTATATATATGAAGTGAAGTTTCTAGCATATGATGTGCTATAAAAATTTTTAACTTTTCCGCTAATTTACCTATGACAATGTAATGAATGATAGCTATGGGCTTGTAAAAGACCTCCGAGAGGTCAAGTACGCCATGTTACTTCTAGGGGGTGCTCCCCGGATGTGACAACTAGCCTTTGTTCTCATAGAGTAATTCAATAAAGGAGTATATGAAGAGATTCAATCTTGTTTATAACCAAATCATAACACACCTGATCAAAGAGGGTCCACTAGGGCTGCCTACAATGGCTAAGAGGATAGCTCAATGACTTTCTTAAGGATGGTTTCACATCGTTCCATCCAACCAACCCTAAGTCCATCATTCACACGAGAAGGATACCATTACGGCTTTCAACTTCAAGGATATCATACCCTTCTTTCTTAAAGGTTCTACATAAATGACCTTCTTTTATATATTCAGGATCATATTTCAATCATACATATACATTCATAACCAAGGTGGTTTAGCCTACTAAGTCAAGGTTTCATATTCACATTCTTCATGTATCAAGTAAGGGACACAAGTCTACCAAAACAAGACACACTTTATTATAATCTTATCATATGTACAATATCATTCAAGTAGTATATAGAGTCAACTAGGCATACACACAAGTCACCCAACACACTTACTATAGAACATCAATATAATCCATCACAAGGCTTATATAAACAGTTAAGAAGGTTCACACTTCAATAGCAAGTATTCACACATATGGCATCCCTATAGCCTATTATGATCACCTATAATCAACTAGGAGAATCCATACTTCACTTCATAGATACACATAACTCAACTAAACCTTCACAATGATCACATAACCATGTTCTAACATGATAATAACATAATACATAAAGTAATGCCGACAAGGCCATGTTCAATACTATTCATAAAATAATGCCGACGAAATCCATAAGTAAGCAATACAAAACATCACAATTCAAACACCTATATTACACAATAAAGAGAAGTTTAGGTCAACATACCACCAATTCAATCTCAACAACTCCAATCCTTAGAAAATTCAACCAATCCAATACACCAAGGTTCTTAAAAATAGCCATAGTCACAAATTCAATCAAATAATCTAAATATACAATGATCCAAGATAATAAAATACGAATTCATCAATTTAGGACAACCTACATACAATTCTAACATAATTCTTTTATAATTCAATTGCCCAAAGTAAACTACACATGAATTCAATAGTATATAGACATGATCAAATAACCCATAATATAGTTAAAATAGGGAGCTCACTATTTGCATGGGTTGATAAGGAATTTTATATAAAATTATTTAATTAACATCAATTATATCATAAAACATTTTTTCAAATCGTTTCATTCAAGAACACATGGTTTGAAGTTGAAATAGAAGAATTCATGTTTTTGATCGTCTTTGAAACCATTTGGAATTGTCTCCTTGAATGGAAGAGGATTGAAGGATGAAAACCATACCTCAATATAAGAAAGCCCACTAAATTAATGGAGAAAAAGCTTGGAAATATGTCTTCTTCCTTAGAGCTTTAGAACTTCAACAATGGAGGTTTGGAGAGAAGAATGAAGAGGTTTGGTTTTGAGTTGAGGGTTTTGCTTTGATTGATGAGTTTAGGAGTTTAAAAATACTCAATAAACGTCAATAAGTAATCCCCAAATTACTCAAAAGACTCCTGCACTTATTGGACATTTTAACAAATTCAAATTTGACTTAAAAATGACACGGTCAAAACAATGAATTTATTGCGCGTCGCGGAGGCATTTTTGATTCTTGGTTCTGGAAAATTTTGAGACAGAATGGTTTGTGATGTCCCCGCCTCGAAGGAAAAACTTTTTCCCATTTTAGAGTAAGTTGTACGACGCGCAGCCACTCCCCATTCTTGGCTGGCGTGGCTGCTTGCATGTCCCATGTCTTGGTCCTCTTTTGGGACCCTTAGTCTTGTCCCCAAGGCATCGTTCTCGTACGTTTTGAACCTTTACATGTCTTTATATGTATAAGAACCATCAATACTCAATTACACCCTCAACTATCGCTTAAAACTCCAATATAAAACACTATGACACACTAGTTCAACTTCGACTAGTTTCTGGACGTCTTGGACATTCTTGGACGTTTGACCTCCAAACACTTCCAAACTTTATACACTTGCTATAAACACTATTATTAAAAATTTTAAGACTTTATAAATTAATTACAAACATGTTAGGTTCTGGTTCATCTAGTTCATTTTTAGGGATGTTACAATCTCCCCCACTTGGACAACATTCGTCCTCGAATGACACCTGCTTCCTTTTAGGCACTTTCAAAAGAAGTGAAACTCAAGACTAACAGAACATGAACATACCATAAAATACAAAACTCATATATAGGAGGAAAACCAATTTCACATAATCAAGAGACTCAAAACACAACAAGAAGATAAAAACTAATCTACTATTCATTATGCAACAAGCTCACATTCTTCATTTCAATTAGGTCAAAATCCTTCTCCCCATAGTACCATGATCATATACATCAAATCTACGCACATTATAACCATTTTTAACAAAAGAACAATGTAGCCAAAATTTGAATTTCTTACAGTGAACTGCCAAATCTTTACAGTGAACTATGCTGATTTTTTTTCTTAAAAAATGCATCTCTTAAGCAATTTATGATAAAAGCATGACAATATGAGAGACGAAATCATATAAACTCATTTTATAACATAATCTTAACTTCATAAAATGCACAATGCAAGGAATCAATGAAATTTAATTTCAACAAGACACCTAAAAAAAATTCAACATGCAACATGCTACTATGACATTCCATCTCTCAAGCTTGAGTAGAATAGAAGAGAAGTGACAACAAATCACAACTCCACTACTCACATACTCCCCCACTTAGATGGAACTCATAAAATTGGAAGAGAGAAAACTATAACTTACTAACATCATCTTCATCTGGCTTGATCCATTTTCCCGGAGTGCATAGAAGCGATTCTTTCTAGGAACATCACCTTCTGGAACAGTTGGAGGAACTTTCTTGCCCTCTTTTCCTCTAGACAAAATAGAAGGACAATCCCTTACCTTATGACCATCCATACACAACCAAAACAATTTCCGGTACCAACTAGGCACTTCTGAAAGAGCTTCTTCCCACAAGTAGAGCATGTAGGTTTAACACCTTGAGAACTACTACCCCCTTCCCCCTTGACCTTAGGAGCACTAGGTTCATTATAGTTTGGAGACCTCATTTAAACCTAGTTTGGTTTTGATCATTGGATCCAGTCCTCTTAAAATTCCATGAGATTCTACTATTTGTGGACTCCTAAATTGATTGAGCATACATTATTAGCCTAGACAAGTTCATGTCATTGTGGAACATGGACGTACGACACTCTTCTTTCACAATGTCGGCAACACCCGGCACAAACCTACTCATCTCATTCCTTGGGTTAGACACCAAGGATGGAGCATACCTAAAACACATAGTAAACTTCAAAGAGTACTCTTCAACACTCATATTTCCTTGCTTGAGATTAATGAACTCGTCAACCTTCACCTCCCTTGTCACGACCCTCAGGCACCCCCTAGAAGATAGGGAGGACCCTTTGATCATGACCCGGCGTACTTGACCCTTTGGGTCTTATACAAGCCCTTTAACTATCATTCATTACATAAGACATGAAAAGTAGTGCGGAATTTAAATCTTTTTGAATAAATTAATAAAAAGAAATCTTTCATAAATACTAAGAAAATCTCACAGTCGCAAGCCAACTTAAAGACACACCCTAATATCTTAGGGACATGGCCCGTTACATTAAAAAGAAAATATATAATAAGTCTTTGAATAAAGAAAACTAAGAAAAGGACTATGCCATCGAATATATGAGGACATACTTAGTCTTGAGAGAATCTTTCCCAAGCTTTGAGTTCTTGCCTTCAACCTTGCTTCCAAAAACCTATACTTATAGAGTATAGAAAAGTATGGGGTTAGTACAAGACAATGTACTAAGTATGGCATATGCAAAAACATGTTAAGAGGGACATTTTAGTAAGATAACCTTTCATGCCAAATAAGAAGCAAAACAACATAAGAAGCATCATTTAACCCTTAGAGAAGGATTCCGTAATTTTAGCAAAAGAGGGCACTTTACAGTGAACTGACCAAAGCTTACAGTAAGACTTGTACATTTTAAAGTGAACTAGTGAAACCTTATAGTGAACTAATTGACTCCAAAATAGTGAATTTCCAAGGTATTGTCAATGAGGAAGTGAACTCATTTCCGTAGGAGTTTTCCTAACCGAGATTATCCTAAGACTCTCCAAGATAAGAGATGAAGGAAACGTCTAAACACCTACTTCAATACACACCAAGGATATCCTTAAGACTACCCACCATAGGCTTACTCCACTAGGGAGAAAAATTGACCACTGAATCACAAGACATTAGAAAGACACTCAACAACACACCAAAGACTTCCCTTTCGGAATGCCTACTTAGTGAAATAAGTAGATGGCGTCCCATACCACTACCTACCCTAAGTAGTACACTCTTTCAGAAGGTTTGGCACCAAGACTTCCCTTTTGGAAGGTCCTACTTAGTGAAATGGATAGATAGCGTGCCATACCACCATCTACCCTAAGTAGTATGAGCTTTTAGAAGTTTTAGATCATTGAATTCACATAAGACTCACCAAGACTCCCCTTTCGGAATGCCTACCTAGTGCAATGGATAAATAGCATCCCATTCCACTACCTACCCTAAGTAGCACACTCTTTTAGGAGATTTAGCACATTCATTACTTTTGTAGGGGTTAGCTTAACCGACATAGACCATGAGATCTAGACATGTAATCCTGATATTAACCCCTATCGGATGAGGCATCCTCACTTGCCTAGAGTAAAGTCATTCTTTTTAACTTTTACATGCCTTTCCCAATAGCTACACCTATGCAGGCGCATAGTTAAGGAATAAGAAGATTGCTACTAAGTAGCTCATTCTCTACTAACGAGGAGTACTCATATAAAGAGGTACATTGGAATACAACATCTCAACTCATGAAGTGTAACCACCACTTCTTCATATCCTCTCGGTGCTAAGGATAATTTCCCACGGATTCTGAACCTTTTATAATATAGGTTAAGGATAGCTAGTGAGCACCACATCTCAACTCACAAAATGTATTCATCCTCTGACCTATATTAGAAAGCTCTTAGGATGTAGTGAGGTTGCTACTAAACACTTCATCTCAACTCACGAAGAGTGTTTGCCCCAAAACTCCCTTTTTTACTCAACTTAGCTTCATTCATTCAATTAAGTGTGTGTGTGTACATGTGAGCACACCTTGCACATAAGCATCATTTCATTCACATTAACTTCTATACATGCTTTAGACCTTCATTCATCAAATCACAAACTTTACATGCTTTACATAATCATATACTTCATTTAGACATAACCTAAGCAAAACATGCACTTCAAGCTTCACAAAACACAATACAAGAACCATCTTCAATACTATTTCATTTCACATATTATGGATTCAAAGATAAACTCACAATACCTACTAAACAAAACAAAATGCATCAAGTAAACACCGCCACCAAGAAGGTGGACCATACCACTCAAGAGCATTTCATAACTAAAGTTAAAGCAACATAACCAACCCTTTAATCCAAGATTCCATCAGCTAGAGAATTTTACTCAATGATTCATCATAAATTAGCCCTTAGGGCAGTATCTAAACAACAATATCAACATAAGCAAACCAAAGTTCAAAGACTACAAAACTAAGATCATTTAACGCATTTGTTAAGCCAACATTTGATGAAAAACTCAAACATGATTTCATTGAAGTTTTAAACTTAAAATCATCAACTAACATTAGAAACATTATTATTAAGTCATTAGAAACGTTTTCATGAAAGACCCATATTCAGAATTGAAGATAGAATAAACTAGGGTTAAAACCCCTTTTTGAAAATCAATTAAGAGGGACTCCTTGAATGGACGAGAGTTAAAGGATGGATACTGATGTACCGTGGTTTCACGGTATTTCTAATGCTTTTTCCTTAAGTTTAGCGTCTGTCGAAAGCCTTTTTGTGTTGATTCTTATGTAAGTTTCTCTTTGTTTGCAGAAAATCTGTCCAAGGATGAACGCGGAAGTCTTTGAGAAAGAAATGCAGAAGAGACCACCTACAGAGCTTATGACGGTCCGTTGAGGCTGTGACGGTCTGTAGGTGGCATCGTAGTGAGGAGAGAAGCTGTTGAAGGAGGATGGGGAAGTCTGACCAAGTGTGGGATTACGGAAGTCCATGACGGACCGTCATAGCCACGACGGTCCATCCTGCTTGTTCGTCGTGATGATCAGAGAAGTAGTCCCAGTACCCAAATTCCAAGAAGTTCAAGTATTTTGGAATGGAGACCCTCGATGGACCGTCGTGCTTGAAACGGTTCATCATACCTGTCCGTCGAGGGGAATGAAGAAAGCAGAAGAAGAATTTGTGAAGTATGGGACAACGGAGGTCATGACGGTCCGTCGTGTCCATGACGGTCCGTCACGTGGTCCGTCGATCCAGACGCGTTTGGACAGATTTTTAGTAAATAGAATCCTTCTTTGATTATGTTTTGTTTTTATTATAAATAGTTTGAAAAATCTCATTTTTGGGGTTAGACTTTTTGATAATTTTTAGTTCTCTTGTTATAGTATTGAACTCTCAATTTTGGGAATTAAGATACTTTTTTCGGAATTGATTGTTGGGGATTTTGTTGATTAATCAAGTTAAATTCTGGAATTTATTCGTTCTCATAGAAGTAAGTGCATGAATTCTTCCATTAACAATATGAATTGTGTAATTATGAACATGGGTAACTAAAACCCATAGCTAGGGTTGTTGGAACCATGGGTGAATAACAAGGTAAAATCTAACTAAAATAACAATTCTAGAATGGTGTCTTGCATGTATTGATAATTCTTTCGTGTAGAAGTATTTTTAACGGATGGCCAACGTTAAAACTCACCTTAATGCTACTTGCCGGACCAAGGAGGTAGATAATAGGAAAAGAATTATCAACATAGAATTAGTATAGACTATCTAATAGGCTAGTATTGGTTGGTACGAGTTGATAACTTAGTCAAATATCGAATGCAATGCTTAATAAGAGGTAAAGATAAGGGTTAGTACATCAACACACGTAGCCGGACCAAGGTGCTGAGTGAAATTCTCTAGATGCCAGACCAAAGATTTAAAGATACATAACTTATCACTTTACATGCAAGATATTAGGATAGAATTGTTATAGTTAGATTTACCAAGTTAGAAACCTGTGGGGAACACTTAAGCCCTAGTTACTTTTATAATTTGATTAAACTCCGAAAGCTTAATCTGGTAGTTGTTCATTTTTATTTAGTTAATCATTTTCATTTATTTATAAATAAAACCCCCCCTTTTTGTCTTTTGTTTTTTCGGAAGATAGTTGGCTAAATAATAGTAATAATAGAATAAAGTTAAGTCTGAACTATTTTCCTTGTGGGATCGATCTCAACCTCATCAGTTGGGTTCTTTACTTGATACGACTGCTTTACTTCTTATTTGAGAAGTAAGTTTGAGAGTATCAGATATCATACCTAAGATAAGAGAAACCCCAATGTTTTTGATGAAGAAATTGGACACCAACAGTCGTCCTAGCTCTTCTTGACTTCTAACTTCCAAGGAGACTTGAGAGAGAGTTCTAAGGGAGAGGGGTTTTGGGTTTTAGTAAATGAGGTCTAAAATTATGTCATAGGGTTTGAAATACTTTAATATACCTAATAAAACCTAAAATAAATTTCCTAGAATCATAAAAGACTTGGGGTGAATTTATCAAATACCCCAAGACTTTGCAGACAAATGCAGCTTTCACAGGCAGCATGTACGACCTCCTTATCGACGGACCGTGTGTCAACCAACGCCCCGTCGATGGGGGTTAGTTGGTTGGGTCTGCAACTATGCAAACCAGAAGACCTGCAGGTACAATTGACGGACCAAGTCGATGAGCCATCGACTGGTCCCGTTGGTGGACACTGCCACGCAGTTTTGGACTAAAGTCTTGGGCCTTTCTCTAGGGCCCCTTGTGGGTCCTAGGTGGGGTAGTTCCATGACGTTAAACCCCTAAAAATAGTATTCTAGGCCTTAGTAACATACCACACTAATTTCAAGCAAAACGAACACGTAAAACTCACTCAAACACATCAAGACACACAAGCACCTTCTAAGGCATATCTTCCAAACGTCATGACGTTCTTGGACGTTTGACCTCCAAACTTAAAAAAACATCTCACACTTCATAATAACACTAATTTAACTCATTTTTAACTTAAAATAAACTCAAGAAACCATCACGAATCTCTACTTCACCTTAGTTCGTTTTAGGGCGTTATACTCTCCCCCACTTGGAATAACATTTGTCCTTGAATGACACTAAAACTTTAAGACCATGAAGGACTTCATTAGAAACAAATAACAAATTAAATTCATAGTAAACACACTCCAAATCAAAGAATAAACTAGAAAGGAGAACCATTTCACATTTTCACACACTTTGCAGCATAAGCAACTTTTGCATCACTTCACAATTTTAAAACTCACCCTTATCCTTCTTTTATGGAGGAAATGCCTTATACAACATTAAACATGATCATATATATAACTTTTACACACATTTAAACTTCAATTAAGACAAGGATTTTTTTTTCAAAATTGATAAACTTTACAGCGAGCATCACTGTAACATTGTTAAGGATGCAGAAATTTGCAAAAATCCTTTATTTGAGCAATTCATCAAAACGGCATGATCATATGAACTATAAAACCATATATGCTCATCTCATAACATAAAAACAACAATCATAAAGAGTTAATACTTACCGGTACTATCATATCTGTATTAGTTATCCTTCCTAGCTCCCATCCAATAGGGAGGGTTCTTCTTTGGAGCATTAGGATCTAGGGAAGCTTGATTGACCTCTTTCCCTCTTGCTTTGATGCTAGGGAAGTCACTCATCTTGTGGCCTTTGCTACCACAACTAAAACAACCATCCATTCCCGAAAAACACTTACCCAAATGTTGCTTTCCACAAGAAGTACACCTAGTCCTCTCAAAAGTGTGGCCACCACCTTGGGAATTTTGGTTTGGAGCCCTATGCATGTTTCCCATGGAAGAATCTTGATGATAGAACTTCTTCTTAGGTTTTGAACACTAGAATCATCCGACCTAGGCCTCTTACCCTCTTGCCTTATCTCCCTAAATTTGGACTCCTCAATTTGTTGCACATACACCATGAGCCTAGAGATATCCATTTCATTAATAAGCATTGTCGTACGTCAGTATTTCTCCAACAAGCTAGACACACCCATCACAAATTTCTTCATCCTATCCCTAAGGTTTAATACCATGGTTGGGTCATATTTAGATAGTTGGGTGAATTTAAGAGAGTTTTTTTGCACACTCATTCCCCCTTGACGAAGGTTCATGAATTCAACCATCTTCTTATCCCTCCACTCTAGGGGAAAGAACCTATCTAGGAAAGCCTCTTTGAATTCCTCCCAATCAACCAGACCTGTTTCTAAGGGTCTCTCACCCCTCCATTGCTCATACCACTCTTGAGCCACCTCCTTAAGTTGGTAAGCGGATAATTCCGCTTTCTCCCTAGGGGTCACACCCATAGCATCTACCACTTTGAAAATCTCATCTATGAAACCTTGTGGATCTTCATCCACCTTAGTTCCATTAAAACTAGGAGGGTTCATCCTCATGAAATCCCTAATTCTAGAAAAGGGAGTACTAGCATTAGGTTGAGGTCTATCTCCTTGATTAGCTTGGCCCACAAAGTGATTATTGACGACATGAGGTTGAGCTATCATGAATTGGGTCAAATTCATTAGTGCAGTACTCAACTCCACATTAGTCATATCTCCTTCAACCAAAGGAGCTTGAGGCATAGGAGGCACTTGAGGCTCTTGGGGTTCCGGAGGAATTTGAGGTCCTTGAAGGGGAACCTCCTCATTATCTCCCTCTAGGCCAATAATAGGAACTTTGTCAACATGGGGAGGGATCCTCTCATTAGCTACACCTCGCTCCTCCCTTCTAGCGGTTGATCTCCTCATATTCATGTCCTATAAAAACAAATAGAATAGGTTGAGAAAAGAAATCTTATAGAACTGAACTCTAAGGTACGACATTAGAATAGAGAAGAAAGTGAAAATTCTATCATCCTATAGCCTCTTCTCCATGGATGTACCGCGACTCACACCAATGACCAAGACTCTACTAGATGTGTCTTGTTAGACTTAAGACCCTAAACTATTTCCCCTAACCTTATGCTCTGATACGAAGTCTTTCACGACCCTCAAGCGCACCTTAGAAGATAGGGAGGACCCTTGGATTATGACCGGGCGTACTTGACCCTTTGGGTCTTTTACAAGCCCTTTAACTATCATTCATTACATAAGAAATGAAAAGTAGTGCAGAATTTAAAACTTTTCACGAATAAATTAATAAAAGAAAATCTTTCATAAATACTAAGGAAATCTCATCGTCACAAGCCAACCTAAAGACACGACATAATATCTTAGGGACACATCCCTTTACATTAAAAAGAAAATACATAATAAGTCTTTGAATAAAGAAAACTAATAAAAAGACTATGACATCAAATATATGAGGACATACTTAGTCTTGAGAGAATATTTCCCAAGCTTTTCCTTCTAGCCTTCAACCTTGCTTCCAAAAAACTATACTTATAGAGTATAGAAAAATATGGGGTTAGTACAAGACAATGTACTAAGTAGTACATATGCATAAACATGTAAAGAGGTACATTTTAGAAAAATAACCTTTCATGCAAAATAATTATTACATTCATGAATTTAGAAGCAAAACAATATAAGAAACATCATTTGAAACTTAGAGAAGTATTTTCATAATTTTAGCAAAAGAGGGCACTTTACAGTGAAGTGACCAAAGCTTACAGTAAGCCTTCTACATTTTCATGTGAACTAGTGAAACCTTACAGTGAACCAATTGACTCTAAAATAGTGAACTTCCAAGGTATTGTCAATGAGGAAGTGAACTAATTTCCGTAGGAGTTTCTCGAACCGAGGTTATCCTAAGACTCACCAACGTAAGACATGAAAGAAATGTCTAAACACCTTCTTCAATACACACCAAGGATATCCTTAAGACTAACCACCATATGCTTACACCACTCGGGAGAACAAGTCATCAATCAATCAAAAGACATTAGAAGAACACTCAACAAAACACCAAAAACTTCCCTTTCGACATGCCTACTTAGTGAAATGAGTAGATGGAATCTCATACCACCACCTACACTAAGTAGTACACTCTTTTAGAAGGTTTTGCACCAAGACTTCCCTTTCTGAAGGTCCTACTTAGTGCAATTGAGAGATAGCACCCCATACCACCAACTATCCTAAGTAGTATGTTCTTTTAAAAGACTTAGTTCATTCAATTCACATAAGACTCACCAATACTCCCCTTTTGGAATGCCTACCTAGTGCAGTGGATAAATAGCGTCCCATTCCACTACCTACCCTAAGTAGCACACTCTTTTGGGAGACTTAGAACATTCATTACTTTTATGGGGGTTAGCTTAACCGACATAGATCATGAGAGCTAGAAATGGAATTCCGATATTAACACCTATCGGATGAGGGATCCTCACTTGCCTAGAGTAAAGTCATTCTTTTTTAGCTTTTAGATGGCTTTCCCAATATTTACACCTATGCAGGCACATAGTTAAGGGATAAGGAGATTTCTACTAAGTAACATATTCTTTATTAACGAGGAGTACTCATATCATGAGGTACATTGGAATACAACATCTCAAATAACGAAGTGTAACCACCCCTTCTTCATATCCTTAAGTGTTAAGCATAATTCCCCACGGATTCTCAACATTTTATAATATAAGCTAAGGATAGCTAGTGAAAACCACATTAGAACTCACGAAGGGTATTAATACTCCGACCTATATTAAAAAGCTCTTAGGATGTAGTGAGGTTGCTACTAAAGACTTCATCTCAACTCACAAAGAGTATTAGACCCAAAACTCCCCTTTTTACTCAACTTAGCTTCATTCATTCAATTAACTGTGTGTGTACACGTGAGGCACCTTGCACATAAGAATCATTTCATTCACATTTACTTCTATAAATGCTTTAGACCTTCATTCATCAAATCACACACTTTAGATGCTTCACATAATCATGTAGTTTATTTGGACAACCTAAGCAAAACATGCACTTCAAGCATCACAAAACACAATACAAGAACCATCTTCATTACTAATTCCATTCACATATTAGGCATTCAAAGCCACACTCACTATACATAACATAACCAAATTCATCAAGTAAACACCGCCACCAAGAAGGTGGACCATACCACTCAAGGGCATTTCATAACTAAAGCTTAAACAACATAACCAACTTACCCTTTAATCCAAGATTCCATCACCTAGAGAATTTTACTCAATGATTCATCATAAATTAGCCCTTAGGGCAGTATCTAAACAACAATATCAATATAAGGAAACCAATGTTCAAAGACTACAAAACTAAGCTCATTTAACCCATTTCTTAAGCCAACATTTGATGAAAAGCTTTAACATTATTTAATTGAAATTTTAACCTTAAAATAATAAAATACCATTAGAAACATCATTATTAAGTCATTAGAAACGTTTTCATGCAAGACTGATATTTAGAATTGAAGATAGAAGAAACTAGGGTTGAAAACCCTTTTTGAAAATCCATGAGAAGTGACTCCTTCAATGGAAGAGAGTTAAAGGATGGATAATATACCTTATATAATAGAAAACCCAATAATTTTGATGAAGAACTTTTCCACTAACAGCCCTGCTAGCTCTTATTGACTTCTAACTTCCAAGGAGACTTGACAGAGGGTTCTAAGGGAGAGGGTTTTAGGGTTTTAGGAAATGAGGTCTAAAATTAGGTCTTAGGGTTTGAAATAATTTAATATACCTCATAAAATAAACTTTCTAGGGTCATAAAAAACATGGGGTGAATTTACCAAACACCCCAAGCCTTGGCAGAAAAATGCGGCTTTCACAAGAAGCATCTACGACTTCATAATTGACGGACCGTGTGTCAACCAACGCCCTGTTGATGGGGGTTCATTGGTTTTGTCTGAAACTCTCCAAACCTGCAGACCTGCAGGTACAATCGACGGACCAAGTCGACGAGCCATCGATTGGTCAACTGGCCGTTGACAGGTCCCGTTGGTTGACACTGCCACGCAGTTTTGGACTAAAGTCTTGGGACCTTCTCTAGGGCCCCTTGTGGGTCCTAGGTGGGGTCGTGACGGGACGTTAAATCCCTAAACATAGTTTTCTAGGTCTTAGGAACATCCCACATCAATTTCAAACAAATTGAACACGTAATACTCACTCAAACACATCAAGACACACGAGAACCTTCTAAGGCATATCTTCCAAACGTCATGGACGTTCTTTGACGTTTGACCTCCAAGCTTAACTAAAGTTCACACACTGCCTAAGAACACTAATTTAACTCATTTTAACTTAAAATTAACTAAAGAAACCATCACGAAGCTCTAGTTCACCTTAGTTTGTGTTAGGGCGTTATACTCTCCCCCCACTTGGAATAACATTCGTCCTCGAATGACACTAAAACATTAAGACCATCAAGGACTTTATTAGAAACACTTAACACATTACATTCATGGTAAACACACTCAAAACCAATGCATCAACTATAAAGGAGCAGCATTTCATATTTTCACACACTTTGTAACATAAGCAACTTTTTCTAAACTTCACAATTTCAAAATTCATTCTTATCCTTCTTTTATGGAGGATCTACCTTATCCAACATAAAACATGCTCATATAGAACACTTTTACCTTATCCATCACAAAACTCTAGTTTACCTTAGTTCTTTTTAGGGAGTTACATCCCTCCTATCACGGGAGAAATACTTCTCTAACAAAGCCTCCTTAAACTCTTCCCACTCTATGGGACCCGACTCAACCGGCCTATTATCTTTGCATTGAGTGTACTACGCTTGAGCTACATCTCTCAATGGAATGAAGCTAACTTTGCCTTCTCCGTAGAAGTCACCCACATGGCACTCAACACCTTGCACACACCATCAAGAAAATGTTGGGAATCCTCTCCCACCTTAGAGTCTAGAAAGATAGGAGGATTCATCCTCACAAAGTCCCTCAATCTTGAGGTCATAGTACTGTTCAAAGCATTCACCCTAGAACCAACATCTTTAGTCACATGAGTAGTCATGGCTCAAGCTAGGGCAGGTAAAGCAACTCTAATCTCTCTATTAGTCAAGTCTGGTTGAACCACCGAAACCTTATCCCCTTGACCCCAGATAGGAAATTGAGCACCTTGTGGAACTTGTCCAACTTGAATAACTTGCTCAACTTGCTCAACTTGAGGAGGAATTTCATATTTCACGCTCCCTTATTAAGCCCTCCTTGCAGCTATCCTTCTTGTGGTCATCTTTCAATAAATACAAGGAAACATTTTAAGACGAACACTCATAACTAATTACTCTAAGCACGACACAAGAGTGGAAAAGTAGGGAAACTATATTGTCCTATAGCCTCTCGCTCATGGATGATTCGCGACTCACACCAATGAACAATAATCTACTAGACGTGGTTTTTTGAGACTTTTCTATTCTTAAGACCACTTCATAATCTTATGCTTTGATACAAAGTTTGTAACGACCCAAATTACCCCTAGAAGTTATGGCACTCTTGAGTCGTCACATGACATACTTGACCTCTCGAAGGTCTTGTACAAGCCTTTAGACATCATTCATTGCATACACGTATGAAAAGTAGTGCGGAATTAAAACTTTTCATATGAATAATATCTTAAAACATCTTTGATATAAAATTATAGAAAATACTATGTCTCAACATACGCCATCCTTAGACTCAAGATTACTTGGGACACGTCACATACAATTACGAATATAGAAAGCTAATATCTATTACAATACTTTTAATTAAAGAAATCTAAAGATAGTAATGTCCTTGAATTAAGTGAGGGCATACCCAAACATTCTTGAAAGAGTCCTAGTTTCCAAGCTTTGCTTCAAGATCCCTCTCACCTTCCACCTACAACTTAAGATACACACAAAATGTATGGAATTAGTACAATGCATGTACTAAGTATGACATAATGCATAAAACAATGAGAAACTGACATTTGTATAAAATGTTCTCTTTTGAGTAAAACATCATATCATAATATATAAGAATAACATGTCACACCCACTTCACATATAAGCCACATATAGAAAGAGAACATCAAGAACACATCAAAACATATAACATGAGACCCTCCTACCAAAGGTAATTCTAAGGTTCACTTGAGTGATTTATGAAGGGACAACCCATACAATCCTTTCACACACACCAAAGAGATCCTTTAGACTACCTAAGATAATATTTTCCCATTTCATTAATGAAACTCCCTATCTAGAGGTACTCTAAGACTCACCTAAGTAAGACATGAAGAGAACACTCATACACCCTCTCCAAGCCTACCTAGAAAAACCTCCAAGCTACCGTAGATAGATACCATTTAATTAACATTCCTTTACTTAATTCATTTATGTTCATTAAGTCATTTAGGATACATTCCTCACTTAAGGACATTCACATAATGGTCTTAGAGAAGATCTAGTGACTCACGCACTAATGCCTTCGAAGCCTAATCGTGCAATGTCTAGATAATGTCCTATTCCACTACCTAAACTTCATAAAACTTATCCAACAATAGCATGTATCACACATGATGAGAATAGGCAATAACCGACATACACCATACTAGCTATGCATGGAATCCGTAGTCATGAACCTACTCCGATGGAGGGTGTTCTTCATGCCAATGGTAGAACTAGGACACATCTTATGTATGCACATTGTTATGGAATATCGAGGGTTACTTTGTGTTCTAATGTCATCTTATTTAGAGAAACTTCCCAAACATTCTCACTCGGTGCTAGCCACTGTTCTCATAGATTTATTCAATATAGAAGTATATGAAGAGGATCCATATATTTTTCATAACCAAATCATACCACACCTTACCAAAAATGGTCAACTAGGGCTGCCTACAATGGCTAAGAGGATAGATCAATGAAGTATGTGAATGATAAAAATGTTGTTGTATCAAGGTCTTATGAAGTTTTCTCAAAAAGGCATGAAGTATGATTTAAAGAAAAATGTCCCTTTTAAATTCATGTTTTTGCATGGTTTCCATACTTAGTGCATTCTTTTTCTAACTCCATTCTGCTGTACTTTTTACACAAAGTGTAGTTTTTGGATGCTTAAAAGGACGTCTCTAATATTGAGGAGCTTGATATGTGATCCCCAAGCTCATGGAAAGGGGTCCTTAAGTTCAGAGGATTCCCTACTTATGGTTTACTGTAAAGTTCTTTAATATTAATACTTATTTATTATGTTGTAAGGGCCGTGTCCCTAAAGTACTCTTATGATGTTGAGTCTAGGATGGCAAAAAGATACTAGAGTCTAAATATGTACTTATGCTATTTTATATATATGAAGTGCAGTTTCTAGCAGATGATGTGCTATGAAAAATTTTAAATTTTCCGCTAATTTACCTATGACAATGCAATGAATGATAGCTATGGGCTTGTACAAGACCTCCGAGAGGTCAAGTACTCCATGTTACTTTTAGGGGGTGCTCCCCGGATGTGACAGATAGCCTTTGTTCTCATAGAATATTTCAATAAAGGAGTATATGAAGACATTCCATATCTTTTTAATAACCAAATCATAACATACCTGACCAAAGAGGGTCCACTAGGGCTGCCTGCAATGGCTAAGAGGATAACTCAATGACTTTCTTAAGGATGATTTCATTTCGTTCCAGCCAACCAACCCTAAGTCCATCATTCACACGTGAAAGATACCATTACGACTTTAAACTTCAAGGATATCATAACCTTCTTTCTAATTAAAAGGTTCTACATAAATGACCTTCTTTTCCATATTCAAGATCATATATCTATCATACGTATGCATTCATGACCAAGGTGCTTTATCCTACTAAGTCAATGTTTCATATTCAAATTCTTCATGTATCAAGTAAGGGACACAAGTCTACCAAAATAGGATTCACTTCATTATAATCTTATCATATGTACAATATCATTCAAGTAGTATATAGGGTCAACTAGGTATACACACAAGTCACCCTGCACACTTACTATATAACATCAATATAATCCATCACAAGGCTTATATAAACACTTAAGAAGGTTCACACTTCAATAAAAAGTATTCACACATATGTCATCCCTATAGCCTATTATGATCACCAATAATCAATTAGGAGAATCCATACTTCACTTCATAGATACACATAACTCAACTAAACCTTCAAAATGATCACATAACTATGTTATAACATGATAATAACATAATACATAAAGTAATGCCGACAAAGCCATGTTCAATACTGTTCATAAAATAATGTCGACGAGGCCACATCATTTGAAAGTATAGCACATAAGCACTGCACCCATAAGTGGACCATACAAAACATCACAACTGAAACACCTATACTACACAATATAAAGAAGGTTAGGTCAACATATTCACCAATTCAATCTCAACAACTCCAATCGATAGAAAATTCAACAAATCCAATACACCAAGATTCTTAACAATAGCCATAGTCACAAATTCAATCAAATAATCACAATATACAATGATCCAAGATAATACAATATGAATTTATCAATTTAGGAAAATTTTACATACAGTTTTAACATAATTCTTTCATAATTCAATAGCCCAAAGTAAATTACATGAATTGAATAGTATAGAGACATGATCAAATCACCCATAATATATTCAAAATAAGGAGCTCACTATTTGAATGGCTTTATAAGGAATTTGATATAAAATTATTTCATTAACATTAATTATATCATAAAATATTGTTTCAAATCGTTTCATTCAAGAACCCATGTGTAGAAGTTGAAATAAAAGAATTCATGTTTTGGATCATCTTTGAAACTATTTGTAATTGGCTCCTTCAATAGAAGAGGATTGATGGTTGAAAACCATACCTCAATATAGAAAGAAAGCCCATGAAATTGATGGAGAAAAAGCTTGGAAATCAGTCTTCTTTCTTAGGGCTTCAGAACTTCAACAATACAGGTTTTGGAGAGAAGAATGGAGAGGTTTGGTTTTGAGTTGAGGGTTTTGCTTTGATTGGTTAGTTTAGGAGTTTAAAAATACTCAATAACCGTCAATAAGTCATCCATAAATTACACAAAATACTCCTGCACTTATTGGACATTTTAACCAATTCAAATTTTACTTAAAAATGACGTGGTCAAAACTGGGAGTTTATTGCGCGTCGCGGAGACATTTTTGATTATTGGTTTTGGAAGTTTTTGACACAGAATGGTTCGTGACGTCCCCGCGTCGCAGGAAAAACTTTTTCCCATTTCAGAGTAAGTTGTGCGACGCGTAGCCATTCCACATTCTTGGCTGGCGTGGCCGCTTGTGCGTCCAATGTTTGGGTCCTCTTTTGGGACCCTTAGGTTGGTCCCCAAGGCGTAGTTCTCGTATCTTTCAAACCTTAACATGTCTTTCTACGTATAAGAACAATCTATACTCAATTACACCCTCAAACCATCCCTCAAAACTCCACTACAAAACACTACGACACACTAGTTCAACTTCGACTAGTTTTCGGACGTCTTGGACATTCTTGGACGTTTGACCTCCAAACACTTCCAAACTTTATACACTTCCTACAAACACTATTATTAACCATCTCAAGACCTTATAAAATCATAAAAAACATGTTAGGTTTTAGTTCATCTAGTTCATTTTTAGCGATGTTACAATCTCCCCCACTTGGACAACATTCGTCCTCGAATGACACTTGCTTGTTTTTAGGCACTTTCAAGAGAAAAGAAACTCAAGATTAACAGAACATGACAATACCATACAATACAAACTCATATAGAGGAGGAACACCAATTTCACATAATCAAGAGACTCAAAACACAACAAGAAGATAGAAACTAATCTACTATTCATTATGCAACAACACTCAAATTCTTTATTTCAATTAGGTGGAACTCCTTCTCCACATATTACCATGTTCATATAATCAACTCTACGAACATTATAACCATTTTTAACAAAAGAACAATGTAGCCAAAATTTGAATTTCTTTACAGTGAACTGCCAAATCATTACAGTGAACTATGCTGATTTTTTTTTTCCAAAATGCATCTCTTAAGCAATTTAACTCCACTACTCACATACTCCCCCACTTAGAAAGAACTCATTAAAATTGGAAAAGAGAAACTATAACTTACTAACATCATCTTCATCCAGCTTCATCCATTAGCTCGAAGTGCATACAAGCGATTCTTTCTAGGAACATCACCTTCCGGGAACACTTGGAGGAAGTTGCTTGCCCTCTTTTCCTCTAGACAAAATATAATAAAAAACTCTTAACTTATTATTATCTATACCACAACCAAAACAATTTCAGTTACCAACTAGGCCCTTCTGAAAGAGCTTCTTCCCACAAGTATAGCATGTAGGTTTAAAACCTTGAGAACTACTACCCCCTTCCCCCTTGACCTAAGGATCACTAGTTCCATCATGGGTTGGTTCCCTCTTCTTAAACCTAGGTTGGTTTTGATAATTAAATTCAGTCCTCTTCAAATTCCTTGAGATTCTACTATGTTTGGACTTCTAAATGGATTGATCATACACCATTAGCCTAGACAAGTTCATGTCATTCTGGAGCATGACAATATGAGAGACAAAATCATATAAACTCATTTTATAACATAATCTTAACTTCATAAAATGCACAATGCAAGGAATCAATGAAATTCAATTTCAATAAGACTCCTAATCACAATTCAACATGCAACATGCTACTATGAGATTCTATCTCTCAAACTTGAATAGAAGAGAAGAGAAGACAAAACAAATAACAACTCCACTACTCACATACTCCCCCACTTTGAAAGAACTCATTAAAATTGGAAAAGAGAAACTATAACTTACTAACATCATCTTCATCCAGCTTCATCCATTAGCTCGAAGTGGATACAAGCGATTCTTTCTAGGAACATCACCTTTCGGGAACACTTGGAGGAAGTTGCTTGCCCTCTTTTGCTCTAGACAAAATATAATGAAAAACTCTTAACTTATGATCATCTATACCACAACCAAAACAATTTCAGTTACCAACTAGGCCCTTCTGAAAGAGCTTCTTCCCACAAGTAGAGCATGTAGGTTTAAAACCTTGAGAACTACTACCCCCTTCCCCCTTGACCTAAGGATCACTAGTTCCATCATGGTTTGGTGCCCTCTTCTTAAAACTAGGTTGGTTTTGATAATTAAATCCACTCCTCTTCAAATTCCTTGAGATTCTACTATGTTTGGACTTCTAAATGGATTGATCATACACCATTAGCCTAGACAAGTTCATGTCATTGTGGAGCATGACAATATGAGAGACAAAATCATATAAACTCATTTTATAACATAAACTTAACTTCATAAAATGCACAATGCAAGGAATCAATGAAATTCAATTTCAATAAGACTCCTAATCACAATTCAACATGCAACATGCTACTATGAGATTCTATCTCTCAAACTTGAATAGAAGAGAAGAGAAGACAAAACAAATAACAACTCCACTACTCACATACTCCCCCACTTTGAAAGAACTCATTAAAATTGGAAAAGAGAAACTATAACTTACTAACATCATCTTCATCCAGCTTCATCCATTAGCTCGAAGTGGATACAAGCGATTCTTTCTAGGAACATCACCTTTCGGGAACACTTGGAGGAAGTTGCTTGCCCTCTTTTCCTCTAGACAAAATATAATGAAAAACTCTTAACTTATGATCATCTATACCACAACCAAAACAATTTCAGTTACCAACTAGGCCCTTCTGAAAGAGCTTCTTCCCACAAGTAGAGCATGTAGGTTTAAAACCTTGAGAACTACTACCCCCTTCCCCCTTGACCTAAGGATCACTAGTTCCATCATGGTTTGGTGCCCTCTTCTTAAAACTAGGTTGGTTTTGATAATTAAATCCACTCCTCTTCAAATTCCTTGAGATTCTACTATGTTTGGACTTCTAAATGGATTGATCATACACCATTAGCCTAGACAAGTTCATGTCATTCTGGAGCATGACAATATGAGAGACAAAATCATATAAACTCATTTTATAACATAAACTTAACTTCATAAAATGCACAATGCAAGGAATCAATGAAATTCAATTTCAATAAGACTCCTAATCACAATTCAACATGCAACATGCTACTATGAGATTCTATCTCTCAAACTTGAATAGAAGAGAAGAGAAGACAAAACAAATCACAACTCCACTACTCACATACTCCACCACTTAGGAAGAACTCATTAAAATTGGAAAAGAGAAACTATAACTTACTAACATCATCTTCATCCAGCTTCATCCATTAGCTCGAAGTGCATACAAGCGATTCTTTCTAGGAACATCACCTTCCGGGAACACTTGGAGGAAGTTGCTTGCCCTCTTTTCCTCTAGACAAAATATAATGAAAAACTCTTAACTTATGATCATCTATACCACAACTAAAACAATTTCAGTTACCAACTAGGCCCTTCTGAAAGAGCTTCTTCCCACAAGTAGAGCATGTAGGTTTAAAACCTTGAGAACTACTACCCTCTTCCCCCTTGACCTAAGGATCACTAGTTTTATCATGGTTTGGTGCCCTCTTCTTAAACCTAGGTTGGTTTTGATAATTAAATCCACTCCTCTTCAAATTCCTTGAGATTCTACTATGTTTGGACTTCTAAATGGATTGATCATACACCATTAACCTAGACAAGTTCATGTCATTGTGGAGCATGGCAGTGCGAAACTCTTCTTTCACAAGATTGGCAACACCGGGCACAAACCTACTCATCTCATTCCTTGGGTTAGACACCAAGGATGGAGCATACCTAGAACACATAGTAAACTTCAAAGAATACTCTTCAACACTCATATTTCCTTGCTTGAGATTGATGAACGCATCAACCTTCACCTCACTCCTCTCAGGGGGAAAAACTTCTCTAAGAAAGCCTCCTTAAGCTCTTCCCACTCTATGGGACCCAACTCAACCGGCCTATTATCTTTCAATTGAGTGTGCCACGCTTGAGCAACATCTCTCATTTGGTATGAAGCTAATATTGCCTTCTCCCTAGATGTCACCCCCATGGCACTCAACACCTTGTACACACCATCAAGAAACTGTTGGGGATCCTCTCCCACCTTAGAGTCTAGAAATATAGGAGGATTCATCCTCACAAAGTCCCTCAATCTTGAGGTCATAGTATTGTTCAAAGCATTCACCCTAGAACCAACATCTTTAATCACATGAGTAGTCATGGCTCAAGCTAAGGCAGGTAAAGCATCTCTAATCTCTCTATTAGTCAAGTCTGGTTGAACCACCGAAACCTTATCCCCTTGACCCCTGATAGGAACTTGAGCACCTTGTGGAACTTGTCCACCTTGAAGAACTTGCTCAACTTTCTCAACTTGAGGAGGAATTTCCTCATTCACCCTCCCTTATTAAGCACTCCTTGCAGCTATCCTTCCAGTAGTCATCTTTCTATAAACACAAGGAAAAATTTCAAGAGGAATACTCATAACTTTTTACTCTATAGCATGACACAAGAGTGGAAAAGAAGGGAAACTATATTGTCCTTTAGCCTCTAGCTCATGGTTGTGTCGCAACTCACACCAATGAACAAGACTCTACTAGACGTGGCTTTTTGAGAATTCTCGATTCCTAAGACTACTTCATAACCTCATGCTTTGATATAAAATTTGTAACGACTCAAATTACCCCCTAGAAGTTACAGCACTCTTGAGTCATCACATGAAATACTTGACCTGTCAGAGGTCTTGTACAAGCCTTTAGATATCATTCATTGCATACACGTATAAAAAGTAGTGCGGAATTAAAACTTTTCACATGAATAACATCTTAAAACAACTTTCATATAAAATTATACAAAATACTAAGTCTCAGCATATGCCATCCTTAGACTCAACAATACTTGGGACATGACACATACAATACGAATATAGAAAGTTATTGTCTATTACAATACTTTTAATGAAAGAAATCTAAATATAGTAATGTCCTCGAATGAAGTGAGGGCATACCCCAACATATCTTAAAGTGTCCTAGTTTCCAAGCTTTGATGCAAGATGCCTCTCACCTTCCACCAACAACTTAAGATATAGACAAAACGTATGGAATTAATACAATGTGTGTACTAAGTATGCCATAATGCATAAAATCATGAGAAACTGACATTTTATAAAATGTGCTCTTTTGAGTAAAACTTCATATCATAATATAGAAGAACCATATATCACACCCACTTCATATATAAGGCACATATAAAAAGATAAAATCAAGAACACATCAAGACATATAACTTGAGACCCTCTTACCAAAGGTGATTCTAATGTTCACTTGAGTGAGTTATGAAGGGATAGCCCATATAATCCTTTCACACACACCAAAGAGATCCTTTAGACTACCTAAGATAATATTATTCCCATTTAATTATTCAAACTCCCTACCTAGAGTTACTCTAAGAATCACCTAAGTAAGACATGAAGAGAACACCCATACACCCTCTCCAAGCCTACCTAAACAAATCTCCAAGATACCCTAGATAGATACCGTTTAATTAACATTCCTTTACTTAAGTCATTTATGTTCATTAAGTCATTTAGGAGACATTCCTCAATTAAGTAAATTCACATAATGTTTAGATAAGATTTAGTGACTCACACACTAATACCGTAAAAGCCTAATCGTGCAATGTCTAAATAGCGTCCCATTCCACTACCTAAACTTCATAGAACTTATCCAACACTACAGTATCCCACATGATGAGAATAGTCAATAACCGACATACACCATACTAACTATGATCCATAGTCATGAACCTACTCCGATGGGTGGTTTTCTACATGCCAATGGTAGAACTAGGACACATCCCATGTAGGCACACGGTTAAGGAATATCGAGGGTTTATTTGTTCTCTAATGTCATCTTATTTGGAGAAATTTCCCAAGTATTCTCACTCGGTGCTAGCCTTTGTTCTCATAGATTAATTCAATATAGGAGTATATGAAGAGGTTCCATATCTTGTTTATAACAAAATCATAACACACGTTACCAAAAAGGGTCAACTATCGCTGCCTACAAAGTCTAAGAGGATTGCTCAATGACTTTCCTAAGAATGGTTTCATGTCGTTCCAGCCAACCAACCCTAAGTCAATCATTCACACGAGAAGGATACCATTATGACTTTCAACTTCAAGGATATCATAAACTTCTTTCTAAAAGGTTCCACAGAAATGACCTCCTGTTCTATATTCAAAGATCATATTTCATTCATACATATACATTCATGACCAATGTGCATCATACCACTAAATCATGTTTCCTATTCACATTTTTCATGTATCATGTAAGGGACACAAGTCTACCAAAACAAGACACACTTCACTATCATGTTATCATATGTACAATATTATACAAATAGTACATAGGGTCTACTAGGCATACTTACAAGTCACCCTACACACTTACTATAGAGCATCAATATAATCCATCACAAGGCTTATAAATATACTTAAGAAGGTTCACACTTCAATAGAAAGTATTCACACATATGGCATGCCTATAGCCTATTATGATCACCTTATCAACTAGGAGAATCCATACTTCACTTCATAGATACACATAACTCAACTAAACCTTCAAACTGATCAAATTACCATGTTATACCATGATAATAACATAATACATAAAGAGATGCTGACAAGGTCATGTTCCATACGATTCATAAAGTAATGTCGACGAGGACACATCATTTGCAAATATAGCACATAAGCACTGCGACCATAAGTGGTCCATACAAAACATCATAATTGACACACTTGTCCTACACAATATTGAGAAGGTTAAGTCAAGATACAACCAATTCAATATCAACAACTCCAAACCATAGCAAATTAAACAAATCTAATACACCAAGGCTCTTACCAATCACCATAATCACTAATTAAATCCAATAATGACAATATACAATGATACACGATAATACAATATGAATTCATCAATTTAGGACAACCTACATACATACATGAGCCACATCTTTTAGTTGATAAGTGGCCAACACCGCTTTCTCTCTAAGATTCACCCGCATAACATCTACCACCTTGAACAGCTAATCTATGAAACCTTGTGGATCTTCATTCACCTTAGTGCCATGGAAAGTAGGAGGATTCATCCTCATGAAATCCCAAATTCTTGAAGCTGGAGTACTAGCACTAGGTTTCCCTTGAGGTCCAACTCCTTGGATAGATTGTGCCATCACATGGTTAGTGACAACATGAGCTTAAGTCATCATGAGTTGTGTCAAAGCACGAAAAACATCCCTTATATCCAAATTAGTCATGTCTCCTTCAATTTTGGGAGCATGAAGAGTTTGTGGAACTAGAGGAACTTGAAGAGGAATTGCCTCATTCACTTTCTCTTTGTTAGCTATAGGATCATATTTGTAACGACCCGAGAGTTCCCCCTAAAAGTTATGGCACTCTTGAGTCGCTACACGACGTACTTGACCTTTTGGAGTGTAACACTCCAAATTTCCATGACATAAGCCAGAGCCTCACATGATGAACTAAACCTTAGAACACTGTTTTTAAGCCTAAAATAATGTTTATAAACCATTTAGGAAGTTTTAGAGTCAAGGCGTCAAGAAACGTCTGTGATGTCCAGAAACTAGAGGAATTGAACTAGTAGACATCCCTACGATATGTGAAGGTTTGGGAGTTTAATATGAAGTCTAATAATTATAAAAAGACTTTAAATAGGTAAAATATGGTATAAAGGGTCAAAACATCCAGCAATGACTCCTCAAGGACCCCCCGAAGGGTCATTGAGGAAAACCCGAACATAGGCAAGCAGGATGGCAAAGCAGCCTGCGCGCAGCCAATACGAGGAAGGAAAAAAGTAGCCTCGCGATGCGGGGCCTCCACGAGGTCCACTTTCTCAACCCGGATATCAGAAATAAAATGTGAAATTGAACCCGCAATGCGCATCCACTTCTTAGATTCGTTAGTGTCGTATTTTAAGCATTTTTACTTCTCAGAAAGACCCATTTAAGTGAGGGGTCTTTTGGGTAATTTAGGGGTGACTATTGTAAAAACCTGAAAGTACCCCCTAGAAGAAAGGATAACCCATGGGTCGGAACAATTGCGTACTTGACCTTTCGGACGTCTTGTACAAGCATTAGCTATCATTCATTACATAAGACATGAAAAGTAATGCGGAATTTAAAACTTTTCACGAATAAAATAGCAAAAGGAACATTTTTCATAAAAGCAAAGGAATAATCTCGTATTCACAATCCAACATAAAGACATGACATAAATAATCTTAGGGAAACGGACCTTTACATTTAAAAGAAACACACATTATGTCCTAAAGATAGAAACTAAGAAAATAGGACTATGCCCTCAGATATATGAGGACATACATTGTCTTGAGAGAGTAGATTCCCAAACTTCGCCTTCTAGTCTTTAAAAGCTGCCAACCTATACCTATGAAGTTTAGAAAAGTATGGAGTTAGTACAAAACAATGTACTGAGTATGGCATATGCAAAAACATATAAAAAAGGACATTTTAGTAAAATAAGCTTTCAATCCAAATAAATAAAACATTCATTAATTTAGAAGCAAAACAACATAAGAAACATCATTTAACACTTAGAGCAGCATTTCCATAATTTTAACAAAAAGGATCATTTTACAGTAAACCTTCCAAAATTACAATGAACCATTTTGAACATTACAGCGAACTAATTCGTTCCCAAAGCAGTGAGCTTCCAATGTCAAGACAAGAGAAAGTGAACTCATTTCCGTAGGAGTTTCCCTAACGAATATTATCCTAAGACATGAACGAAACGCCCATACACCTCATTCAATACACACCTAGGAAATCCTTAAGACTACCTATTATAGGATTACTCCACTCGGGAGAACAAGTCACCACTCAATAACAAGACATTAGAAGAACACTCAAGTAAGACATACGAAGAATTCCCTTTAGGAATGCCTACTTAGTGCAATGAGTAGATGGCGTTACATTCCACCACCTACCCTATGTAGTACACTCTTTTAGAAGATTGTAACACTTCAAAAATCTAAGATGCGTTCTAGAGCCTAACATAAGTGTCAAAAGGCTTAGACACCGTTTTAAGGTCTATTTTAGTGTATATAGGTCATTTAGGAGGTTTAGAAACCAAAAACTCAAAGAACGTCCATCATGTCCGGAAAATAGTCCAATGAGGTATAGCGTGCTTTAGCCTATTTGACTAGCTTTAAAGAGTCGAAAAATGATAAAAATTGGTGGAAGAGTGTCTAACATGTATTAGAGTTTATTCGTAGTCGAAACGTCTGGGCACTACTCCCCAAGGACCAACCAAGGGACTTTGTGGAGGACCCTTGCATTTTGGCAAGAAGTTGCCAAAAGGCAGTGTACACAGACGTGTGAAATCGACGAGGTGTGTTCCAATCAACACGGCGTCGATGGTAACCGTCTATGGTCACTTATCCAAATCCATGAGAGGCCTGTTTTTACAAGTCTCTTAACATAGCGACGGATGTGTAGTACGGAGGGCATTCAAGAATCGGTACATGAAATTTTAATGAATTTGAAAGAGATTGTATTGAGAAGTAATTTATATGGAACTTCTGAGGCGTCTATTTGTGTCAAGGGTCCTGGATATGTAACTGCTCAAGATATCATCTTGCCACCTTATGTGGAAATCGTTGATAATACACAACATATAGCTAGTTTAACGGAACCAATTGATTTTTGTATTAGATTACAAATAGAGAGAAATCGTGGATATCTTATAAAGGTGAATAATTATCGTCGATGCACAAACGGGGCATAGATCGTGCCCGTTGATGGTCACTTACAAAATTCATGGATGCCTCTTTTGTCAATCCTCATACCAAAACAACGTATCAACAAGACGATTGGTCCATGGTCTGTCGATTGACCCACGAGGCGTCGACGGGGAGTCGTCTATGAGGGTGTGATGTTGCTGCACGTTTCTAATTATTTCATTTTATTAGTTGGCTTAGTTAGGAGGTTAATTAGGGGTTAGGGAGGTATAAATAAGTTAATTAACAACCTACATAAATCCCCTAACCTAATTAGACTAACCTAAGATCTCATAACTCACAAACCCAAAACTCTCTTCCTTCTCTCTTCTTTTACTCTCTAGTTGAAGAACTTCATTGAAGACCAAGCTAGGGAAGGGTTCAAGGGATGTAAAGGGGCGACTTCCTCCATCAATATTCATCAAACATTAATGTATGGGATTTCTTTCACGTTTGAGACTTCTTTCCCCAAAGGGATCCTTCAAAGTGATTTCAAAAGTTGAGTTTTCATGTGGGTCTCTTCCAATCTCGAAATTTGTCTTTCAAACTGATTTGTTTATGGATTCTTTAAATGATATTGATTAAATTATGATGAATTATGACTACATTACACTACTTCTTGATGGATTGGTCTAACTTGTAGAAGATGACCTATTCCCCTTAACCCTAGGTTGTGATATCAATATGAATTGTTCAAATGTTGATTCAATTGACTTGGTTAATTGTTGAATTACTACTAGATGATATTATTGTATCAATCACGAATATATTAAGATTAATTATAGACCTATCATGCTAGTTCTTGAGTAGTTAATCTAGGTTATGAAGTATGTTATGAATTTGACATAAGTCTCTTATCTGAATCTATGAGCTGGTGATGAATTGTGATGTAGTGATTTAATTGGCCTTGTTATCATATTGGTTATTGATGTGTGATGATATTTATCATCTATTGGGTTGAGTTAAGGGTTGATGGTATGACCTTGAAGATGGATTTCGAAGGAGACTTTGTAAGTCTTGTGATCCCTATTATTTACTTCAATTGTGGTTACTTGAGATTAAGTGATGATGTTGCAATGAAGTATATCTTTTATTAGGATTGATAGGGTTTGTATGATGATGAATTGAAATTTCCTTACAATGGTTGTGAGGTTGGCTAAGATGTAAATGTTATAAGGATGGTGATGAATACCAATGCGCCTTATCATGAATGACTATGTAAAAGTGATAACCTCACTTATGTGATTGTAATGAAAGGATTTATACTCATTCAATTCGTATTGAGATATGATGATGATAATTATATAAGGGTTAGACCCTATGACCTATATTAAGTTATGATGATTAATAAAGGCAGTAATGACATTTCAAAAGTGACTCTAGCTTAGCACCGAGAGATCTTGACATTGAGAGGTGTTGACTTTCCATAGAGGAAGATTCACCCTATAGTTCATTATGAGGTGTTGACTCCCTATGAGGGGTACTCACCCTATGACTTCTCATGAGAAGTGAATCCAATTGCCAAGTGGCATGTAGAGAGAAAATACCTATCTCTTAGTTCCTTCAACTATGTTGCCCCCATAGGAAGACTAGCTATTGGATCCACCTAGAAAGCTACATTTATATTTGGTTCTACTTTGGCCGGTAGACTACCTTCCATCGGTGTAAGGTTTTACAATACCGGATTCTACACTTAGCTCGTGTGGTCTATGTTGGTTAAGGTAAGTGTTCCCTAAACTAAAATGAAGTAATGAAGTACAAACCAACTAGGGTAACTTGAGAGGTTTGACTTAGCCTAGGTAGGGGTATGTGACTCTACCTATGCCTTGCCCTAGTTTGCCTTTGAGGGAAGCCTTATAAGATTGATCTTATGTATGGATTTGTTAATGAATGGAAATGATGATAATATGATGATCTTACATGTAAATGACATTATGTGATGATGGTTATTCTTATGAACATGTATTTGGTCTCTATTGCTAAAGTATGATGTTATGAACTCTTATTAATATGTTATGTGTAGTTTGGACATTGGTTATGGTTATTTCTAGGTTGACTTAATTAAGTAAGGTTATGGGACTTTGCTTAGTTATTGCACAAGTGGACTTCATAAGGGGCATGAGTAATGGTCTTGCTTTATTATGATATGATGAACTCTTATTCATGCTTGTGATGTTATTACTTGATGATAGGGTTGTATTTGATTATGGGTTCAAGTATGTTGACATATGTGTTACTTGCTTTGACTTAATGAATATGATTTATTCATTGGTATGGTTATCTTGAATATGCATAAGGCTTTTTAAAGGTAAAATAGCATGTTTTAATGAAATGTCCCTTTTTAGCATGATTGGATATTATATGTGCATATGGTCTCATACTTAGTACAAGTGGTGTAATAACCCCAATTACTCCCTTTTTCCCAACATTTTAGGTTCTGGTCGTTGAAGGCTTTTGAGACGACTTTGAATAAGACTTGGAATTTCTCAATCATCTAAGTGGGGTAGGTCCTCACTTTCCGAGGGTGAATCTAATATCAAGCTTATGAAGTTGTTTTAGTTTTAAGACTCTTATTTTCTTTTCCTTTATCATTTGAGTACGAATTGTATAGCCTATATGTGGCTCTTTTACATTGATGTATGGGCTATGCCCAAATTGTTATAAGCTTGTTAGATGGTTATGAGCTGAGACATCCATTTGAGACTATGTTATATCTTATATATATTTATGTTCAATAAAAGTAGAATACTATGTAATATTCCTATACGAAGGGTCTACGTATACTCAATATTAATATATTATGTGTATGTAGAGGTCTATGTAAACCTCAATGTATAAGTAATGAAATCTTTTAAATTTTCCGCATTTTCAACCTATGAATGTAATTATGTAAGTTAAGAGGCTAGTCTTAGTCCTCAAAGAGGACGCCGATGCCAGTTACGTCTAGGGGGTGCTCCCCAGATGTGACAAACTTGGTATCAGAGCATGAGGTTGAATATTTTATAGTTGATGTGTCTCTCAACCTCGTCTATGTAGATTCTTACTCATAATTATGTAGCACGCCACACTTATGGATAGGAATCTATGTGATGCTTAGGAAACTCTCTATTTTCATGGAAATTGAATATTGTGCCTATAGAGTATACTTATTGTGTACTATCACCTAAACCTTGTATTTTGGTTATAGGTAATGAATACTCTAAGGAATGTGGCAAGAAGAGTTGAGGAAGAGATTGCCAATGAGGGAGTTCCACCCCATGGTGATCAAGTCCCTCCTGTTGAAGAAGATGCTAATGTTACCCAAGCTCCGGTCAATCCTCGACCTTTGACGGATGGTGAAATAAGGGTTGCCCTTCTCTAAATGGCCCAAGCCATTACTTCATAAGCTCAAGCCGTCACTACTCAAGCCCACGTCATGATAGCCCAAGCTAATCGGGAGGTTGTACCCCAAGCAAACAAACATGTTGGCACCATGGCCTCCCGTTTGAGGGATTTCACTAGGATGAAACCCATTACTTTCTATGGGTCCAAGATTGAAGAAGAACACAAGAGTTCATTGATGAAATCTACTCAAAGATGTGGCCCAAACTTGATACATCCAATGGAGGGACAATAGGCCTCTAAGGGGTGGAGTGGTGACTTGGGAGATCTTCAAGAGGGCTTTTCTTGATCGGTTCTTTCCTAGGGAGAAGAGGGAAGACAAAGTGGTGGAGTTTATAAACCTTTGTCAAGGAGGTATGAGTGTACTTTAATACTCTTTGAAATTCACTAAATAGTCAAAGTATGCTCCTTCTTTTGTTTCATATCCTATGGAAGAAATGAGTCATTTTGTGACGGGTGTTTCGGAAGACTTGCAAGTGCAATGTCATTCGTCTATGCTATATGAAAATATGAATATTTCTTGTCTCATGGTTCATGCTCAACAATTGGAAGAGGCAAGGTCTAAGAGATAGAGTAGAGATTCTAAGAGGGCAAGATCTTTTGATGGTGGTTCTTCAAAGTGTAGGCTTGATATCCAGACAAGCCTAGGTTCAAGAAGAGGTTCGCTAATCAAGTTCCTTCTAAGTTCCCTAAAGCTCGTGATGATAAGGTTCCTAAACATATATCCCAAAAGGGAAGGAGTGGAAACCCACCAAATGGGAAGACTACTTGTGCCAAGTGTGGAAAGGGTCATCTTGGTGAATGCTTAGTTGGAACGGGCAATTGTTTTGGTTGTGGCAACAGTGTCCACAAGTTTAAGGATTTCCCTTATGTAAAGGGTCAAGACAAGGGTGGTGGTCAAGCTCAAGCAAGCAGTTCTAATGATGCTTCTAAGAAGAACCGTTTCTATGCTCTCCACTCTAGAGGTGAGCAAGAGACTTCTTCTAATGTGGTGACGGGTATGTTGAAGGTTTTCACTATTGATGTATAGGCTTTACATGATCCCGGTGCTACCTTGTAATTTTTTACTCCTCTTGTAGCTAAAAAGTTTGACATTTTTCCCGATATCTTGAATGAAACTTTTATAGTGTCTACCCCGGTGAGTGAGTCAGTTGTTGCAAAAAGGGTGTATACAAATTGTCCTATAATGTTGCACAATAGAGTTACTTATTTTGAACTAGTAGAACATGATATGTATGATTTTGATGTTATCTTGGGTATGGATTGGTTTCATGCATGCTTTGCCTCTATAGATTGTAGAAGAAGGGTGGTGAAGTTTAACTTTCCAAATGAACCTGTTTTAGAGTTGAAGGGGGAAAATTCTATTCCTAGATGTTGTATCATCTCTTGTTTAAAAGCATGCAAAATGATTTTTAATGGGTGCTTATATCATATAGTAAGAGTCCAATATTTAAACTTCGAAATTTCTCCCATTGAGTAGGTCCCCGTAGGGAGGGAAATTCCAGAGGACTTTCCTAATAATCTTACCATTATTCCTCCCAAATGGGAAATTGATTTTTGTATCAATTTGCTACCGGATAGAAATCCCATTTCAATTCCTCCTTATCGATGACTCCGGCCGAATTGAAAGAGTTGAAGGCTCAACTCAAAGATTTACTAGATAAAGGTTTCATTTCACCTAGTATTTCACTGTGGGGTGCTCCGGGTTTTTTTGTGATGAAGAAGGATTAGTCCCTTAGAATATGCATCAATTATCGCCAACTTAATAAAGTCACTATCAAGAACAAGTATCCTCTCCCTCGGATAGATGACTTGTTTGATCAACTCTAAGGAGAAAGCTAATTTTCTATGATTGACTTGAGGTCGGAGTATCAGCAACTTAGAGTGAGATGTGAGGATATACCAAAGACGGCATTTGGGAATAAATATGGTCACTTTGAGTTCTTAGTACTGTCCTTTGGTCTCACTAATACTCCGGCGATGTGTATGTACCTAATGAATAAGGTGTTTCAAAGTTACATAGATTCATTTGTCATTGTCTTCATTGACGACATCTTGGTATATTTGAAAAATGAGGGTGAACACATGAGTCATTTGAGAGTGGTTTTGCAAGTACTTAAAGAACATCAATAATTTGCCAAGTATAGCAAATGTTAGTTTTGGTTGAGGTCGGTGGCATTTCTTGGTCATATCTTCTCGAGTGAGTGAGTTGAGATTGATCCAAGGAAAACGGAGGCGGTGAAAAATTGGCCTAGACCATTGACTAAAACCGACATTAGGAGTTTCTTGGGTTTAACGGGTTATTATCGAAGGTTTGGGGATGGTTTTGCGTCTATTGCATCTCCCTTAACCACTTTTACTCAAAAGAGTAAGAAATTTGATTGGTCGGAGGCATGTGAGAGAAGCTTCAAAATCTTGAAAGATAGGCTTACTTTCGCTTCGGTGTTGACCTTACCAGAGGGTACAAAGGGCTTCGTTGTATATTGTGATGCATCCTAAGTGGGTTTAGGGTGTGTGCTTGTGCAACATGTAAAAGTAATCGCCTATGCTTCTAGGCAACTTAAGGTGCATGAGAAGAACAATCCAACTCATGATATTGAGTTAGCGGCCGTGGTATTTTCCTTTAAAATATGGAGGCATTACTTGTATGGTGTTCATGTTTATATGTATACCAACCACAAGAGTCTCCAAAATTTGTTTACTCAAAAGGAGTTGAATCTCCGACAAAAAAGGTGGTTGGAATTGTTGAAAGATTACAATATGAGTGTTCTCTATCACCCAGGCAAGGCAAATGTGGTTGCGGATGCTCTAAGTCATATGACCATGGGTAGTGTGTGTCATGTAGAGGAAGCCAAGAAAGACCTAGTGAAAGATTTTAATAGGTTGGCTAGTTTGGCGGTAAGGTTAGAAGATTCTCCAAATGGTGTTTTTATGGTCTATCATATCTCCGAGTTATCGTTAGTTGTTGAGGTGAAGTCCAAACAACACCTTGATCAACCATTGATTGTGTTGAAGCAATCGGTTCTTGGTACGCTTAATGAGTCATTCTCCCTGGGGGGATGGTGTTTTGAGGTATCAAGGAAGATTGTGTGTTCCCTATGTAGATGGTTTGAGGAACTGGATTGTTGAGGAAGCTCATGGGTCTCGTTACTCCATTCATCTTGGTTCGACAAAGATGTATCATGACCTTAGGGAAGTGTTTTGGTGGGAAGGCTTGAAGAAGGACATAGCAGAGTTTGTTGCTATGTTTCCAAATTGCCAACAAGTGAAAATCGAACATCAAAAGTCGGGTGGTTTACTTCAAGAAATCCAAATTCCTACTTGGAAGTGGTAAGACATCAATATGGATTTTGTGGTAGGTTTGCCTAAGAAACGAAAGCAATATGACTCCATATGGGTGATTATAGATAGGTTGACAAAGTCCGCTCATTTAATTCCCATCAAATCTACTTATTCGGCGGAGAATTATACAATGATCTTCATAGATGAGGTTGTGTGTCACCATGATATTTTTTTATCCATCATATCGGATAGGGGTACACTATACACATCTAGGTTTTGGAGGTCATTCCAAGAAGGGTGTGGTACCAAGGTGAAGTTAAGTACTTCTTTTCATCCCCAAACGGATGGTCAAGCGTAGCGTACTATTCAAACCCTTGAGGATATCTTTAGAGCTTGTGCCATTGATTTAAAGGGAAATTAGGATAAGCACTTGCCGTCGGTGGAGTTTGATTACAATGATAGTTTCCATTTATCCATATCCTTTGCTCCTTATGAAGCCTTGTATGGTAGGAGGTGTAGATCTCATATTGGGTGGTTCAAAGTTGGTGAGTCTTCGGTTCTTGGTACCGATTTTATTTATAAGACTTTGGAGAAAGTTCATATCATAAGGAACCGGCTGCAAACATCATATCATAAGAAATCTGTTGAAAACAACCTATAGTCAGAAAAAGTATTATGCCGATCATAGGAGCTGGGATCTTGAGTTTTAAGAAGGTGATAAAGTGTACTTGAAAATTTCAACTATGAAGGGAGTGGTTAGATTTGGCAAGAAAGGGAAGTTGAGTAGTCGTTATGCGGGCCCCTAAGAAATCTTGCATAGGGTTTTTAAGGTTGCCTATTAGTTGAAAGTCCCTAGTGAATTGGCTTCGGTTCATCTGGTTTTCCATATTTCTATGCTTAAAAAGTGTATCGCTGATCCCGAGTCTATTCTTCCTATTGAGGTTCTTGGTGTGAAGGATAACCTCTCCTATGAGAAGGTTCCGGTTGAAATCCTTAATTGTCAAGTGAAGAGTTTGAGTAACAAAGAGGTGGCCTCCGTAAAAGTACTATGGAGAAACCACCTAGTTGAGGGGGCAAAAATGGGAGGCCAAGGTCGACATGAATTCCCATTATCCTCATATCTTTTTTAATGAAGGTTAGTTGTTATTACTTATAATGAAAATAATGCCTAAATTTGATGTTGCTATGATTTTTGGAGATGTTCTGCAAAAATGTGCATTTTTGGTGTCATTACAGTGAACATACCGTGAATTGTGCATATTGACTTGAAAATTTGCAATTCTTCTTGTTTTGGGTCATGTCATGCCTTTTGATAGGATGAGTCTTTATGAAATGATATTGAGCATGTTGTTAAGTTGTGTTTTGGCATAATTGACTCATATATGGTATGTTGAGCTCATGTTGTTGTTGTGAGAAGGTATTCCTCATAATGTGATGTTTGAGCCTGATAAGTGGTAATTGAAGTTTTGAATTGACTTGTGAAAAATGATATTATTGATGTTGTAATTCATGTTGTTATGTATTGTTGATTTGTTGGGCTGCTAGTCTTGAGTCTATTCCTTCCCTTCAAAAGATTTTAGTGTCATTCGGGGTCGAATGTTCCTAAGGGGGGGATAATGTATCACTTAGAAAATATAAGATGTATTATAGACCCTAAAATAAGTGTCAAAAGGTTTAGATATTGTTTTAAGTCTATTTTAATGTATATAGATCATTTACGAGGTTTAAAAAACAAAACGTCAAAGAACATCCATGACGTTCGGAAAATAGTCCAACGAGGTGCTAGCATGCCTTTGCCTATTTGACTAGCTTTTAGGAGTCGCAAAATGATAAAAATTGGTGGAAGGGTTTCTAACATGTATTAGAGTTGATTCGTAGTCAAAACGTCCGGGCATGTCTCCCTAAGGACCAACCAAGGGCCCTTGAGGAGGATCCTTGCATTTTGGCAAGAAGCTGCCAAAAGGAAGTGTGCACACACGTGTGCAATCAACAAGGCGTGTGACAATTGACGGGGAGTCAATGGTAACTTAGAAAAATCCATGAGAGGACTGTTTTGACAAGACTCTGAACTTAGCGACGGATGTGCAGCACGGAGGTGAATAGTGGTCATCGATGCATAAACGGGGCATAGACAATGTCCGTTGATGGTACTTAGAAAAATTCTTGGAGGCCTGCTTTTTCAAGCCTCAAACCAAAACAATGGATCAATAGGACGGTTGGTTCTTGCTCCGTCGATTGACCCACGAAGCATCGACGGGGAGTTGTCTGTGAGAGTGTAATTTTGCTGCACGGTTCTAAATAATTCATTTAATTAGTTGGCTTAGTTAGGAGATTAATTAGGGTTTATGGGAGGTCTAATTAAGTTAATTATCAACCTATATAAATCCCCTAAGCTAATTAGACTAACCTAAGCTCTCATAACTCACAAACCCAAAACTCTCTTCCTTCTCTGTTCTATCTCTCTCTAGTTGAAGAACGCCATTGAAGACCAAGCTAGGGGAGGGTTCAAGGTCTATAAAGGGGAGAATATCTCCATCAATCTTCTTCAAACATTACGGTATGGTATTCCTTTCACCTTTGGGCCTTTTTTCCCAAAGGGTTCATTCAAAGTGATTTCAAAAGTTGTGTTTTCATGTGGGTCTCTTCCAATCTCGAAATTTATCTGTCATACTGTTTTGTTTATGGATTCTTTAGATGTTGTTGATTAAACTAAGATGAATTATGACTATATTGTGCTACTTCTTGATGGATTGGTCTAATTTGCAGAAGATGAGCTATTCCCCTTAACCCTAGGTTGTGATCTCAATATGAATTTTGCAATTTTGGTTCAATTGACTTGGTTACTGGTTGAATTACTACTAGATAATATTATTGTATCAATCCTAAATAGATTAAGATAAATTATAGACCTATCATGCTAGTTCTTGAGTAGTTGATCTAGGTTATGAAGCATGTTATGAATTTAACCTAAGTCTCTTATATTAAGCTATGAACCAGTGATAAATTGTGATGTAGTGATTCAAATGACCTTGTTATCATATTGGTTATTGTTGTGTGATGATATTGCTCCCCTATTGAGTTGATTTAGGTTTTGATGGTAACACCTTGAAGATGGATTATGAAGGAGACTTGGTAAGTCTTGTGATCCATATTCTTTACTTTAAACTCACGAAGAGAGTTCACCCCAAAACTCCCCTTTTGACTTAACTTATCTTCATTCATTCATTTAAGTGTGTGTGTACATGTGACACATCTTGTATGCAAGCATGATTTAATTTGCATTAACTTCTATACATATTGTAGACCTTCATTCATAACATTACACACTTTAACATGCTCAACATATACATTACTTCATTTAGGCATAATCTAAGCAAAACATGCAATTCAAGATTCATAATACACATCACAAGAACCATCTTCATTATCACTTTATTTCACACATTAGACCTTCAAAGACATACTCACAATACAAGACAAATATATCCAAATACATTAACTAAACAAATCCACCAAAAAGGTGAACCATACCCCTCAAGAGCTTTTCATAATAAGTATTATACAATAAAACCAACTCACCATTTAACAAAGCTTTCACCACCTATAATAAATTCTTCAATATTTCAGCATAATAACGCCCTTAGGGCAGTATCTAAATCATGATGAAAACATAAGGAAACAAAAGTTCATACTCTGCACAAATGTGTTCATTTAGCCCATTTCTTAAGCTAAAAGTTGGAAATATGCATAAACATGAGTTCAGTAGGTTTTGACATTAAAATCATCAATTAATAATAGAAGAAATATATTTGAATCATTAGAACACTTTTACATGAAGACCCATGCTAGAATCAAAAAAAAAAGAAAGTAGAGTTTGAAAACCATTTTCAAAGTCTTTTAGAAATGACTCCTTGAATGGAAGGGGATTCAAGGATAACTACCATACCTCAATGAGAAGGAAACCCACTAATTTTGATGAAGAAACACGTCCAGCCATCCCTCCTAGATCTTCCTTGAGTCTTAGCTCCAATGGTGACTTTGACAAAGTTTATTTTTAAAAGAGAGTTTGAATATTGATGTGAGGGGTCTTGTCTAGGTCTAGGACATAAAACTAATTTAATATACCATAAAAACACTAAAAATATGGTCCTACGGTCATAAACGACTTGGGGTGAATTTACAAAACACCCAAGCCAAAGCTGCAAAACGCGACAGCTTTTGGGCAGTCCTCACAGACGGCTCCAACCAACGGACCATTTGTCCATCGATGACCCATTGGTGGAGGGTCGTTGGTTGGGAATTAGCTCCATTCAAGAGCTGTCTTGCATGTCCAGTATATGTCCATGGTCGACCGACCATTTGTTGACAAACGGACTGTGCCTTTGGTCGTCGTTTGGTCACTGCTTGGCAGCTTCTTGCCAAGAGATGGGTACCTCTTCTAGGGCCCCTCATGGGTCATATGTAGGGTCGTACCAAGACGTTAAACCCTAAAAATAGTCGTATAGATATTAGGAACATCCCACATGAATTTCGATTAAAACGAACATGTAAAACTCACTCAAACACATGAACATTTTGTAAGACACACCTTCCGAACGTCATGGACGGTCTTGGATGTTTGACCTCCAAACTTAAGCAAACTTCATTAACTGCCTAAGGACACTAATATATCGCTTTTTATTACAAAATTAACTCAAGAAACAATCACGAAGCTCTAGTTCACCTTAGTTCATTTTAGGGTATTACAACTATATATTAACAAAGGGTAAGTTTCATGTCATTTTTCACTCACCTAAATAAACTTCCCAAAACAAAACCCAAAAGTTCTCACCTCTCTCTACTTTCTCCCTCCCAAAATCCCCCATTGAAGGATCAAGGAAGCTTCGAGAATAAGACCAAGTTCTCAACTTCTCTTCTAAAATTGTGGGGATTTAACTTCATTAAGGTATGGATTCCTCACTCTTGTTATTCCTTTCCCCAAGAGGTCCTTTGAAAGTTGATTTCTAAATCACCTAATTCGAAAGGTTTTTCTCTTCTAATGGTTTTTCTTCTAAACTTGAAATTGATGATTGATTATGATTAATTGTGATTGCTTATGACTAATTAAGTATAGATTATTGAAGATAATATTGGAATTTTGTGTGGATCATGTTCCTTTGCCCAATTCCCTAAAATCTTGGATCTTTCTTATAACTCTATGGGAATTGGAGAATGTAGTTATTGATATACTTGTTTTAGCTATTCCTCGACATGCTAGCACTATGGCCTCTTTTTTGAGAGACTTTACTAGAATGAACCCACCTATTTGTTTTGGTTCGAAATCTAATGAACACCCTCAAGATTTCCTCTATGAGGTCTATAAGATTCTCTATGCTATGGGTGTGACCTCAACTAAGAAGTACGAGTTGGCAGCCTATCAACTCAAAGATGTGGACCAAACATGGTACGTGCACTGGAGGGATAATAGGTCACTAAGGGGTGGTCCGGTGACTTGGGAGATATTTAAGAAGGCTTTCCTTGATCGGTTCATTCTGAAGAAGTTGTGGGAAACTTATGTGGAAGAATTCATCAACCTTCGTCAAGGAGGTATGAGGGTACTTGACTATTCCTTGAAATTCACTAAATTGTCCAAGTATGCTCCATCCTTGGTGTCAAACCCAAGGGATGAGATGAGTAGTGTTCTTATGGGGGTTTCCGAAGACTTGGTTGAAGAATGTCGTTTTCCTATGATTCATGATAATATGAATATTTCTCGTCTCATGGTTCATGCTCAACAAGTGGAAGAAACTAGGTTAAGGAGGAAGAATAGGGAGGCCAAGAAGGTAAGATCTTATCAAGGTGGTTCTTCTAAGTGTAGGGTTGACATTAAAGCAAAGCCTAGGATCAAGAAGAGGTCTTCTAATAAAGTTCCTTCAAAATATCACAAGGCTCGTGATGATAGGGTCTCTAACCCTAAGTCTCAAAAGGGAAGAGGTACTACTTCACCAAGCAAGAAGCCAACTTGTGGAAAGTGTGGCAAGAATCATTATGGTGATTCCCTTGTTGGGATGGACTATTGCTTTTGGTGTGGCAAGAGTGGCCACAAGGTTAGGGATTGCCCAAATTTAAAGAGGTAAGACAAAATGTAGTGGGCAACCTCAAGCTAGTGGTTCTAATGTGGATCCTCCATAGAAGAATCACTTTTATGCTCTTTGCTCTAGGGGTGAACAAGAGAGTTCTCCCAACGTGGTGACCGGTATGTTACAAGTCTTCGCTATTGGTGTGTATGCTTTACTTGATCCTGGGGCTATATTATCTTTTGTTACTGTCTTGATAATTAGCAAGTTTGATATTTTGCCCGATGTCCTTACTAAACATTTCATGGTATCTACTCCGATAGGTGAGTCGGTGGTTGCAAAGAGGGTATATAGAAATTTTCCTATAATGTTTCCCAATAGAGCTACTCATGTTGAATTAGTAGAAATTGGTATAGTCAATTTTGATGTCATTTTAGGGATGGATGGGTTGCATGATTGTTTTGCTTTTATTGATTGTCGAACAAGAATTGTCAAGTTCAATTTTCCTAATGAACCCGCTTTAGATTGGAAAGGGGGTAATTCTATTCCTAGAGGTCGTATCATTTCTTGTCTAACTGCATGTAAGATGATCTCTAAAGGGTGTTTATACCATATTGTAAGAGTCAATGATTTAGATTCCTAACATCCTCCCATTTAGTCGGTCCCCATAGTAAGGGAATTTCCGAAGGTCTATTTTAATGATCTTCCTGGAATCCCTCCTGAACGAGAGATTGAATTTGGTATTGATTTGCTACCGGATACCAACCCCATTTAAATTTCTCCATATCGGATCGGTCCGAAAGAATTAAAAGATTTGATGTAACACTTAGAAAATCCAAGATGTGTCGTAAATCCTATCATAGGTATCATGAGGTCTAGACACTGTTTTAAGTCTATTCTAATGAATATAGGTCATTTAGGAAGTTTAGAAACCAAAACGTCCAAGAACGTCCATGACGTCCGTGAGTTGGTTCAAAGAGGTACTAGCGTGCCTTAGTCTATTTGACTAGATTTTAGGAGTCGGAAATGAATGAAATTTTGTATAAGGGTGTATAACATATGTTAAATTTGATTAGTGGTTTAAAAGTACGGTTACTACTCCCAAGGACTAACCAAGGCTCCTTGAGGAGGACCCTAGCACGTAAGAAGCAACACTGCCTGGGCATTGTGCAACCATGGAAGGCAAACGACGGCTAGTGTATGGATCGACGTGGCGTCGCTGCCAACCGTCATTCCACACTTAGATATAATGGTGAATCCCTCTCCTGCACAACTCTCTGACCAAAAATACGGTTGTGCAGGACGGAGGGAGGGGTGTCTCATCTATTGACCCACGATCCATCGATCGTGGTGTCGTCGATTGGACTATGATTTTCCTACACGTTTTAAATTAATTTCATTTAATTAGTTAAGGAGTTAGGGGGTTAGTTAGGGGATTAAGGGAGCCTAATTAAGTTAATTAACCCCCAATATAAAGACCCCAACCCTCATTAGTCTAAACACAACTCAAAAATAAACTCTCTTCCTTCTCTCTTCTTTCTCTCTCTGTTGGAAGAGACCATTGAAGACTAAGCTAAGGAAGGGTTGTGGGGGATGGAAATGGACGATTTCATCTCCTAATCTTCATCAAAAAGTAAGGTATGGGATCTATTCACCTTTGAGACCTCTTTCCTCAAAGGGTTCCTTCAAAGTATTTCAAACACTTGAGTTTTCAAGTGGTTTTCATCTAATCTCGAAATTGAAGTTATGAATTGAGTTTTTGATGGTTTATTCAGGATATAATGGATAGATTAACATGTATTTAAACTTGATCATGATAATTGTTGATGGTTTAGTCTAAATTGTCCAACATGATCCTATACCTATAACCCTAGGTTTGATCTTGATATGAATTAGGTTGTAATTGGTTCAATTGACTTGGTTATATGTCGAATTTCTATTAGATGATGTTGTTACACTGATCATGAACAAATTATAATGATTTGTATTCTTTCATGCTAATTCTTTAGAAGTAATCTAGGTTATGATGAATTAATCTAATCTTAAGCTTTGACCTAGTATTAAATTGTGATGTAGAGATTCTTTTAGCATTGTAATCATGTTGGTTATTGAATTATGATGACATGATGACCAAATTGATTTGAACTAAAGGTTGATAATAAGACCTTTGTCATGAATTGTGAAGGAGACTTGGTAAGTCTTATGATCCCTATACTTTACTTCAATTTATGGTGAATTGTTACTAAGCCATGATGTTGTATTAGAGTGTGCCTTGATTAGGTTTTATAGGGTGGTATGATGTTGAATTGAAATGTCTTGTCTATGGTTGTATGGTTGAATAAGGTGAAAGGGTGTTGATAACTACCAATGTGACTTATTATGAATGAATATGTAAATGTGTTGACCTTACTTATATGGATTGTAATTAGAGGATTATATTTATGAAATTCCTATTGAGCGATGATGATGATGATGATTATACAAGGGCTAGACCCTATTACCTAAACTAAGTTATGATTGATAAATAAAGACATTAAAGACATTTCAAGAAGGGACTTAGATTAACACCGAGTGGTCTTGTGCGTGAGGGGGTGACACTTTCCCACAAAGGGAAGGTAGGGTTCACTGCGGTCCTCATGGGGTGGATAGCCTCATGACCAAACTAGGGTGTAGAGTGATGTTTCCATGACGGCCCAAAGTTCCTTAACTATGTGGCCACCATAGGAATACTAGCTAGTGGATCCACCTAGATGCTACGTTTCATGTTAGTTTCTACCTTGGCCGGTTGACCACCTTCCATCGGTGTAAGGTTTTACAACACTAGATTCCACACTTAGCTGCTGTGGTCTATGTCAGTTAAGGCACCCTAAACTAAATTAAAGAAATAAAGTATTGTAAGACCTCGAAAATGACTTAGGTTATCTAGAGCCTAACATTTTTTTAATGGTGGTCTAAAGTTCTTAATATGTCTATAATGTTGTGTTGAGACATTATATAGAGTATTAGGTGCATTGGAAGTCAAATGTCGTGGGTGAACCAAGACGTTCGACGACTAAGTCACCTAAGTGTCTCATGTGAGGGCCTATGTGTTTATGTGTACCTTATGAGGTTCTAAGGTTTTTAAATTAGCTTAAGTTGTATATAAAGTCAGTGTGTCAAGTTTCGTGAAGGTTGGAGGTCAAACGTCCAAGAACGTTCATGAAGTTTGAAAGATATACCTTGAAATGACCTTGTGTGTCTAGGTATATTTCGTCGAGTTTTACGTGTTCGTTTTGGATGAAATTCATGTGAGAGGTGTTAAACTCGTATACGGTTATTTTTGGGTTGGAAACGTCCGGGAAAACATCCCAAAGGACCATCCAAGGGTCCTTGAGGAAGGACCCAAAATTTATGTCAAGACTGTCCTGGCAGCCCCCAAATGACAGAGGCATCGACTGCTCATGGGACAATTGACGCCCCGTCGATGGGTGTCGTCGGTGGGACTTAGTCTTGGTTGAGAAGGGGACCTTTATAATTCTCTGAACAAACCAACGGAAAGACAGGATGGTCCGTTTGTGGACAAATGATCCATTGACTGCCAACCGTTGGTGGACTGTTTTTCTTGCGCAACCTCACTGTTAAGTGAGGGGTGAAATGGGAATTTCACCCCACTTCCAAATAAACACTTTGGAGGTTCCTAAGGGGTATATTGGGTATTTTAAAGTTGTTTATAAGTCATTAACACTTGGAAGATTTCCTTCTTCAAAAATCAAAACCCCAAAATACCTTAGAAATTCCCCAAGACACCATTGAAGTCTAAAATCAAGGAAGAGCTTGGTGTGACGTTTGAGTGGAGATTCTTCATCAAAGTGAAGAATTAGCTTCATCGAGGTATGTCTTTTGATCCTTGAAACTCGTTTCATCAAGGAGCACAACTTCCAAAGATGTTTTCAAAGTTTTCAAAAGATGAATTGTCCAATTTCATGATTCTATCATGGGTTCTTGCATTAATGGTTTTCAAACGTCTATTATGGATTAGATTGATATTATATTGATGATTTTAACCTATATTACCTATAAACCCATGAAATTGATGAACCTAAGATTTTGACCAAATTAAGGGTTACTTGATATTATCTTAATATTGATGATTTCATGTGTAGTTTCTTATCGGCTTTCTATTGATGTAAGAATTGTATTCAATTGTAATCAAATTGATATTGGATTGTTGAATCTATATTTAATTGGGTTAGATTTCATTGATTTCTATAATTGTGTATTGAATTGGTGTTCATGGCCTTGGGTAAGGTTCTTGTGTTATCAAATTGAGTATGTTGGCTTGAATTGAAGTGTTGATGATGGAGTGGAGGTATGCTGCCCCATTTCCTTTATTTTGATGTTAATTTTACTTCAATTATGCTATGATTGGTTTTGTCCACCTTTGGTGGCGGTGTTATGTGAATTGATGTGGCCTTGTCGGCGTTACTTTCTAGTATATTGCTGATCATGGCCTTGTCGGCACTACTTGAACTTATATGTCTATTTGTGTAGTTGATTTGATGATGTATGATCATATCTACCTATATGTGAAAAAATTTGTTAGATTATTGATACTATCTAATTAATCATGTTATGCTTTTACTATGTGTTAAGTGTGTAGTCTTAGAGTTGATACATGGTTGTTCTTAAATTGGTTAGATCAGTCTAAAATGGTTATATTGATAAAGTTAAGGTAATGAATATATTGACTTAATAAGGTTAAGGGTCATGTTTAAGGGTCTAAGGAAAGATAGGCTATATGTGTTAAAATAGAACTATGTTGTTTCTTGATTATGTAGACTTGTGTGCCTTACTTGATGCTTATGTGAATATGTGATGTCTTGACTTAGGAACCTAAAGGTTCTTAGTCTTGAATAAATGAATATAGGTGAGACCTTGAATGATCATAAGAGGGTCATTTATGTGGAACCTTGAACCAAGTGGTAAGGTTATAAATTGTGAAGTACTAAGCCGTAATGGTATCCTTCATGTAATGAGTGATGGACTTAAGATTGATTGCTGGAACGACATCATATCATACCTGAGGAAAGTCGCGATGAGCTTATTGTCGCTATAGTAAGATAGCCCTAATGGACCCTGCTTTGTTAGGGTAAATATGATTGGGTCATGAACATGATATGGGACCCATTTGTATGAACCTTAATGTAAATTGATCTATGAGAACTAAGGCTAGCACAGAGTGAGTATGGTTAAGGGAAGTAGTTCTAGTTAAGTATGAGACAAGAATACAACATACGCCCTTCATACTCCTTAACCATGTGCGTACATGGGATTTCTATGGTCTACCTTTGGCAAGTAGAACATCTCATCGAAGTAGGATAGAACTTCGGATTCCATGCTTTGCTACCATGGTCTATGTCGGTTATTGCAGCATTAGAGAAGTTCTATGAAGTTTAGGTGATGGTATGGGACGCTACTTAGATATTGCACAATAGGATTTGAAGATGTTAATAAAAGTCCCTAGGTGTTGTCTAAGACCATTATTTGAATGTCCTTTATTTGATGTATGTCTCTTAAATGAACTAATGACTTAATTATAATGAGCATGTAAATGGATAAGTACCTACTCTAAAGTGACTTCGGGATTCCTTAGTTAAAATGTGAAGAGGGAATAAAGGATGATCTCTTCATGTCTTATCTTTTGAAGTCTAGAGAATGACTCTAGTTAGGTAAGTTGCTTGGTATTTTTGACATGATCTAAACCTAGGAAGTCTTAAGGATTATTTAGGTAGCCTTGAAATGAATGGATGGGCGTTCTCTTCTAGGAGTACTTGAGTAAGTCTTTTGATAGCCTTGGCAGGGGAGATTGTCATATTATGTATGTCTTGTATGTTGGTGTATTGTAGGTGTGTATGTGACTCATTATGAGTTATCTTGAGGATCGTTTAGGCATATCTAGAGAGGGTGTATAGGCGGTCTCTCTTTGTGTGACTTAAGTGAATCTTAGGATGACTTTAGTGAGAAGACTACATGCTAAAATATGTTTTAAAAGGGAAGGCTAGGACTGTAACTGTAACAGTGAATGGATTTCACTGTACAGTGAAGTCAACTCACTGTAAAGTGAGCTCTAAATTTATGATTTCGGTTTTAATGTTTTCTTATGTGATTCTATGTTGCTAAATGTTATTATTATGATGAATTTATGATGCTTTAAAGAAAAGATGCATATTTCCAATAATGTCCGTTTTAATGATTTTAATGCATAATGACATACTTAGTACATGTGGTTGTACTAATTCCGTGATTTATTTTCTATCTATTAGTTCTTGGTAGGTGAAGAGCTTTGGGGAAGAAGACTTGGACAAGGATATCGTTCAAGAAGAAGTTGAAGTATGTTCTCACTTGACTCGAGGGCATATATGTCATTTTATGTTTTTTTCATTAAGTTTTGTAATAGACTATATAGTAGTATGTTTTAAATTCTAATGGGCCGTGACCCAAGTATTGTCGTGTCTTAATATGATGATTCGAGACTTAGTATTTTTCTATTTCCATATATGAAAGAGTTTAAGACTTCTACAATGTTTTACGAAAAGTTTTAATTCCACACTACTTTTCCTTATGTATATGCGATGAATGATATGATAAGCCTGTATAAGACCTTTGAGAGGTTGAATACGCCGGTCGGAATCCAAGATTGCAACCTAGCTTCTAGGGTGTGGTTTCGGGATGTGACAAGTATAAACTAACTAGGGTGACTTAAGAGGTTTGACTTAGCTTGGGTAGGGTTATGGGACTCTATCTATGCCTTGCACTAGTTTGCCTTGAGGGGAGCTTTAGGAAGTTGATATTATGTATGTATATGCTAATGATGTAAATGATGAGAGTATGTTGACTTTACATATAATGATATCATATGGTGATGGTTATGCTTATGAACATGTATGTGGTCTATATTGTTAAGTTATGAAGTTATGTATCATTAAGGGTCATATTGTGTAATGTTGGAGATTGGTTATGGATTTCTTGTTGGGTTACTTGATTGAGTAAGGTTATGGGGCTTTGCTTAGTTATTACACTTGTTGACTTGATAGGGATTCGTGAGTACTTGTCTTGCTTCTTATGCTATGATAAATTCTTATTCATGCTTGTGATGTTATTCCTTGATGATAGGGTTGTAGTAGATAATGGGTTCTCGTATGATGGTAGGCATAGTATTTACTTTGCCTAAATGAATATGTCAGTGTTGCTTGGTATGGCTTGTTTGGTTATGCATAAGATTTTCAAAGGATAAAAACGGCATGATTTAACTAAGTGTCCTTTTTAACATGATTTGACATTATATGTGCATATGGTCTCATACTTAGTACAAGTGGCGTAATAACCCCATTTTCTTTCTTTTCTCAAACATTTTAGGTTCTGGTCGCTGAAGGCTCATTCGAGAAGACTTGAAGAAGACTTGGATATTCTCTACCATCCAAGTGGGTAGGTCCTCACTTTCCGAGGGCGATGCCGATATCTATCTTATGGAGTTGCTTTACTTTTTAGACTCTTACGTTCATTCTATTTTATTCGAGTACGATTTATACAATCCTATATGTGGTTTCTTAGTATTGATGTAGGGCTATGCCCAAATTGCTATGATCGTTTTAGATGGTTGTGAGATTAGACGACTTTGAGACTCTATTTTATGTTATATATATATATATATATATATATATATATATATATATATATATATATATATGTGCAATAAAAGTAGAAGATTATGTAATCTTCTTATACGAAGGGTCTATGTATACTAGATATATGTATATGTATGTGTATCTAGAGGTCTATGTAAACCTCGATGTAGAATTACTAAAAGTTTTAAATTCTTCCGTATTTTTGACTTATGAATGCAATAATGTAAACTAAGGGGCTAGTCTTAGCCATCAAAGAGGACGGCGGCACCGGTTACGTCTAGGGGGTAAGCCCGGATGTGACAAACTTGGTATCAGAGCATGAGGTTGAATATCCTTGATGTTGATGTCTCTCTCAACCACGTCTATGTATATTCGTGTTCATAATTGTGAAGTGCACCACACTTATGAAGATTAATCTATATGATATTTAGGAATCTCTCTCTTTTCTTGGAAATCCAATATCGTGCCTCTAGAGTAACTATTGTGTGATTTTACCTAAACCTTGTATTTTGGTTATAGGCAATGAATACTCGGAGGAATGCGGCTCGAAGACTTAGGAAGAGATTCCTAATGTGGGAGCTCCTCCCCGTGGTGATCAAGATCCTCCTCTTGAAGAAGAAGCTAATGTTGAACAAGTTCCAATCAATCCTCCACCTTTGGCGGAAGGTGATATAAGGGCTATCCTCATCCAAATGGCCCAAGACATTACTACTCAAGCTCAAGCCACTACTATTCAACCCCAACCTATGACATCCCAAGCTAATCGGGAGGCTGTACCCCTAGTTCATCGATAATTCACTACCATGAAATCTCGTTTAAGGGACTTCACTAGGATGAATCCTCCTACTTTCTATGGGTCTAAGGTTGAAGAAGACCCCTAAGAGTTCATTCATGAACTCTACAAGATACTCTTTGCTATGGGGTTGTCTACTACTTAGAAGGCCAAGTTGGCCACTTATCAACTCAAAGATGTGGCTCAAACTTGATATGTACAATGGAGGGACAATAGGCCTCTTAGGGGTGGACCGGTGACTTGGGAGATCTTCAAGAAGGCTTTTCTTGATCGGTTCTTTCCTAGAGAGATCAGGGAAGCTAAAGTGGCGGAGTTCATCAACCTTTGTCAAGGAGGTATGAGTTTGCTTGAATACTCCATGAAATTTACTCAATTGTCAAAATATGCCCCTTCATTGGTTTCCTATCCCAGAGATGAAATGAATCGCTTTGTAACGGGGGTTTCGGAAGACTATCAAGAGGAGTGTCAGTCGGATATGCTACATGACAACATGAACATTTCCCGTCTTAAGGTGCATGATAGGCAAGTGGAGGAGGCAAGGGCTAGGAGGAAAAGTAGAGATGCAAAAAGGGCAAGATCTTCCGATGGTAGTTCTTCAAAGAATAGTCTTGAGATTCAAGACAAGCCTAGGTTCAAAAACAGGTTCTCAAGTCAAGTTCCAACCAAGTTACCTAAGGCTCATAATAAAAAGCGTGCAAACCCTTAGCTTACAAAAGGGAAGAGGTACTAGTTCACCAAATTAGAAGCCAACTTGTGGTGAGTGTGGAAAGAAGCATTATGGTGCTTGCCTCATAGGGACGATTAGTGCTTTAGTTGTGGGAAAGTTGGGCACAAGGTTTGATATTTCACTAATGTGAATGTCCAAGACAAAAGTGGTCAAGATCAAGCAAGTGGTTCAAATAAGGCTCCAAAGAAGAACCGTTTATATGCTCTCCACTCTAGGGGCGAGCAAGAAACTTCTCCCGACGTGGTGACCGGTATGTTAAAAGTCTTCTCTATTTATGTATATGACTTACTTGATCCTGGAGCTACTTTATCATTTGTTACCCCTCTAGTAGCCAAAAAGTTTGACATTTTGCCCGATATTTTGCATGAACCTTTTATAGTGTCTACTCTAGTAGGTGAGTCGGTAGTTGCAAAGAGAGTATATAGAATTTGTCCTATCATATTTCCCAATAGAGTTTCTAATGTAGATCTAGTAGAACTAGATATGCTTGATTTTGATACCATTTTGGGTATGGATTGGTTACATTTTTGTTTGGCCACTATTGATTGTAGAACAAGGGTGGTGAAGTTTAATTTCCCAAATGAACCCGTAGTTGAGTGGAAGGGGGGAATTTTTATTCCTAGGGGTCGTATCATTTCTTGTCTAAAGGCATGCAAAATGATCTCAAAGGGTTGTCTTTATCACATAGTAAGAATCCAAGATTTGGACTCCGAAATTCCTCCCATTAAGTCGGTCCCCGCAGTGAGTAAATTTCCGGAGGTCTTTCCTAATGACCTACCCAGTATTCCTCCCGAATGGGAAATTGATTTTGGTATCGATTTGCCTCCGGAAATAAATCCCATTTCAATTCCTCCTTATCGGATAACTCCGACCGAATTGAAGGAGTTAAAATCACAACTCAAAGATTTTCTAGACAAGGATTTCATAAGGCCTAGTATATCGCCATGGGGTGCTCCGGTTTTGTTTGTGAAGAAGAAGGATGGGTCCTTAAGAATGTGTATTGATATCGCCAACTCAAGAAAGTCACAATCAAGAACAAGTATCCTCTCCCTTGGATTGACGACTTGTTTGATCAACTCCAAGGGGCAAGCTACTTTTCTAAGATTGATTTGAGGTTGGGATATCACAAACATAGGGTTATAGGTGAGGACATACCAAAGACAGTGTTTCGGACTAGATATGGTCATTATGAGTTCCTAGTAATGTCCTTTGGTCTCACTAATGCTCCGGCGGCATTTATGGACCTAATGAATAGGTTGTTTCAAAGTTACCTAGATTCATTTGTCATTGTGTTGATTGACAACATCTTGGTATATTCGAAAAATGAGAGTGATCACATCGGTCATTTGAGGGTGGTATTGGAAACCCTTAAAGAACATCAGTTGTTTGCCCAGTATAGCAAATGTGAGTTTTGATTGAGGTTGGTGGCATTTCTTGGTCATATCATCTCTCGTAAAGGAGTTGAGGTTTATATAAGGAAAACTGAGGCGGTGAGAAGTTGGTCTAGACCATTGACTCCAACCGACATTACGAGTTTCTGGGTCTAGCTGGTTACTATCGGAGGTTTGTGGATTGTTTTGGGTCCGCTGATTCTCCCTTCACTATGTTGACCCCAAAGATTAAGAAATTTGAGTGGTCGGAGGCATGTGAAGAGAGCTTCCAAATCTTGAAATATAGGCTTACTTCCGCTCCGGTGTTGACTTTACCGGAGGGAACAAAGGGTTTCTGTCACGACACGGATTATGGAATACGATTCACAACTGGCGTCGTTGACCTCTCAAAGGTCGCAGACAAGCCTCTTCTTGCATTCATCACATTCATACGGTTAATTTTAGCAGAAAATTTAAAATTTTTTGCTTATAGTTGAAGTATACATAGACTTCATATAAACGCATATCTTTAAGGAAATTCATTGCTCATACAACAACTATCTAATTATAAGATCATGCAACTTGAAAGAAATGGAATCTCATGTCATAAGTAATACTTGCCAAAACAACATCATTACAAGCGTATAAATAAAGTAGGAAATAAACACTTGTGGAACCTACCCCACTAGTTCAAACCTACTACTAAGCAAGAAATATAAAGGCAGGAATCCTCGAATGCATGATGACCTACCAAGTCCGGATGAAATCTCTGAGTCCGAACAGCTGCAATGATACCCTCAACGTCCACTTGAGCCTGTACCTAAAATAGTAATATTGTATGGAATTTGTACACACTTTTACTAAGTATGGGTACATGCAACAACACATAACGGTAATGCATGAACAAGGATGGCTCTTCCTAATCAACATGCTTTCTTAGAAGTTCAAGTCTCTTGACTTTGAGTATTTGTAACAGGAAGGTCATGCCATAGACGTAGCATTAAGACATCTAAAGTGAGGGCCCAACATATGGTATCTCAATCCGAGGGTCTCATTTAGCAAACACAGAGCCTGCTTCATTCGTTCATTTGTACTTCACATTATTCATTTCGTTCATTCATAGGCTGATCTGAACACTAGCTATACCTAGGATGAAGTTTAAGACTCTCATCGGGATCATGAAGTGGAATGACCAAGAATGACCTAATGTCAATACTTGAGTCTGGTCTCACCTCCTGATTGTCTTGCACAAACACCTTCGGTATCGATCATTTCATTATATTTCATACTTTGAGGAACTTTAACCTTAACCGACATAGATCATGTGAGCATCATGAAATCCGTGTCTTCCCCTCACCGAAAAGAGGTGATGTCACTGGCCAAAGTGAAACCAAAACATGCTATCTTTATGGGTTCGAACCAAGCTAGTTCCCTATGTTCGCAACATAGTTCAAAAACTAGGAGATATAAGGAGACCCATACCCACCTTGGTGGACATTCTCATATCATGAGATTTATATGAACATCTGCCCTTCCCGAAGGAAGGCATCACCACTCATAGCTAGCCTATCGGTGCTTAATTTAAAGTTCCTATTTACATTAAACTCATACATAATCGAAGATTGCTTCTTAGCATGAGGTATTCATAGCTCATTAGATCATTTCTCATCTCTTCTTTACGTATTAAGTGAGAGTTGTCCTTACACTTACATATACAATGTGATTGAGACTTGTCTCTTAATGTTCAACACTCTCTTAGGTGAGTACTTTTGGTGACCTTTACTTAGGCTTGGTTGAGACTTGTCTCACCATTCATATTAGCTACTTATCATGTTGTCACTATTTTCATTAGCATCATAATATAATATAATTACTCACCTCATTACGTGAATTTTCATTTAATAATCTTACCATTAACTCATGGTCTTACCCAATTCGGGTTACTCATAATTGACTAAGTGTTTCATGACAATCTAAGTATATGTTGTGTAAGACTTATGCATTTTACACATGCAGCAAAGGGACCCAAGTTCAATCTCTAGTGGCTGCATTTTATTTCATTTTAATGTGTCTCACAATTTCAGTCAACGGACCCATGTTCGAATCCCTTAGGCAGCACTTTATTTTTAATTATTTAGAGTGCTAGATGACTTCAATCATTCGGCCAAGAGGATTTGGGATCGAATCCCAGTGGCCTCAATTTTTATTATTTTATTTTGGTGTGAGATTTATGTATCTCACACCCTTGGCCAAGGAGCCGAGTTTGAATACCTCCTCCCTCACTATTTTCCTTTTCTTTTAATTTAAGGCTTCTTCAACCTGCCCAAGTTCGAATCCCCTCTCTCACCATATTTTTTTTCCTTTTATTTTAAGGCTTAATATGTAAGTATTAGGACCTTAAGGTCTCGAGTTCCACCCTCAATGGTAGCATATATTTTTCTTCATTTTTACTAGTGAATAGCCGAAACTATACTCAATTAGCATATATCTTGAATTCAGTTTGTTTTCATTTAGCTTTGGCGTTTAGTTTAGATTTTTACATGCTTCACCACGTTCTTGAAAACAAGGAAAACCGAGGCGGTGAAAAATTGGCCTAGGACATTGACTCCAACCGACATTTGGAGTTTCTTGGGTCTAGCGTAATATTATAGGAGGTTTGTGGATGGTTTTGTGTCTTCTTCTTTGACTACCTTGACGGAAAAGAGTGTGAAGTTTGAGTGGACGGAGGAATGTGAAAGAAGCTTCCAAATTTTGAAAGAGAGGCTTACCTCCGCTCCGGTGTTGACCTTACCAGAGGGTACCATGGGCTTTGTGGTATATTGTAATGCATCCCGAGTAGGCTTAGGGTGTGTGCCTATGCAACATGGAAAAATAGTAGCTTATGCCTCTAGACAACCTAAGGTGCATGAGAAGAATTATCCAATTCATGATCTTGAGTTAGGGGCTGTGGTATTTGCGTTGAAAATATGGAGGCATTATTTGTATGGTGTCCATGTTGATGTATATACCGACCAAGAGAGTCTTTAATATGTGTTTACTTAAATGGAGTTAAATCTCCAACAAAGAAGGTGGTTAGAATTGTTGAAAAATTATGACATGAGTGTTCTCTACCACCCCGGCAAAGCCAATGTGGTTGCGGATTCTCTAAGTCGTATGACAATGGGTAGTCTATCTTATCTAGAAGAAGCCCACAGAGTCGTAGTGAAAGTTGTTCATAGGTTAGTTCGTTTGGGGGTTATATTGGAAGATTCTCCAAATGGTTGTTTTATGGTCCATCATAACTCCGAATCATCTTTGGTGGTTGAGGTGAAGGCTAAGAAACACCATGATCAAGCATTGATGGAGTTGAAAGAATCAGTTCTTGATAAGCTTAATGAGTCGTTCTCCTTAGAGGGGATGGTGTTTTGAGGGATCAAGAAAGGTTGTGTGTTCCCAAAGTAGATGATTTGAGAAATCGGATTCTTGAGGAAAGTGATGGTTCCAGTTATTTGATTCGTTCGAGCTCTAGTAAGACATATCAAGACCTTAGAGAAGTGTTTTGGTGGAACGGCTTGAAAAAGGACATATCGGAATTTGTTGCAAATTTTCCAAATTGCCAACAAGTGAAATCCGAGCACCAAAAGTCAATTGGTTTACTTAAATAAATACATGTTCCAACTTTGAAGTGAGAAGACATAAATATGGACTTCGTAGTAGGTTTGCCTCGGAAACAAAGGCAACATGACTCTATATGGGTGGTTGTGGATAGGTTGACCAAATCCGCTCATTTTATACCCGTGAAGTCCACATACTCGGCGGAGGATTATGCAAGAATCTTCATAGATGAGATTGTATGTCGCCATGGTATTCCGTTATACATCATATCGGATAGGGGTGCACAATTTACATCTAGGTTTTCTAGGTAATTCCAAAAAGTTTTGGGTACAAAGTGAACTTAAGCACCGCTTTTCATCCCTAAATGGATGGTCAAGCGGTGCATACTATTCTAACCCTTAAAGATATGCTTAGATCTTGTGTGATCAACTTCAAAGGAAATTGGGATAAACATTTGCCTTTGGTTGAATTCTCTTATAACAATAGTTACCATTCAACTATATGGCTCTTTTTGAAGCCCTGTATGGTAGGAGATGTAGATCTCCAATTGGATGCTTTGAAGTGGGCGAGTCTTCACTCTTTGGTCCCGATTTGATTTATATGACTTAGGAGTGAGTTCATATGATAAGGAACGGATTGAAAACTGCCTATAGTCGGCAAAAGTCTTATGCGGACCATAGGAGAAGGGACTTAGAATTTGAAAAGGGGGATAAGGTGTATCTCAAAATTTCACCCATGAAAGGAGTGGTGAGATTTTGCAAGAAAGGTAAGTTGAGTCCTCGTTATGTGGGTTCCTATAAATTTTACAAAGAGTTGCCATGGTTACATATGAGTTGAGAATAGTGAACTATCTTCGGTTCATACGATGTTCCATGTCTCCATGTTTAAGAAGTGCATCGGGAATACCGAGTCTATTCTTCCCATTGAGGGTCTAGGTGTTGATGAGAACCTATTCTATGAAGAGGTTCTAATGGAAATCCTTGATAGACAAGTGAAGAAATAGAGGAACAAAGCGGTGGCCTCGGTAAAAGTCCTATGGAGGAACCACCTAGTTGAGGGAGAAACATGGGAGGCCGAGGTGGACATGAAGTCTCGTTATCCTCATCACTTTGTTGATTAAGGTTAGTGGTTCCAATTAATAAACAAAATAATGAATAAATTGAATTTGACTTGTTCTGCTAAGATGTGCATATTTATGATAATGGTTTTTGCTAAAATGAAGTTTCACGTGAAAAATGCTCTTTTGCTCAATTTTGCACTAGTTTGTGTATTTGTTATGTTGTGTCATGTATGAAATGATATTGAGCATTTTGATAGGTTGTGTTGAACTCATATCTTTTTTGAGAAGGAAATTCCTCATGTAGTAATGTTGAGCTCTTATGTGAAGAAATTGATGTTTTGAGTTGTTGTGTGTAAATGCCATGATTATGTGCTAAATGAATGGTGAAGCACTCCTATGAGATGAAAATCATGATGATCTTCTGTTGTTGTTGGTTGGGAAGCTAGTATTGAGTCTATCCTTTCCCTTCAAAAGATTTTAGTGTCATTTAGGGACGAATGTTCCTAAAGAGGGGATAATGTAACAGTCGAAAGTCCATGACATAGGCTAGAGTCTCACATGATGAACTAAACCTCAGAACACTGTTTCTAAGTCTAAAATAATGTTTATAAACCATTTAGGATATTTTATAGTCAAGGCGTCAAGAAACATCCATGACGTCCGGAAACTAGCGGAATTGAACTAGTAGACGTTCCTATGTTGTGTGAAGGTTTGGGAGTGTCATATGAAGTCTAAATACATTACAAATACTATAAATAGGTAAAATATGGTATAAAGGGTCAAAACATCCAGCAACGACTCCCCAAGGACCCCCCAAAGGGTCCTTGAGATGGACCAGAACATGGGCAAGAAGGCTGCCAACACAGCTTTGCGCGCAGCCAGCACAAGAAAGGCAAAAAGTTGCCTCTCGACGCGGGGCCTCCACGAGGTCCACGGCCTCAACCAGGATTTTAAAAATAAAATGTGAAATTGACCCCACGACGCGCAGCCACTTCCCAGATTCGTTAGTGTCGTATTTTAAGCATTTTATATCACAAACAAACCCATTTAAGTCAAAGGACTTTTGGGTAATTTAGGGGGTGAATACACATTGACTAATGGTGAGTTTTAATTCATTTTTCACTCACCTAAATCAAATACCGAAAACAAAACCCAAAAGCTCTCACCTCTCTGTGCTTTCTCTCTCCCAAAATCCTCCATTGAAGGATCAAGAAAGGTTGGAGAAGAAGACCAAGTTCTCAACTTCTCTTCTCAAATTTTGGGGATTTAGCTTCATTAAGGTGTGGGTTTTTCACTCTTGGGATTCCTTTCCCCAAGAGGTCCTTTAAAAGTTGATTTCTCAATCAGCCAATTCCAAGGTTTTTTCTTTTTTAATGAGTTCTCTTCTAAACTTGAAATTGATGATTGATTATGATTAATTTGGATTTCCTATGACTAATTATGTATATATTGTTGAATAATTTATGATAATTTTTGGAAATTCGCGTAAATCATGTCCATTTCCCCAATTCCGCAAAATCTTGGATTTTGCTTATAAATTGATGGGAATTGGAGAATGTATTGATTGATAGACTTATTTTATCTATTCTAATTTGTTCATGGACTGCCTAGGGTAATGTATTGTTAGAATTGGATCTATTTCTTGAAGAATTCATGATAAACCCTTTCCCCCTAACCCTAGGTTATGAATGGAAGTTAATTGGGATAGTGATGATGCTATTGACCTAGTTATTGTATGAATGATGTTATTACACCAATTGTTTAGTTGAATTGGATGGTTGATGATAAAACCTTGGATGATGTCTTGTGAAGGACATTTGGTAATTATTGTGATCTCAACCCTTACTTCAATTATGATTACTTGTGTTTACTGATGAAGTTATAATGAAGTATACCTTATAATAAGATTTATTAGAGTTGGTATGATGTTGAATTGGAATGTTTTGAATTATGACTTGTGAGTTTTTGGCTAGGATGTAATGACATAACAATGATAATGAATTTGCCTATGTTCCTTGTCATATTGTGATTATGTAAATGTTCTAACCTCATATGTATGAATTGTAATGAAAGGACAATACTAGTGCAATTCCTACTGAGCTATGATGATGACTATATAAGGAGTAGACCCTATGACCTAAACTAAGTTATGATTATTAATGAAAGACATTTCAAAAGGGACTCTAGCTTACCACCGAGTGAACTACAAGTGAGGAGTGTCCCTTCCCACATAGGGTGGGTAGGATCACTATTGTACTGATGAGATTGGAGACTATAATTCATGTAGACTAAAGAGGGTCCCAACTACATCTCCTAGTTCTTGAACTATGTTGACCCTATAGGAATAGTAGCAAGTGGATTGACATAGATGCTATGCTCATGTTTTGGTACTACCTTAGCAAGTAGTCTGCCTTCTTTCAGTGTAGGGTTCAATTACACCGGATTCCACATTAGCTCATGTGGTCTATCTAGGTTAAGGCAAGATGTTCCCAAAGGTAAAATGAAGTAATAAATTAAACTCTAACTAGGATGACCTAAGGGGTTTGGCTTGGTCTAGGTCGGGGTATGGGACTCTACATATAAATTGCACTAGTTAGCCTTGAATTAAGTCTTAGAAGGATGTTCTTATGTGAAAATATTCTTATAAATGTAAATGATATGTATATATGTAAATCTTACATATTAATGACACTATGTGATATTGGTTTCCTTATGAACATGTTGTTGGTCTCTATTTCTAAAGTATGATGGTGACTACTCTTAATGATATCGTATGTAAAGTTTGGCATTGGTTATGGTTCTTGTTGGGTTTACTTGATAAAGTGAGGTTATGGGTACTTACTTAATCATTGCACTAGTGGACTTAATGAGGGTTCATGAGTAATAGTCTTGCTTAGGTTATCATGTTATGAACTCTTGTGTATGCTTGTTGATATTATAACTTGATGACATACTTGTCTTGATTATGTTCTCAATTATGTTTGTATGCATGTTGACTTGACTAGACTTCGTATTGTTAGTCTTGCGTTATTCATGGTCTTAACTTAAGGAATATGTGGTTATTACTTGTATTGGTTCTTGAATGTGCATAAGGCTTTTCAAAGTAAATTAGCATGCTTTAATGAAATGTCCCTTTTAGCATGATTTCTATGTTGTGTTTGCATATGTACCCATACATAGTACAAGTGTAACACTTCAAAAATCTAAGACGTATTCTAGAGCCTAACATAAGTGTCATAAGGTCTATACACTGTTTTAAGGTTAATTTTAATGAATATAAGTTACTTAGGAAGTTTAGAAACCAAAACATCTAAGAACGTTCATGACGTCCAGAAATTTGTTCAAGGAGGTACTAGTGTGCCTTAGCCTATTTGACAAGCATTTAGAAGTTGGAAAATTATGAAAATTGGTGGAAGGGTGTATAACATCTGTTTAAGGTTATTCATGGTGGAAACGTCTGGGTACGACTCCCCAAGGACCAACCAAGGGCCCTTGAGGAGGACCCTTGCGTTTGGGGTCAAGAAACTGCCCAAGGCAATGTGCAACCACGAAAGGGAATTGACGGGGCGTCGATTCCATCCGTCGACCAACACTTAGCCAAATCATTGGAGGGCCTCATTTGCATAGTCTTTGAACAATACAACGGATGTGCAGCACGGAAGGGCACAGTGTCCGTCGATTGACCCACGATCCGTCGATCGTGGTGTCATGTGTGGTCACTATAAATTGTTGCACGATTTTAACTAGTTCCAAATAATTAATTAAAGGGTTAGGTGTTTTGTTAGGGGTTAAGGAAAGTATAATTAATTTAATTAACCCCCATATAAATACCCCAACCCCATTAGACAAATCATAACTCACAAAAGAAAACTCTCTTCCTTCTCTCTTCTTTCTCTCTCTAGTGAAGAACTCCACTGAAAACCAAGATAGGGGATAGTTTAAGGGCTGAAAAGGGTAAAGTTTCACCGTTAATCTTCATTAGTTAGTAAGGTATGCGATTTAATTCACCTTTGAGACCACTTTCCTCAAAGGGTTCCTTCAAAGAAATTTCAAAAGTTGAGTTTTCAAGTGGGTTTCATCCAATCTCAAAATTAATGTTATGAATTGATTTTTTTATGTTTTATTTTTGATAATTTTAATATATTGACATTTATTCTAACTTTATTATGATGTATCTTGATGGTTTGGTCTAGTTTGTAGAAGATGACCTTTACCCCTTAACCCTAAGTTATGATCTTGATATAAATTAGGCTATATTGGTTGAATTGACTTGGTTATTGGTTGAATTACTACTAGATGATGTTTTTATACTAATCATGAATGAATTAGGGTGAATTGTAGTCTTTTTCATGCTAGTTCTTGAGAAGTGACCTAGGTTATGAAGCATGTTGTGGATTGACCTAAGTATCTTTTCTTAAGCTATGATATAGTATTGAATTATGATGTAGTGATTCTTCTCGCCTTGTTATCATGTTGGTCATCGAATTATGATGATGTTATTTCGTAATTGGGTTGAAGTAAGGGTTGATGGTAAGACCTTGATGATGAATTATGAAGTAGACTTGGTAAGTCTTATGATCCCTATTCGTTACTTCAAATTATTGTTAATTGTGATTAAATCATGATGTTGTGCTGGAGTATGTATTGTATTAAGATTAATAGGGTTGGAATGATGTTTAATTGAAATGTCTTGACTATGATTTTTTAGGTGTTGGCTAAGATGTAAATGTTATAAGGATAGTCAATGATTTACCAATGTGCCTTATTATGAAGTGATACGTAAATGTGCTAACCTCACCTATATGAATTTTAATGAAAGGATGTATACTCATGCAATTCTTATTGAGCTATGATGATGATGATTATATAAGGGATAGAACCTATTACCTAAACTAAGCTATTATTCTATATACAGTCTAAAAGACATTTCAAAAAGGGACTCAAACTTAGCACCGAGTGAACTAGAGTGTGGAGTGTAACGCCCTAAAATAAACTATCGTGAACTAGAGCTTCATTATTGTTTGTTGAGTTAATTTTGAGTTAAATTGAGTTACATTAGTGTTTTTAGGCAGTGTGTGAAGTTTGGTTAATTTTGGAGGCCAAACGACCAACAATGTCGATGACGTTTGGAAGGTGTGCCTTAGAAAGTGCTTGCGTGTCTTTATGTGTTTTAGTAAGTTTTTCGTGTTCGTTTCATTTGAAATTGGTGTGGGATGTTCCTAATACCTATATGAATTAGTTTAGAGGTTTAAAGTCCAGGTATGACCCCACCTAGGACCCATGAGGGTCCCTAGAAGAGGACCCCACCTCGTGGCAAGAAGCAGCCAAAACAGTGACCAAACGACGACCCAATGGATGGTCCATTGGTCAACCAATGGTTTGTTGACCATGGGAGTTGATTGGACCTGCAAGGCTAGCCAAGCATTCACATGGTGGAGTTGTATTCCCAATCGACGGACCCCATCAACGGGGCGTTGATTGGGAGACGGTCCCTTGGTGATCGGGGCGTAGGTGGTCACTGTAAAAGCTGTAATTTTCTGCTTTGGCTTGGGGTGTTTGGTAAATTCACCCCAAGTATTTTATGACTCTAGGGAGTTATTTTTAGGTTTATTTAGATATATTAAAGTATTTCAAACCCTAATACCTAATTTTAAACCTCATTTCCTAAATCCCCAAAACCCCTCTCCCTTAGAATTCTCTCTCAAGTCTCTATGGAAGCTAGAAGTCAAGAAGAGCTAGGAGTGCTGTTGGTGGGCGTTTCTTTGTCAAAAATCTTTGGGATTTCTGTTATCTAAGGTATGGGAGTCAATTCCAAAAGATTGCAAAAAGGGTTTTTAAACTCTACTTTCTTCTATCTTTGATTCTAAGCATGGGTCTTCTTGTAAAAGTGTTTTAATTATTCAAATGTGTTTTATTCTAGCATTAATTGATGATTTTAATGTCAGAAACCTAATGAACTCATGTTTATGCATACTGCAAACTTTTAGCATAAGAAATGGGCTATGTGAGCATGGTTGTGTAGAGAATGAGCTTCGGTTTTCTTGTGTTGTTATTTTGGTATAGATACTGCTCTAAGGGCCTTATTTTGATGAAATATTCTGAATTGGTTATAAGCGATGATGGCTTGGTTAAATAATGAGTTGCTTATATTGTATAGGACTCATTATAAATTACTCTTGAGTGGTATGATCCACCTTCTTGGTGGCGGTATTTATTTGATGAACTTGGTATTACTTATTATGTATTGTTAATGTGGTTTTGACGGCCTAATGGGTGAAATGAAGTGATATTGCAAATGGGTCTTGTATTATGTTTTGTGAAGCTTGAATTGTATGTTGACCCAGTTTATGTCTAAATGAAGTATATGATTATGGAAAGCATGTAAAATATGTGATTTGATGAATGAAGGTCTAAACCATGTATAGAAGTATAGTGAATGAAATGATTCTTATATGCAAGGTGTGCTCACGTGTACACACACACTTATATGAATGTATGATGCTAAGTTGAATCAAAAGGGGAGTCTTGGGGTGGACACTCTTCGTGAGTTAAGATGAAGTATCCAGTAGAAACCTCACTACATCCTAAGAGCTTTCTAAGATAGATGGGAGGATGAATACCCTTCGTGAGTTGAGATGTGATGTTCTCTAGTTATCCTTAACCTATAGTTTATAATGTTGAGAATTTGTGGGGGGTTATGCCCATCACCGAGAGGATATGAAGAAGGGGTGGTTACACTTCATGAGTTGAGATATTGTATTTCAATGTACCTGTTTAGGTGAGTACTCCTCGTTAGTAGAGAATGAGTTACTTAGTAGCAATCTGCTTATGACTTAACTATGTGCCGACATAGGTGTATCTATTGGGAAAGACATGCAAAAGCTAAAAAGTATGACCTTACTCTAAGCAAGTGAGGATCCCTCATCCGATAGGGGTTTATATCGGGATTCTATGTCTAGCTCTCATGGTCTTTGTCGGTTAATATAACTCCTACAAAAGTAATAAAAGTATTATGTCTTATAAAAGAACGTGATACTTATGTGAATTGAATGAACTAAGTCTTCTAAAAGAATGTGCTACTTATGGTAGGTGGTGGTATGGAACGCTATCTATCCATTTCACTAAGTAGGACCTTCCGAAAGGGAAGACATGGCGCCAAACCTTCTTAAAGAGTGTACTACTTAGGGTAGGTGGTGGTATGGGATGCCATCTACTCATTGCACTAAGTAGGCATTCCGAAAGGGAAGTCTTTAGTGTATTGTTGTGTGTTCTGCTAATGTCTTATGATTGAGTGGTGACTTGTTCCCCCGAGGTGAGTAAGATCATGGTGGGTTGTTTTATGGAACTCCTTGGCGTGTATTGAAGGATGTGTTTTGATATTTTCTTCATGTCATACCTTGGACAATCTTAGGATAGCCTCTGTTAGGAAAGTCCTACGGAAATGAGTTCACTTCATCATTGGCAATACAATAAAAGTTCACCATTGTTGGAGTCTTTTAGTTCACTGTAATGTCCTAAGAATAGTTCACTGTAATGTCCTAAAATAGTTCACTGTAATTTTCAACTAGTTCACTGTAAGAAATTGGTAAGTTACTGTAAAATACTTTCTTTGGTTAAAATTATGGAAGTCATTCTTTAAGTGTTTTAATGATGTTTCTTATGTTGTTTTGTTCCTAAATTGATGAATGTTTTACTTATTTGGCATGAAAGATTATTTTAGTAAAATGTCCCTTTTTACATTATTTTGCATATTCCATACTTAGTACATTGTTTTGTACTAACCCCATACTTTTCTATACTCTATAAGTACAGGTTGTTGGAAGCTTTTAAAGGTTTGAAGGTGAAGCTTGGGAAAGTTCCTCTCAGGACAAAGTATGTCAACATATATTCGAGGGCATAAGTCCTTTTCTTATGTCATGTCTTTAAGTTGGCTAGTGATGATGAGATTCTCTAAGTATTTTATGAAAGACTTCCTTTATATAATTATTCATGAAAAGTTTTAAATTACGCACTACTTTTCATGTCTTATGTAATGAACGATAGTTAAAGGGCTTGTATGAGACCCCAAAGGGTCATGTACGGCCGGTCACGATTCGAGGGTTCTCCCTAGATTCTAGGGGGTGCTTGAGGGTCGTGACAGACTTGGTAGCAGAGTATAAGGTTATGGGAAATAGTTTAGGTTCTAAAAGTCTCACAAGCCACATCTATTTTTATCTTGGTCATTGGTGTGAGTCGCGAATGGACAAGAGGTTATAGGACGATACAGTTTCACTTTCTTCTCTATTCTAATGTCGTGCCTTAGAGTTGAGTTCTATAAGATGTCTTTTCTCAACCTCTTATCTTTGTGTTAATAGGATATGAATACGAGGAGATCAACCGCTAGAAGGGAGGAGGGAGGTGTAGCTAATGAGAGGATCCCTCCCCCTGTTGACCAAGTTCTTATTGTTGACCTAGGGTAAGAGAATGAGTAGGTTCCTCTACAAGAACCACAAATGCCCCCGGAACCCCAAGAGCATCAAGAACATCAAGTACCCCCTATGCCTCAAGCTCCTTTTGTTGAAGAAGATATGACTTATGCGGAGTTGAGGGCTGCGCTAATGAACTTGACTCAACTCATGATGGCTCAAGCTCATGTCGTCAACAATCACTTTGTTGCCCAAGCTCACCAAGGAGATAGGCCCCAACCTAATGCTAGTACTCTCGCTTCTAGAATTTGGGATTTCATGAGGATGAAACCTCCCACTTTTCATGGAACTATGGTGGATGGAGATCCATAAGGTTTCATAGATGAAGTTTTCAAAGTGGTAGATGCTATGGGTATGACCACTAGGTAGAAAGCGGAGTTAGCCGCTTACAAACTTAAGGAGGTGGCTCAAGTGTGGTATGTAAGGGAGAGGTGACAGACCCTTAGAAAGAGGTCCGGTTGATTGGTAGGAATTTAATGAGGCTTTCCTAGATAGTTCTTTCCTTTAGAGTTTATGGACAATAAGATGGTTGGATTCATGAACCTTCATCAAGCTGGAATGAGTGTGCAAGAGTACTCTCTCAAATTCACCCAACTCTCTAAGTATGCCCAAACCATGGTAGCCAACCCTAGGGCTAGGATGAATAAGTTTGTGATGGGACTGTCTAGCTTGGTGTAGAAAGAGATCCATACTGAAATGCTTCTTAATGACATAGATATTTCTAGGCTCATGGTTTATGCACAACAAATTGAGGAGTCAAAAATTAGGGAGATAAGACAATAGGGTAAGAGGCCTAGGTTGGATGATTCTAGTCACCAAAAATCTATGAAGAGATTCTATCACCAATATTCTTCCATGGGAAACAAGGATAGGGCTCCAAACCAACATGCCCAATGTGGTGACCACACTATTGAGAGAACTAGGTGCACTACTTGTGGAAAGCAACATATGGGTAGGTGTCTTGCTGGTACGGATGGTTGTTTTTTATATGGTAATAAGGGCCATAAAATGAGGAACTGGACTAACATCAAAGCAAGTGGGAAATAGGTCACTCAAAGCTTCCGTAGATCCTAATGCTCCAAAGAAGAACCATTCCTATGGGATTGGGGCTAGGAAGGATAATTAATCCGGATTTGATAGTCCCGATAAGTCTTCACCCTCTATGATTGTTGTTTTTATATTATGGAATGAGTTTATGTGGTTTTATAGTTCAAATGATCATGTCATATTGATGAATTGCTCAAAGAATGGATTTTTGGAAAAAAAAATTGGCATACTTAACAGTAACACTGTGAATGTTCACTGTAAGATTTGACCATTTTGAAAAAGCTTTGCCTTGCCTTGATTGAACTTTCAATGTGTGCAAAAGTGTTTTATATGATCATGTTTAATGTTGGATAATGTAGCTCCTCCATAAAAGAAAGTTAAGATTGAATTTTGAGTTTTTAAGTTTTGCAAAGAGTTTCTTATGTTGCTAGTGTTTGAAAGTGTGAAATTGTGCTACTCGTTAGTTGATGCTTAGATTTCGAATGTTTGAGCCTTTATTGTAATGTGTTATGTGGTGCTAAGTGAGTCCTTGTTGTTCTTGAAGTTTTAGTGTCATTCGAGGACGAATGTTATTCTAAGAGGGGGAGAATGTAACGCCCTAAATCGAACAAAGGTGAACTAAATATTTGTGATTGTTTGTTGAGTTAATTTTAATTTAAATTGAGTTATATTAGTGTTCTTAGGCAGTATGTGAAGTTTGGGTAAGTTTAGAGGTCAAACGACCAACAACGTCGATGACATTTGGAAGGTGTGCCTTAGAAAGTGCTTGTGTGTCTTGATGTGTTTGAGTGAGTTTTACGTGTTCGTTTCATTTGAAATTGGTGTGGGATGTTACTAAGACCTATATGAATTAGTTTAGAGGTTTAAAGTCCGGGTACGACCCCACCTATGACCCACGAGGGTCCCTAGAAGAGGAACCCACCTCGTGGCAAGAAGCTGCCAAAAGAATGACCAAACGACGACCCAAGGGACGGTCCGTTGGTAAACCAATGGTCCATCAACCATGGGCGTCGATTGGCCCTGCAAGTCTAGCCAAGACTGCACATGGTGGAGTTGCAGTCCCAATATATGGAGCCATCAACGGGGCGTCGATTGGTAGATGGTCCATTGGTGATGGGAGCGTTGGTGGTTAGTGTAAAAGCTGTAATTTTCTGCTTTGGGTTGTGGGGTTTGGTAAATTCACCCAAGTCTTTTATGACCCTAGGGAGTTATTTTTAGGGTTATTTAGATATATTAAAGTATTTCAAACCCTAAGACCTAATTTTAGACCTCATTTCCTAAAACCCCAAAACACCTCTCCCTTAGAATTGTCTGTCAAGTCTCTTTGGAAGCTAGAAGTCAAGAAGAGCTAGAAGGGCTGTTGGTGGGCGTTTCTTCATAAAAAATCTTTGGGATTTCTCTTATCTAAGGTATTCTATCCATCGTTGAACCCTCTTCCATTCAAGGATTCAATTCCAAAAGATTTCAAAAAGGGGTTTCAAACTCTACTTTCTTCTATATTTGATTCTAAGCATGGGTCTTCTTGTAAAAGTGTTTTAATGATTCAAATGTGTTTTATTCTAGAATTAATTGATCATTTTAATGTCAAAAACCTATTTAACCTAATGAGCATGGTTCTGTAGAGAATGAGCTCTGGTTTTCTTGTGTTGTTATATTTGTTTAGCTACTGCCCTAAGGGTCTTATTTTGATGAAATATTGAGAAATTGGTTATAGGTGATGATGGCTTGGTTAAAGGGTGAGTTGCTTATATTGTATAGTTCTTATTATAAATTGCTTTTGAGTTGTATGGTCCACCTTCTTGGGGCGGTGTTTATTTGATGAACTTGGTATTACTTAGTATGTATTGTTAATGTGGTTTTGAAGGCCTAATGGGTGAAATGAAGTGATATTGAAAATGGGTCTTGTATTGTGTTTTGTGAAGCTTGAATTATATGTTGACCTAGATTATGTCTAAATGAAATATACGATTATGTGAAGCATGTAAAGTGTGTGATTTGACAAATGAAGGTCTAAGCCATGTATAGAAGTAAAGTGACTGAGATGATGCTTATATCCAAGGTATGCTCACATGTACACACACACACACCTATATGAATCTATGATGCTAAGTTGAGTCAAAATGGGAGTCTTGGGTGGAAACTCTTCTTGAGTTTAGATAAAGTGTCTAGTATCAACCTCATTACATCCTAAGAGCTTTCTAAGATAGGTCGGAGGATGAATACCTTTCGTGAGTTGAGATGTGGTGTTCACTAGTTATCCTTAACCTATAGTTTATAATGTTGAGAATCCGTGGGGGTTTATGCCTAGCACCGAGAGGATATCAAGAAGGGGTGGTTACACTTCATGAGTTGAGATGTTGTATCCCAATGTACCTCTTGAGATGAGTACTCCTTGTTAGTAGAGAATGAGTTACTTAGTAGCAATCTCCTTATCCCTTAACTACGTGCCTGCATAGGTGTAGCTATTGGGAAAGCCATGTAAAATCTAAAATGTATTATCTTACTCTAGGCAAGTGAGGATCCCTCATCCGATAGGGGTTAATATTGGGATACCATGTCTATCTCTCATGGTCTTTGTCGGTTAATCTAACCCCCACAAAAGTAATAAAAGTATTAAGTATTGTAAAAGAACGTGCTACTTATGTGAATTAAATGAACTAAGTCTTCTAAAAGAACGTGCTATTTAGGGTAGGTGGTGGTATGGGACACTATCTATCCATTGTACTAAGTAGGACCTTCCGAAAGTAAAGACCTGGTGCCAAACCTTCTAAAAGAGTGTACTACTTAGGGTAGGTGGTGGTATGGGACGCCATCTACTCATTGAACTAAGTAGGCATTCCGAAAGGGAAGTCTTTGTTGTTTTGTTGGGTGTTCTTCTATTGTCTTGTTATTGAGTGGTGACTTGTTCTCCCGAGGTGAGTAAGCTCATGGTGGGTTGTTTTAAGGAACTCCATGGTGTGTATTGAAGGAGCTTTTTAGACGTTTTCTTCATGTCATACCTTGGAGAGTCTTAGGATAGCCTCCGTTAGGAAAGTCCTACGAAAATGAGTTAACTTCCTCATTGGCAATACCTTGGAAGTTCACCATTGTTGGAGTCTTTTAGTTCACTGTAATATCCTAAGAATAGTTCATTGTAATGTCCTAAAATAGTTCAATGTAATGTTCACTAGTTCACTGTAAGAAATTGGTAAGTTACTGTTAAATACTTTCTTTGGTTAAAATTATGGAAGTCATTCTTTAAATGTTTTAATGATGTTTCTTATTTTGTTTTGTTCCTTAATTCATGAATGATTTACTTATTTGGCATGAAAGCTTATTTTACTAAAATGTCCCTTTGTACATGATTTTGCATATGCCATACTTAGTACATTGTTTTGTACTAACCCCATACTTTTCTATACTCAGTAAGTATAGGTTATTGGAAGCTTTTGAAGGTTTGAAGGTGAAGCTTGGGAAAGCTCCTCTCAAGACAAAGTATGTCCTCATATATTAGAGGGATAAATTCTTTTCTTAGTTTCTTATTAAGACATATTATGTATTTCTCATTTAATGTAAAGGGCCGTGTCCAGAAGATATTATGTCGTGTCTTTAAGTTTGCTTATGACGCTGAGATTCTTTAAGTATTTTATGAAAGACTTCCTCTATTTAATTATTCGTGAAATGTTTTAAATTCCGCACTACTTTTGATGTCTTATGTAATGAACAATAGTTAAAAGGCTTGTATGAGACCCCAAAGGGTCAAGTACGCCCAGTCACAATCCGAGGGTTCTCCCAAGCTTCTATGGGGTGCTTGAGGGTCGTGACATGGAGTGTGCCCTCCCACATAGGGAAGGTAGGATCACTAATGTACTCTTGATATTGGAGACTATAATACATGTAGCATAAAGAGAGTCCCACTTATATCTCCTTGTTTTTGAACTATGTTGCCCCCATAGGAATACTAGCTATTTGATCCACGTAGTTTCTATGTTCACGTATTGGTACTACCTTGGGAAGTAGTCCACCTTCTTTCGGTGTAAGGTTCCATGACACCGTATTCCACAATTAGCTCATGTGGTCTATGTCGGTTAAGGAAAGATTTTCCAAAAGGTAAAATGAAGTAATGAATGAAGTCTAACTAGGATGAACTAAGAGGTAGAGCTTAGTCTAGGTAGGGTTATGGGACTCTACCTATACATTGCGCTAGTTAGCCTTGAGAGAAGTCTTAGAAGGATGTTCTTATGTATCTATCTGATAATAAATGTAAATGATATGTATATAGTGAACTTACATGTAAATGACATTATGTGATGTTGGTCATCCTTATGAGTATGTATTTGGTCTCTATTGGTAAAGTATGATGATATGTATTCTTAAATGCTATGCCATGTGAAATTGGATGTTGGTCATGGTTCTTGTTGAGTTACTTGATTGAGTAAGGTTATGGGGCTTTGCTTAGTCATTGCACTTGTTGACTTAATGAGGATTGATGAGTGATCGTCTTGCTTTAGGTATGTATTCAGTTATATTATATGAACATTGACTTGACTAGACTTGATGTTGTTGTTCTTGTGATATACTTGCCTATGACTAAATGAACATGTCCTAGTGGTTGGTATGGTCTTGTTTAATGTACATAAAGGTTTTAAATGAAAAGTGCATACTAATTGAATATGTCCCTTTCCTTAGCATGATTTTAAAAGTATGTGTGCATATGATCTCATACTTAGTACAACTGGTATACTAACCCCATTTTCTCCCTTTTCCCCAACATTCTAGGTTCCGGTCGTTGAGGGTCATTGCTACGACTTTGAAGAAGACTTGGAATTTGTCAATCATCCAATTGGGTAGGTCCTCACTTTCCGAGGATGATGCCAATATCGAGATTATGAAGTTATTTTAGTTTTAAGACTCTTATGTTCTTTACCTTTTCATTTGAGTACAAATTGTATATCCTATATGTGTCTCTTTTATATTGATGTATGAGCTATGCCCAAAGTTCTATAATCTTGTTAGATGGTTATGAGATGAGACACTCTTTAAAGACTATGCTCTATCTTATATATACTTATGTGCAATAAAAGTAGAAGAGTATGTAATCTTCCTATACGAAGGGTCTATGCATACTCGATATAAATATGTTATGTGTATGTAGAGGTCTATGTAAGCCTCCATATAGAAATAATGAAAAGTTTTAAATTTTTTCGCATTTTTAACCTATGAATGTAATGATGTATGCTAAGAGGCTAGTCTTAGTCCTCAAAGAGGACGATGACGCCGGTTACGTCTACGGGGTGCTCCTCGAATATGACAAACTTGGTATCAGATCATGAGGTTGAATATCCTTGATGTCGATGTCTCTCTCAACCACGTCTGTGTAGATTAGTACTCAATTGTAAAATGCGCCACACTTATGAATAGGAATCTATTTGATGCTTTGGAAACTATCTCTTTCTTGGAAATGCAATATCGTGCCTCTAAAGTATACTTGTTGTGTGCTTTCACCTAAACCTTGTATTTTTTTTATAGGCAATGAATACTTGAAGGAATGCGGCACGAAAACTTGAGTAAGAGATTGCCAATGCGCGTGTTCTTCCCAGTGGTGATCAAGCCCTTCTTCTTGAAGAGGATGCTAATAATGACGAAGCTCCGGTGAATCCTCCTCCTTTGACAGATGAGAACATAAGGGCCGTTCTCTACCAAATGGCCCAAGCCATTACTTCACAAGCCCAACCCGTCACTACTCAAGCCCAAACCATGACGGCCCAAGATAACCGGGAGGTTGTACCCCGACCAAATCAACAATTTTCTACCATGACCTCCCGTCTAAGGGATTTCACTAGGTTGAATCATCCTACTTTCTATGGGTCCAAGGTTGAAGAAGATCCCCAAGAGTTCATTTATGAAGTCTACAAGATAATTTATGCGATGGGATTGACTACTAGTGACATGGCCGAGTTAGCCACTTATAAACTAAAAGATGTGGCTGAAACATGGTATGTCCAATGGAGGGACAACAAGGCTCTAAGGGGTGGACCAGTAACTTGGGAGATCTTCAAGAAGGCTTTTCTTGATCATTTCTTTCCTAGGGAGATGACGGAAGCCAAAGTGGTGGAGTTCATCAACCTTCATGAAGAAGGTATGAGTGTACTTGAATACTCTTTCAAATTCACTAAATTATCCAAGTATGCTCCTTCTTTGGTTTCTGATCCTAGAGATGAAATGTGCTGCTTTGTGATGGAGGTGTCGGATGATTTGCAAGAGGAGTGTCATTTGGCTATGCTTCATGACAGTATGAACTTTTCTCGTCTTATGGTTCATACTCGACAAGTGGAAGAGGCAAGAAGTAGGAGGAAGAGTAGAGATTCTAAGAGGGGAAGATCTTTTGATGGTGGTTCTTCAAAGGGTAGGCTTGACATCTAAGACAAGCCTAAGTTCAAGAAGAGGTTTTCTAGTGAAGTTTCATCCAAGTTTCGTAAGTCTAGGAGGATAGGGTGTCTAACCCTAAGTTTCAAAAGGGAGGGAGCACTAGCTCACCAACCAGGAAGCCAACTTGTGAAAAGTGTGGCAAGAAACATTATGGTGATTGCCTTAAGGGAACGGATAATTATTTCAGTTGTGGTAAAAGTGGACACAAGGTTAAGGATTGCCGCAATGTGAAGGATCAAGATAAGGGTGGTCAAGCTCAACCAAGTGGTTCTAGTGATGCTCCTAAGAAGAATCGCTTCTATGCTCTCCACTCTAGGGGTGAGCAAGAGACTTCTCCCGATGTGGTGACCGGTATGTAGAAAGTGTTTTTCATTCATGTATATGCTTTACTTGATCTCGGTGCTACTTTTTCATTTGTTACCCCTTTGTAGCTAAAAAGTTTGACATTTTGCCCAAGATCTTGCATGAACCTTTTATAGTGTCTACCCCGATAGGTGAGTTGTTGTTGCAAAAAGGGTGTATAGAAAAAGAAGACTTCGAATTTCTCAATCATCCAAGTAGGTAGATCCTCACTTTCCGAGGGCGATGCCAATATCGAGCTGATGAAGTTGTTTAAGTTTTAAGACTCTTATGTTCTTTCCCTTTTCATTTGAGTACGGATTGTATAGCCTATATGTGGATCTTTTATATTGATGTATGCTCTACGACCAAATTGCTCTAATCTTGTTAGATGGTTATGAGATGAGACACACTTTGAAAACTATGTTCTATATTATATATACTTATGTGCAATAAAAGGAGAAGACTATGTAATCTTCTTATACGAAGGGTCTATGTATACTCGATATGAATAAATTATGTGCATATAGAGGTCTATGTAAACCTCCATGTAGAAGTAATGAAACTTTTTAAATTTATCCGCATTTTAACCTATTAATGTAATGACTTATGCCAAGAGGCTAGTCTTAGTCCTCAAAGAGGACGACGACGCCGGTTACGTCTAGGGAGTGCTCCCCGGATGTGACAACAAGTGATGTCCTAACCCCATTTCTCCCTTTGTCCCAAATATTTTAGGTTCTAGTCGTGGAAGGGTTCGTGACCATTTGCAAGGAAGGCTTGGAATCATTCTCCAAGTGGGTATGTCATCAAGTCCGAGGATGATGACTTGTTACTACTCTAGCTATGTTTCTTTGTTATAGTCTAAAGACAATCATTTTGATTCATGTTGTTTCAAGATATTGTTGTAAGCCCTATGTGACATTTCTACATTTATGTAAAGGATTGTCCCCATATGGTCCGTTTAGATTGTTTAATATGAGACATTTCTTTTAAGACTATGTTATCTACCTTATATGTATGTGCCATAAAAGTAGAAGACTATGTAATCTTCTTATAAGAAGGGTCTATGTATACTGAATATGAATATATTATGTGTAAGCGGGAGGTCTAAGTAAACCTCATGAAGTAGTGTAGATAAAAAGTTTTTGAATTTTGCGCATTTTTAACCTATGAATGTAATGATGAATGCTAAGAGTCTAGTCCTAGTCCTCTCCGAGGACAATGAGCCGGTTACATCTAGAGGGTACTTCTCAAATGTGGCACGGATGTCTTGTACAAGCCCTTAAACATCATTCGTTGCATAGATGTATAAAAAGTAGTGCGGAATTAAAACTTTTCACACGAATAATATCTTAAAATATCTTTCATATAAAATGATAGAAAATATTAAGTATAAACATACGTCATTCTTAGACTCAAGAATACTTGGGACACGGACCATACAATACGAATATAGAGAACTTATGTCAATTACAATACTTTTTATCAAAGAAATCAAAAGATAGTAATGTCCTCGAATCAAGTGAGGACATATCCCAACTTTGGTTGAAAGTGTCCTAGTTTCCATGTTTTGATTGAAGATGCATCTCACCTTCACCCTACAACTTTAGATATAGACAAAATGTATGGAATTAGTACAATGCATGTACTAAGTATAGCTTAATTCATAAAATTATGAGAAACAGACATTTGTAACAAATATGCTCTTTTTGAATAAAAATTCATATCACAATATAGAAGAACCACATATCGCCCCAACTTCATATATAAGCCACATATCACAAGAGAACAGCAAGAACACACCAAAATATATAACATGAGACCCTCCTACCAAAGGTGATTTTATGGCTCTCTTGAGTTAGTTATGAATAGTTTGACCATACAATCCTTTCACACACACAAAAGAGATCCTTTAGACTACCTAAGATAAAATTATTCCCATTGCATTAATCAAACTCTCTACCTAGAATTACTCTAAGACTCACCTATGTAAGAAAAGAAGAGAACGCCCATACACCCACTCCAAGCCTACCTAGACAAACCTAAAAGCTACCGTAGATAGATACCTTTTCATTAACATACCTTCACTTAGGTCATTTATGTTCATTAAGTCATTTAGGAGACATTCAACACTTAAGTACATTCACATAATGGTGATGGAGAAAACCTAAGGACTCACACACTAACATCTTCAAAGCCTAATCGTGCAATGTCTAGATAACGTCTCATTCCACTACCTAAAATTCATATAACTTATCCAACACTAGCATGTATACCACATGATGATAATACGTAATAACCGATATAGACCACAATATCTATGCATGGAATCTGGAGTCATGAACCTTGTCCCATGGAGGGTGTTCAACTTGCCAATGGTAGAACTAGGACACATCCCATGTAGGCACATGGTTAAGGAATATCGAGAGTTTATTTGTTCTCTAATGTCATCTAATTTAGAGAAACTTCCCAAGCATACTCACTCGGTGATTGACTTTTTTCTCATAGAATAATTAATTAAAGGAGTATATAAAAAGTTTCCATATCTTGTTCATAACCAAATCATAATACACCTTACCAAGGAGGGTCCACTAGGCCTGCCTACAATGGCTAAGAGGATAAATCAATGACTTTTATAAGGTAGAGTTCATGTTGTTCCAGCAAACCACGCCTAAGTCCATCATTAACACGAGAAGGATACCATTACGGCTTTCAACATCAAGGATATCTTGACCTTCTTTCTAAAAGGTTCCAGATAAATGACCTTCTAATCTATATTAAAGATCATATTTCATTCATACATATACATTCATCACAAATGTTCTTTAGCCTACTAAATCAAGGTTTCTTATTCACATTCTTCATGTATCAACTAAGGGACAAGAGTCTACCAAAAGAAGACACACTTCATTATCATCTTTACATATGTACAATATCATTCAAGTAGCATATAGGGTCAACTAGGCATACTCACAAGTCACGCTAATACATACTATAGCACACTAATATAATCTATAACAAGGATCATATAACCACATAAGAAGTTTCACACCTCAAAAGAAAGTATTCACACATATGGCATCCCTATAGCATATTATGATCATGACACACCCCGGAAATTCGATGACATAGACTAGAGCTTCACAAAATGACTAATGATTATTATATACCTAAATAAGTGTATTAAACTTGTCTAAGAAGTTTTAGAACCAAAACACTAAGAACCGACCATGACGTCCAGAAACTAGCGAAATTGAACTAGTGAACGTCCTTAGGGTTTGTGAATGTTTAGGAGTGTTGTATGAATTCTAAAACTTTTAAAAAGGCTTTAAATAGGTAAAATAATGTATATAGGGTTAGAAAGTCCAGGTCCGACATCCCAAGGATGGCCCGAGGGTTGCACGAACGCAACATTTTTAGTGCTTAGAGGGAGGAAGTCCGCGTCGCGTACTTGGAACACCCAAAGCAAAAATCTTGGTATGCAACGCGGACACATCGCAGACTCTTATGTTTAAAAAATTATTTTTGGAAATCTTGCGGGAACAGCTCCGTGACTCGGACTTGTTCCCCGATGAAAAATCTGAAATTTAATTTCGAGTTTGACTTCATTAAATGGTTAACTTAAGTGAGGGGTCTTTTGGGTATTTTATGGGATGGTTACATTTATTTTCCTTCAGTTGAAGAAGCTGTGAAGGTTGAAGAAGAAGACCAAAATATTCAAGTTTCTACTCAATTTCAGGGTGATTTATATTTAAGGTATGATTTCATTCACTCTTTTTAATCTTTTCCCCAAGAGGTCCCTTCAAAAAGTTGATTTCTAAATCTCCCAAAACTAGGGTTTTTCCTCTCACATGGGTCTTCTTAGAAAAACAAAATTATGAGTCAATTGTGAGGAATTATGATGAATTAATATTGTTTAAGTATATAGTGATTGTCAAATAATGATTTCCTATGATATTTCCCTAGACCCATGTCATTCCCCAATTTCATGAAAACCTTGAGTTGATATGGTGAATTGTGAAGATTATGAACATGTGGATTGACTACATAGTTGTTAGCTATGCAATTGCTTCTTGAATTTACCTTGTTTATGTATTGGATATGTATAATTGGTAATGGAAGTATGAAGGTTCTTGAAAGAGGCAATGAGGTATGTTGATTAGATCTTCTTGGGTTCAATTATGATGTATGAGTAAATTAAATAGTAATGCTTCTATGTCTAATATGTGGTTGTGATGCTGATGCTAAGTATTCCTCATACCTAACCCTAAGACATAGATTTAGACATGAGCTATGTTTGCATGTTATGATACGATTATTGCATGATTAAAAGTAGTTTCTTATGATTACGATAAAGTGTTAAGCGAAAGGTTTACTCACTTATATGTGGTTTCTAAAGTGAAAGGATAGTTCTCACTCATGAATTCCTATGAGCTATTATGATAATATGTTCACATAGGGGTCTTGAATAGACTAATGTGGTCTTGTATGATGCGTATGATGATTACTAAAGGGAATAAATACTTATCACCAAAAGGGCATGTAAATGAGATGGAGGTCTCACGTTTAGTAAGTCCATCCTCCCTCATGGGTTTCCTCATGTTAGTAAGTCCGGATTCCCTAGTTATGTGTTGTCTCATGAGATGGAAACCTCCACGTCTAGTACGTCAAGGTTTCTAGCAACAATCTCCTTGACCCTTAACTATGTTCCCACATAGGACTCTATCTTAGTGGATCCACCTAGATAGCTATGTACGAATGGTTACACCTTAGGCAAGTGTTAACCCTCTTTTTTCGGTGTGGGAGTAGAGCACCAGATTCCATTAGCTCTCATGGTCTTATGTCGGTTATTGCACTTCTTTCCCTAATGTAAAAGTAAATGAATAAGTTAAGTATGTATTTTTATTAGGTTTGTCTTAATGGCTACTCCAAAGTGTGAGGAGGGTACGGCACTTCTCTTACACATTGCACATGTGGGATCCTAATTGATAGTTCTAGTAGTGTTCTCTTATGGTTATGATTATGACTATGATTATGTTGATAACACTATGAGTAGTATTGATGTATAAAGCATGTTATGAAAATATGAGGATATGTTGTAAGTATGAAATGGGTTGGTTAATGTGATGCTTAACTTTGGATAGGGTTATGGGGCTTTGTTCTTGGCATTGCATAAGTGTTGCTTGAGTTTATTATATGTTTAGTTGACTTATGATATTCCATATATGTGTATATTGAGTTGTTGGATCTAATGCATGGTTTTATCTAAATTGTGCCTTTTGTCACACATTAATGATTTTTATGCATAGGCATCATACTTAGTACATGTGGATTATACTAACCCATATTTTCTCCCCTATTCCCAAACATTTTAGGTTCGGGCCATTGAGGAGATTCATGGTTATTGAAGAATGAGACTTGGATCTTTCCTAAGTCAGTTGGTGAGTCCTCATAAGTTCCGAGGATAGAGCCACTCATCAATCCTTATTAACTTTGTCCATGTTTTGAGACAATTATTCCATTCTCATGTTGAGACTTTCTTGTAGCCTATATGGGCATATTGTAATAGACTAAGGGCTACGCCAAAACTATTGTGATTCATTTTATAGATGGTTAAATGTGAGATGAACTATTAGACTATGTTGTTGTTAACTGTTAAGTGAGAAGCCTATGTAGGCTTCATAAGCGAGGGGTCTATGTAAACCTCATATACGATATGCGAGAAGTCTAAGTATACTTCGTTATATAGAAAAGTTTTAATTTTTCCGCATTTTCTTTACCTATGATATGTGATGACGAATGCTAAGGGCTTGTCTAAGTCCTCTTTGAGTATAATGACGCCGGTTACACCTAGGGGGTACTTTGGGTCGTAACAAACTTTGTATCAGAGCATGAGGTTGAGTAATCTTAGGATTGATGTCTCACTAAACCAAGTCTTTGTAGGGTCTTATTCATAATTGTGAAGCACGCCACACATATGAATGAGAGACTATGTGATGCTTAGGAACTTTCACTCTCTTTTTATTCCTTAGTCGTGCCTATAAGTCTTAGCTCTATTTAGTCCTTTTCTTCTAATCTCTTTCTTCTGCTTATAGGCAATGAATACAAGAAGGAACAACGCTCGAAGGGCCGAAAAGGAGAGTTTGAATGTGGTGGTTGCCCTTCAAGCTCCTCAAAACCCTAAAGCTCCTATTGAAGAAACGGCTATGTCTAATGTAGAGATAAGGTCGGCCATTCATAGCTTGATCAAGTGTTGGCTACCCAAGTTACTAGGGATTCAAGGGTGCAAGTGAACCCCAATGCTAACACCACCACTTGAAGGATTAGGGATTTCACAAGGATGAATCCCCCTACATTCTATGGTTCTAAGGTGGAGGAGGACCCACAAGAGTTCATAGATGAAGTGTTCAAAGTTCTTGATGCTATGGGTGTTTCTTCTCAACAAAAGGCGAAACTAGCCGCCTACCAACTCAAACATGTGGCTCAAGTACGGTATGAGCAATGAAAGGATAAGAGGCCGGTTATAGAAGTCTTGATTACTTGGGAAGCTTTCAAGATGACTTTCTTTAATAGGATCTTTCTATTGAATTAAGGGAGAGAAAAATGCAAGAGTTCATCAACCTTTGATAAGGGGGTATGAGCTTAAAGGAGTATAGTGTCAAGTTCACTCAACTATGAAAACATGCTCCTACTATAGTTGCGGATTCTATGGCTAAGATGAACAAATTTGTCATGGGAATATCCGATCTTGTGGTTAATGAGTGTAGGTTGGCTATGTTGATTCCTAGCATGGACATCTCTCATCTTATGGTTCATGCCAAACAAATTGAGGAGCAAAAGCTTAAGCATGTTGGTAGAGAGTTAAAGAAGGTAAGAGCCGAAGATGGGAATTCTTCCAAGACAAAATTTGAGGTGCAAGACAAACCAAGGTACAAAAAGATGTTTTCCAACCAAGTCCCTCCTAATGCTCCAAAGTTCAACAAGAGTAAGGTGTCTACTCATATGCCCCAAGAGGGGAAAGTTGGTGGTTCTTAATTTGAGAAGCCTCTTTGTTCAAAATGTTGTAGAAAACATGATGGTAAGTGCATAGTTGGCATGGGTAATTGCTATGGTTATGGCAACAGTGGTCACACGAAGAGATATTGCCCAATGATTAAAGCTCAAGGAAGGGAAAATGCTCAAGCTCAAGCAAGTGCCCCAAATCCGGATGCTCCTAAGAAAAATCGGTTTTATGCTCTCCAATCCTAAGGTGATCAAGAGAACTCACCGGACGTGGTTACCGGTATATTACAATTATTATCCTTTGATGTATATGCTTTGTTGGATCCGGAAGCTACATTGTCATTTGTGAGACCTCTTTTAGCCATGAAATATATAATACTACCCGAAATATCAGGCTAACCTTTTTTGGTTTCTACCCCGGTGGGTGATTTCATGGTGGCTAAAAGAGTTTAAAATGGTTTTCCTATTTCCTTGCCCAATAGATTCATTAGTTGACTTGATAGATCTTGATATGCTAGATTTTGATGTCATATTGGGAATGGATTGGTTGCATGCTTGCTTTGCCTCTATTGATTTTACGACAAGCTTAATCAAATTTCAATTTCCAAATGAACCCATTTTTGAGTTGAATGGATGAAACTCAAATCCTAGGGGACAGATAATTTTGTGTCAAAAAGCTTTTAAACTGATTGCAAAGGGTTGTCTCTACCACATAGTAAGAGTTAAGGATCTTGAATCCGAGGTCCCTCCAATAGAGTCGGTACTCGTAGTGAGGGAATTTCTGGAGGTCTTTGCCGAAGACCTTCCTGGAATTCCTCCTGAACGGGAGATTGATTTCAGCATATATTTATTGTCGCATACACAACCTATTTCAATCCTCCTTATCGGGTGGCCCCGACCGAGTTGAAGGATCTAAAAGCTAAACTCAAAGATTTGTTAGATAATGGATTTATTCAACTGAGCTTATCTCTATGGGGTGATCCGATATTGTTTGTAAAGAAGAATGATGGATCGTTGAGAATGTGCATCGACTATCGTTAATTGAACAAAGTCAGTATAAAGAATAAGTATTCGCTCCCTAGGATTGATATAACGACTCGAGAGTACCCCTGTAACATTCCAGAAAATGTACTTGTCTAGTGAAGAGTCTATTAGGTTTTAAGAATATGTATTGGGGTACATAGGCATCCCAATGCCAAATATTGAGTAATATTGGGCATGTTATACAATATTGGCTTAAGGGTGTTAGCCAATTTCTATGTATTAACAAGTAACTTAAAATACACTTTGATGTTCAAATACTCCAATCCAAGCTTGTTAGGAATTGTAACTGCAATGAAGACCCTAAGCTAAAATTCTTAATTTCTTCGCTTACTCTCATTAGGTACGGGGTATCCAACTGTCAAGCCTAGGTACCATAACACATGATCATTTAAGATTATCATGTAGATTAAGTAGTGCCCAAGGACATAGTGAGGATCTTTGGGACAAGAAGTGAACTTTCCAAGTGCAACTATTGAGTGCACGATTAGGAAAGTGCACGGCAACACATGTGCTACCGGCCGAGAGACCAAGCGACCCAGCCCAACCAATTCGGTTAGGGCGGTTAGGGGGCCAGCACGTGTCGGGTCAAGCCACGTGGGGCCGATCTTCCAAACCAATCCTAGGATCTAACTAACTTACCTAATTAGCTAACTAACCTAGGACTAACTAAAATGAACTAACTAGTGTGCCCAAAATCCTAAGACCTAACCGGGTGACACTAGCCGAGTAGCTAACTAAAGAAACATCCTAGTACCTAACCTAGGATGGTCCAAAGGGGTTGGTTATGGTCCTACTGACTTAGGGGTACTTTAGTAATTACCCTAGGTCACTTAATTAATTAAATTAGAAACTTAATTAATTAATTTAAATTCATGTTCAAACCCGAGACCCTTAGCAAATTTTCAGAATTTGGCTATGTCAAATGCTCTCCTATTTTTAGTCAATTTAGGAGGGGTGTTTTGTAAATTAGATAATTGATTTAATTAATTAAGTTAATTTACCTAAGTTGAATTAGTAATTATTCAGTTCCTAAGACTTACACTCATGTTTATCCAGTAAAAACTCACGACTGAAAAACAGTGAGCAAACGTAAGAAAAAACAAAAAATACTCTCGGTTCTCCTTAGGCAATTTCAAGGCAATTCTTCAAGATTTTCCTGCAAAGAACAGGGTGATTTTTGTATATTCAATTCTATAGTAGGGTACGGGTTTCTCTCTTCGATTCCTTTCCCCATGAGGCTTTTCAAAGTTTGAATTCAAGAACACCGAAACTAGGGTTGTTTCCAATGAAATTATCGAATGTTCATCTCCCTATTTCTCCCTATTTCCGATTCTAGTAGTATGTATAATGCAAAACTCGATCGTGTTGTTGGTATGTTGTGCGAACTGATCATTATGTGTAGGTTTTAGTGATTTGATAATGTCGAATGAGACCTATAGGTTATATCCGTATGATTAGAGTATCATTTACATGAGATAAGAAATATTGTAATGCCTTATTGTTTTCGAGAAGATTAAATTATTATAAGTCGTTTATGAAATTCAGTTTACTGTTGAAGGGAATGAAGATTTAGATTACTGTATTGGTTGACGTAGATATGTTTGTAAGTGTTTGGAATGCAATGTTTCCAAGAAGACATAAGAATGATAATCAAAGTTATTTAATGAATCTTCAATGCCAAATCAACTTTATAGCTTGGCTAAACTAAGCACCGAATTGATCTTATAAGCTAATCAAATGTTAAAAGTTGGCTTACTTCAAATGATGAGATTATTATAGTACATACATGAAGTTAATTGACTTGGCTAGTGATAATATCATGACAAGGATTTAGTGAAAGTATGGTTTATGCCAACAAATTGGCCAGCAACATTATTTCCAAAATATGTAATAGAATTGGCCAATGACTAAGTCATTCCAATCTTATATGGCCACTATAAATTATGATGTTTCTTGTAAAGCCAAATACATGTTAAAGATTGACTTGATAATATGTAACTCAATGAACTCATAACCTAGGGTATGCCGATGATTAGGACAAGTCCCAACATACCCTATCTAAATGAACTTGTGAACATAGTAGCACATTGAATAACTCTTTATAACTTTCATAAAGAATGGTACAAGACTACCAAATAACATTGAACAAGATAAGGTGAGTAATGAAATAACTAAAAGCTTAAAAGTTATGAAATTGACCTAGAATGGGGTGGTAAAGGAAGTGAGACAAGTCTCACTTGCACCTAAACAATTATCTTAAAGATACTCACATAAAAGGGTGTTAGAAATCGTGAGACAAGTCTCATTAAAACCATGAAGATAATGTAAGATTTAACTTTACATTCATCAAGTATTGAAAGGGATAACAAGTCATCCATTGAGCTAAGCATACATCATACTAGAAGAAAGCTTCCACAATGTATGAGTCAACTCTAAAATTTGTTAAGTATAATAAATTGAGCTAAGCACAAATAGACTAGTAATGAGCTTGTGCAAACACATGTAAGCCTCATGAAATGAGATTACCACTAAGGTGGATAAGGGTCTCCAAATTCTCCTAGTCTTTGAACTATGTCGCCAGCATAGGTTACTAGCTAGTGGATCCGCCTAAGAAAGCTAGGAAGTATTCGATTTCACTTTTGCCGGTGAACCACCTCTTTTCAGTGTCGGTGTAAGATCCCAAAATTTTCTAAGTTAAGCCCTAGCATTTCTTAAATTTTCGTATAAGTTCATACTGAGTGACTCTTAATTTTCTTAGGTTTAAGGTAAATTTCTTAATGTGCGAACGATTTTCAATATCAATTAAGGTCATTAGAAAAACCTTGCACAAAGTAGAGTTGAATGTTTCCTTACCGATTAAGTTTAGATATAAGATTTTATTTGTGTAAACTTCAAACGACCAGATCTCTAAGAATATTAAGAGTTACGTGAGCCATGACCTATCCAATTAAAGGTATTTCAATCCTCTTTCCAACGCCACCAATTTCACATCAATCTATTTTTTGAGTAAACAGTTATGACTATTTTTCTGAATAGTATGGTTCAGTCCCGTTTTGGCCGCGGAAAAATAGTAATAAAGGTAATTTCCTCTCCTTTTTCCACTAGGAAAACCTAAAAAAATGGGTTTCACAAGTCCTATAAAGTCTTACATAATCCTATTTCCATATTTAAATTTATCATTCTCTTCTCTCTCAAACACTAGGGCAAAACCTCAAGAAAAAAATCAAAGTACAAGACTCCATTCAAGAAAATTAAAGATTCGTCAAGATTCTTTAAACAAGGGTAAGGTTGAAGCTAGGATTGAAGTTCTTCGTTGATTTCTTCACCAAATTTCGTTGATTTTATCCAATAAAGGTATGGCTTTTGATCCTTGAAACTCATTTCATCAAGGAGCCCAGCTTTCAAAGATGTTCTCTAAAGTTTTCAAAAGATGAATTGATATTTTTCATGATCTACCATGGGTTCTTGCATTAAAGGTTTTTAATCATTGTTTAGTGATTGAATTGTGGTTATTAATATGATTTTAACTCAATTAACCTATGAACCCATGAAATTGATGAACCCTAGATTTTGACTAACTTATAGGTTACTTGATATTGGTCTAATGTTTATGAATTAATGTGTAGTTTCTTTAGGAATTGTATTCAATTGATGTCTAATTGGTCATATATTGTTAAATATATATTGAATTGAGCTAGTTTCATCTAGTATTATGATTTATACTTTGAATTGATGTTCATGGCCATGGGTAACGGGCTTATGGTATTGAATTGGATGGTTTAGACATGGGTTGAAGTGGTGAGAATGGATTGGTGGTACGCTGTCCTAATTCTCTTTATTTTATGTTAATTAGCTATCCATTATGTTGTGATTGGTATGGTCCACTTATGGTGGCAGTGTTATGTGATTGATGTGGCCTTGTCGGCGTTATTTTAAGTATATTAATTATCATGGCCTTGTCGGAACTACTTGAAGTATTAGGATGATTTGTGTAATGGATTATTTGAAGTATGATTATATCTATCTACATGCTAGTAATGTGAAAATATGTTTTCTTCTATGGATATTAGGTGATCATGTTGGATTATGTCTATATATTTATGTGTGTAGTCTTAAAGTTGACATATGATTATTCCTACTTGACTATATGAGTATATGATGGTTATATTGAACTTACTCTATGAGAACAAAGGCTCGCACCAAGTGAATATGTTATGGTTTGTAGCTCCACTTAAGAAGGAGACTATAGTACAATGTACCTCTACTTTAGAATGAGACTAGAGTACATAAAAGACCTTGATATTCCTTAACCATGTGCCTACATGGTATGTGTCTTAGTTCTACCCTTGGCAAGTAGAACACCCTCCATCGGAGTAGGTTTATGACTCCGGATTCCATGCCTAGCTAGTATGGTTTATGTTGGTTATTACCTATTCTCATTATGTCGGATACATGCTAGTGTTGGATAAGTTCTAGGAAGTTTAGGTAGTGGAATGAGACGCTATCTAGACATTGCACGACTAGACTTTGAAGATATTAGTATGTGAGTCCCTAGGTCTTTCCAAGACCATTATGTGAAGTCTATAATGAATGAAATGTCTTTTAATTGACTTAATGAAAGGTCACGACTTTAGCAAAGGTATGCTGAATAGAATGTTCTCTATCTACGGTAGCTTTGAGGGTTGCTTAGGTAAGCTTGATGAGGGTGTACGGTGTCACGACTCGGATTCTAGAATTCGGATAGCAACCGGCGTCGTTGACCTCTCAGAGGTCGCAGACAAGCCTCATCTTGCATTCATCACATTCATCTAGTTAAATTTGCGGAAAATTTAAAACATTTTATATGTATGAAGTATACATAGACTTCATATAATTATTAATTAGATACATCATATACTAAGCTCAACATAAGAAAACAACCATCTAACATAAAGAATCAATTCGAAACTGAAGATGAATATATCATAAATAGTTTGCCAAACACGACCTTATTACAAAGCTTCACAATGAAGGTACGAAAGAAACGCTAGGGACAACATCAACTAGCTATGTCTAAAACTAAGGCTAGACTAAATCTGTAGCATCCTCGAAATCATGAGGACCTACCAATTGGTTTGGAGAAACGCTGAAGTCCAAACCGCTGCAAGTGTCGTCAATCTGTCCTCAGACCTGCACCTTTAAAAATAGTAAATAGTAGGGGGTACCACTTGTACTAAGTATGGGTGTATGCACACATACACATAAAGCTATGCATGATCAAGGAAAGCTCTTCCTAAGCAACATGCCATTTCTGGAAAGTCTAGTCATTAGACTTTCCTAATTCGTTAGTTGTGAATTGTGGTATGAATATGATGTATTTTAATGCATTCAAAGCACACAATTCATTTCCTATATGATTACAAGACATTAGTATCATCAAAATAATTTTAGAACAACTCGATCTAAGATTTGAGATTTTGATCCTCTTAGGCCGAGAGCTCCTCTTTGTACACTTAGATTATTTTTCAGGCTTTTTCTTCTTTTTGTTGTGCAGTTCTATAACTCTTTTAGTCCTATGTTTTACTTACAAGTGCAATGATTCATTGTAGTCCCATACCCACAACGAATCAAGTAAGTAATTCAAGAGATTAAGAAATTTGACTTAACTATAATTTGGGGCATGAATATATTTATAAGTCAATAGTTATTGACTATACTCATTCTTTAGTTGATTGCATAATGTGCATAGTTCTTGGGGCATATCATTAAAACTCATGTTCTTGCTTACTTTGGGCATGAATTCTTTATAAACCATTTTTTATTGGCTAAATACATTAGTTGATCAATTTGGATAAGTATATTTGAACTCATTATTGGCTATGATCATTTTCATAATAAAAGAAGTCATTATAAGCCAATTTTATTTGGCTAACATCTTTTGTCAATTATATAAAATCATCATAAGCCATTTTATTTGGCTTTATCATTTTCATAACATGAGGATTTATTATTCGCTATGCCCTTTACTTATTGTAAACTTTATTGGACACGATTTGACTATCCTTACAACAAGTTATTCATTACATCAAGTATTCGTTATATTTCATAAGCCATTCTCTATTGCTTATGCCATTGATTTTATTACTTTCATGTTTTATAATTATACATTTCATATACACGAGACCTTGGAATCGTTGATATAGCATTAAGACATCTCAAGTGAGGGCCCAACATATGGGACCTCAACCCGAGGGCCTTCTTTAGCAAACACAGAGTCTACTTCATTCGTTCATTCGTACTTCACATTATGCATTTCATTCATTCGTATGCTGATGTAAATACCAGCCATACCTAGGATAAATTTTAAGACTCTCATCGGGATCATGAAGTGCAATGACCAAGAATGCCCTAATGCCATTACTTGAATCTGATTTCACCTCCTGATTGTCTTGCACAAACACCTTCGGTATCGTTCATTTCTTTATCTTTCATACTTTGAGGAACTCCAACCTTAACCGACATAGATCATGTGAGCATCATGAAATCCGGTGTCTTCCCGACACCGAAAAGAGGTGGAGTCACTGGCCAAGGTGAAACCAAAACATGCTAGCGTATATAGGGAATTGAACCCTGCTAGATCCCTATATGGGCAGTATAGGTTCAAAGACTAGGAGATATAAGGAGACCCATACCCGGCATGCCAGACAGTCTCATCTCATGAGAGTTATGTGAACCTCCACCCTTCCCGAAGGAAGGCATCACCGCTCATAGCTAGCCTATCGGTGCTCAGTATAAAGTTCCATTACATTCAACTCATACATCATGGAAGCTGGCTTCTAGCATGAGGACATCATAGCTCATTAGATGATTTCTCATCTCATCATTAGTATTAAGTGTGAATTGTCCTTACACTTACATATAGAGTATAATTGAGACTTATTTACTCTTTTGATGACTTGTCATCCTTACTTTACATTGATGAAATGTGAATTGTCCTTACATATCATCCTTACTTTACATTGATGAATGTGAATTGTCCTTACATATCATCCTTACTTTACATTGATGAATGTGAATTGTCCTTACATATCATCCTTAGGTGTTAATGAGACTAGTCTCACACATTCTATCACCTTCATTTGTGAGTATTCTTTTAACAAATTAGCTTTGGTGTAAGTAAGACTTGTCTCACTTGCTTTAACACCCCATTCTGGTCACTTACTTAAATTAGACACCTTTAATTATGTTATAACTCACGTTACTTGCTTACTTTAGTGTAGTAGATTCATATCATCGTTTATGGACGATGAGCACTTCATTTAATGAGTTTCATGAGTTCATACGTCATTCTTTTAGAGCATGTTGGGAGTTGTCCCAATGAGTGGCATGCCCTTGGTTATGGGTTCATTGAATTATCTTAGAAGTGCTTATATTATCATTTGATACTCTAACTACATAACATTGGCATATGATTAGTATTGGCCTCAACCTTTTAATATTAAACTCCATAACCATTTTTGTTGGCATGTGCCAATTTTACGTGTGTTCATATTTAATTTAATATGTATGAACCATTAGCCAATCTTTTAATTATTTAACATAATATTATATCAATTTACATGCATCACTTTTAGACAATGTATCCTTAGCCATTTTATTGGCATAAACAATTGGGCACAGATTTCATAACCATATTTGTTGTCATAAGCCAATTTTCATGTTCAACACGCTTAAGTTTATATACATTATACATTAGCCAATCTTTTAGCTATTTAATATAATATTATAGCCAATTCCCTACAACTTGTTTGACAATGTAGTGTCAGCCAATTTATTGGCATAAGATTAGTATTGGCATAAGCAATTGGCTATAGGCTTCATAACTTCTTTGTTAGCATAATCCAAAATTATATTCATTCATGCTTACATTATTATAACTTTATTCATTAGCCAATTCAATTATTAATCATAACATTATAGCCATTTTCATGCATCCCTTTTGGAAAATGTATTGTTAGCAATTTTATTGGCATAAGCCAACAATCACTCAAATTATGATTTCATGGAGATCTTTTTAGACAACCTTATAACATAACTTTAGGCATAAGGTTTTTAAACATCTTGGACAGCATCATATTATAATTTGATGAATATATCATCTTCATAACATCATATTAACAGCAAGCGTGCACAACAAACCATAACATCTTCATACATAACATTTTCGGACATATCGTTAACATAGTATCTTTTTTTAATTCACGTAATAACACTTAGCATCAAACAAGTCCAATTAATAGGTTCATTCAATCATTATTTAATCAAAAACCATACAAATTAAGATCAGCCAGCACCACATACCAACAACATGATTTCTAACCTATTCAACATTGAAATCGTAATAAGGATACTAGGGAAAGGAGTTCGACGAGAACGGGAACAACCCTAGTTTCAAGATCTTTGAATCGTTCGAAGGAAAATACTCTTGGAGAACGAATTCCAGGAGAAAAACCCATACCTTATGTAGAACTTAATCTACGAAGACCACCTTGAACGAAACCTTGAAGAAACCTTGAAATCGCCCTAGAGAAGTCGATAAATTTTCTGTTTTTCTTTCGTTCGTTGCTTGCTGTTTTTGTGTCGCCTTTTCTATGAGTTTGAACGTTATTTTTAGGTTTATTAACTGATATTGAATTACAAAACTTAGGTTTAATAAGTTAATTTAATAAACTAATTAACCAATTACCAAAAAGCCCCTCCTAAGTTGACTAAACATAGGAGAACATAACACTTAGTTAAATCTGGAAATTGGTGTTGACTATGGTTTTGGTCAACATTTTGACTTTATATTAATTAATTAAATCCTTAATTTAATTAATTTAGGTACCTATGGTAAGTACCAAAGTACCCCTAAGTCATTGGAACCAAAATTAACCCTTTTGGACCATCCTAGGTAAAGTACTAGGATGTTTCGTGAGTTGTACTAGGTTAGTATAAGAATTTTGTTTTGATCATTTAAACTAACTAATTAAATTTCAAATTAAATTAATTAGGTGACCTAAGGTAATTACTAAAGTACCCTTAAGTCTTTAGGACCATAACCAATCCTTTGAACCATCCTAGGTTAGGTACTAGGTTGTCTTTTTCTTGTTTTAACCGAAATCTGAAAATTGCTTAGTGATTTAGGTTTTGCCCCTCTAAATTAATTAATTAAGTTGATAAATTAATTAATTAAGTATCCTAGGGTAATTACTAAAGTATCCCTAGGTTTGTAGGACCTTAACTAACTCTTTGGACCATCCTAGGTTAGGTACTAGGTTGTCTCTTTAACTAGTACTAGGTTACTGTCAACCCGGTTTTGGTCCTAGGTTGTCGGGTGTACTAATGGGTCCATTTCGTTTGGTCCTAGGTTAGTTAGCTATTTAGGGTAGTAGGTTAGAGTCTAGAATTAGTTAGGAAGTTAGGACCCACATGGAAGGGTCCCTTGTGCACGTTTTCCCCCCTAACTACCCTAACCGAATTCGGTTAGGGTGGTCCCCTCCTTGGCCACTTCTTCACATGTCTTGGACATGTGCTTGCACATGGGTTGGTTGTACTTTTCTAACTAACTATTATTTATGGTTCATTTGGAAATGTTTACTTATTATCCCAAGGACCCTCATCATGTCCTTGGGCACTGCTTAATTTACATGATCATTTTAAATGGTTATGTACTTAGGGTACAAGGCTTGACACTTGGATGCCTAGTACCTAATGTATTGCAATTGATGAAATTCATGAACTTTAGCTTAGGGTCTTCATTGCAGGTACATTTCTTAAACAAGCTCATTAATGTTAGAAAATTGGCTAACACCCTTTAAGCCAATATTTTCTAATATGCCCAATATTTTGCTTATTTGGGTATTATACAGAAATTGGTTAATATCCCTTAGTCAATTTTTCTATACCATGCCCAATATTTTTCAATATTGGGCATTATGTTACTTATTAAATCAATGTGATTATATATGAAGGATATTGTTATTTTAATTACTTGTGCATACATAGAAATTGGCTAACACCCTCTAAGCCAACATTTTCTACTATGCCCATTATTTTCTAATATGCCCAATATTTCTAAATATTGGGCATTGGGATGCCTATTTACCCCTAATACGCATTCTTAAGAACCTATTGGGATTTTTATTAAACGTATAATTTTCTGGAATGTTACATACGGGCGTTCTCTTCTTCTCCTACTTAGGTGAATCTTAGAGTAACCTTAGGTGGGGAGTTAATGAAAGGAAAAGGGAACAATATTATCGTAGGTAGTATTAAGGATCATTCAGGTGTACTTAGAGAGGGTGTATGGGCGGTCTCTCTTTGTCTCACTTAAGTGAGTCTTAGGATAACTTTTGGTGAGAAGAGTGTAAGCTAAAAGGGGTTACTGTGAAGTGTGTAACATTCCAGAAAATCACATGTCTAGTGAAGAGCCCATTAGGTCTTTAAGAATGTGTATTGGGGATACATAGGCATTTCAATGCCCAATATAGAGAAATATTAGGCATAGTATAGAAAATTGGCTAAGGAGTATTAGCCAATTTCTATATAATACCCAAATGAGCAAAATATTGGGCATATTAGAAATATTGGCTTAAAGGGGTGTTAGCCAATTTTCTAACATTAATGATCCTTGTTTAAGAATTGTACCTGCAATAAAGACCCTAAGCTAAAAACATAGATTCCCAAGTATTCACTGAGGTATGAGGCATCCAAGTGTCAAGCCTAGATACCATTCCACATGACCATCTAAAATGATCATGTATATTAAGCAGTGCCCAAGGACATGATGAGGGCCCTTGGGACAATAAGTAAACATTCCCAAAGTAACCATAAATAATAGTTAGTTAGGAAAGTACAAGCAACCCATGTGCAAGACCATGTGCAAGCACATGTGGAGATACGGCCAAGAGGCGACCACCCTAACCGAATTTTGTTAGGGTAGTTAGGGGGCAGGCGTGCACAAGGGTTCACCCATGTGAGGCCTATCTCTCTAACTAATTCTAGACTCTAACCTACTGCCCTAGCTATATAATTAACCTATGACTAACCTAAATGGACAAATTAGTGCACCCGACAACCTAAGACTTAACCGGGTTGACACTAACTTAGTACTAGTTAAAGAGACAACCTAGTACCTAACCTAGGATGGTCCAAAAGGTTGGTTATGGTCCTAACAACTTAGGGATACTTTGGTAATTAACCTAGGCTACTTAATTAATTAAATTAGCAACTTAATTAATTAATTTAAAGGTGCAAAACCGAAATCACAAAGCAATTTCCAGATTTTGGTTAAAACAAGAAAAAGACAACCAAGTACCTAACCTAGGATTGTCCCAAGGATTGGCTATGGTCCTAACGACTTAAGGGTACTTTAGTAATTACCTTAGGTCACTTAATTTATTAAATTAGAAATTTAATTAATTAGTTTAAATGATCAAAACGGAATCCTTACACTAACCTAGTATAATTCAAGAAACATCCCAGTACTTAACCTAGGATGGTCCTAAAGGGTTGATTATAGTTCCAATGATTTAGGGGTACTTTAGTACGTACCCTAGGTACCTAAATTAATTAAATTAAGGATTTAATTAATTAACATAAAGTCAAAATGTTGATCGAAACCATAGTCAACACCAATTTCCTGATTTGACTAAGTGTTATGTTCTCCTATGTTTAGTCAATTTAGGAGGGGCGTTTTGGAATTCGATAATTAGCTTATTAAATTAACTTATTAAACCCTAAGTTGAATGAGTCAAGATCAGTTCCTAAGACTTATAATCACGTTCAATTTCATAGAACAGGAGACGCAAAAACAATAAGAAATGAACGAAAGAAAAAGGCAGAAAATTTATTGATTTCTCTAGGGAGATATCAAGGATTCTTCATGGTTACGTTCAAGGTGGTCTTCGTAGATTAAGTTCTACATAAGGTATGGGTTTCTCTCGTGGACTTATTTCTCCAAGAGGACTTTCTTTCCAACGATTCAACGATCTTGAAAACTAGGGTTGTTCCCATGTTCTCGTCGAACTTCTTTGTCCCTAGTATCCTTTTCTATTCAATGTTGAATAGGTTAGAGATCATGTTGTTGGTATGTGGTGCTGGCTGATCTTATGTATAATGTTCTTGAATTATGAATGTCAATTAACCTATGAAGTTGTGATCGTATAAAGTTAAATGTTTAAAACGTGAATCATGAATTGACGATGTGTTAGTTACACCCGAAATTGTTTAAGTGTTGATGTGTTTGTCCGAATGTTGTCTTATTGTTATTGTGACATTATGAAGATGCTAAATTCATCAAATGTTAATATGATGCTGTCCAATATGTCTTAAAAATGTTACCCGAAAGTCATGAACTAATATTGGTTAGGAGAATGATATTATGTTAAGATGTGTACGAAACTGTTATGTATGAAGATGATTACGGTTTGTTGTGCATACCTACAGTAAATGTGACTTGTTGATGATGTTGTGTTCGTTAAATGATCATATTATGCTGATCAAGATGTTTAAAAATGTTATGCCTAAAGTTATGTTATAAGGTTGGCTTAAAAGATCTCCATGAAATCACATTTGAATAAATTGCCTATCTTATGCCAATCTATACATTAATGAACTCATAACATAGGGTATGCCAATCAATGGGACAAGTCCCAACATACCCTATCCACACGAACTTGTGAACGTAAAAACATTGAATTGTTCTTGTAAGTTAATCAAAGGTTAAAAGTTAAAGTGTAGTGAAAGTTTGGCTTATGCCAATAAATTGACCTGCAACATTATATCCAAAATATGTAATAGAATTGGCTAATGATTCCATGAAATTATATTTGAATGAATGCTTGGCTTGTGCCAATAAATTGACTATGAAGTTATTACCAATTGTTTAGGTCAATACTAATCATATGCTAATCTTGTGAGAGAGAGGAATCGAACCCTGCCTCAAGTCCGAATGTGTGAGATACATAAGTCTCACACATAATCGAAAATTATATGCTGCCCAAAGGATTCGAACACGGATCCCCTTGACCGAATGTGCAAGATGCATAAATGTTGCACAATATGCACTTAGATGATCATGAAACACTTAGCCAAATATGAGCAACCCGAAAGGGGTACTATGAGTGTAAAGTACACTAAAGTCCATGTGTATGGCATATGATGTGAGTTAACGACAAGATGAAGAAATGAACATTCACGTAATGAGGTGAGCAATTGTGTTAAACTATGATGCTAATGAATATGGTGAAAACATGATAAGTGGCTAAGATGAATGGTGAGACAAGTCTCAACGAAGCCTAAGTAAAGGTCACTAAAAGTACTAACCTAAGAGAGTGTTGAATATCAAGAGAGAAGTCTCAATCACATTCTATATCTAAGTGTAAGGACAATTCACACTTTATCCGTAAAGAAGAGATGAGAAATCATCTAATGAGCTATGACTACCTCATTCTAGAAGCAAGCTTCAATGATGTATCAGTTGAATGTAAATAGGAACTTTAAACTGAGCACCGATAGGCTAGTTATGAGTGGTGATGCCTTCTTCCAGGAAGGGCGGAGGTTCACGTAATTCTCATGAGATGAGACTGTCCACCAAGGTGGATATGGGTCTCCCTAAATCTCCTAGTCTTTGAACTATGTTGCCACCATAGGGAACTATCTAGGTTCAAACCCAATAAGCTCACATGTTTTGGTTTCACTTTGGCCATTGACTCCACCTCTTTTTTGGTGTGGGGGAGACATCGGATTTCATGATGTTCACATGATCTATGTAGGTTAAGGTTGAAGTTCCTCAATGTATGAAAGATAATGAAATGAACTATACCGAATGTGTTTGTGCAAGACAATCAGGAGGTGAAACCAGATTCAAATAATGACATTAGGTCATTCTTGGTAATTGCACTTCATGATCCCGATGAGAGTCTTAAACTTCATCCTAGGTATAGCTGGGGTTTACATGAGCCTACGAATGAATAAAATGAATAATGTGAAGTACGAATGAATGATTGAAGCAGACTCTGTGTTTGCTAAAGAAGGCCCTCGGGTTGAGGTCCCATATGTTGGGCCCTCACTTGAGATGTCTTAATGCTACATCCACGATTCCAAGGTCTCGTGGATATGAAATGTATAATATATAAAATATGAAATGTATGTTATGTGAACCTATGTGTGTATGATGTGACATATTCATGGTGTGAACTTCCTATTACGAATTAGGCAAGTCCAGAGACTTGACCTCCTAAGAAAACATGTTGATTAGGAAGAGTCATGGCTTATAATGACTTCTTATATGATGCCAATAAAAGGAAGTAGAAACATATCGTTAACTAAATAACACATAAATTCCCTAACATGAAAGTAATAAAATCAATGGCATGATCAATAGACAATGGCTTATGAAACGTAATTAATATATAGTGTAAAGAATGACTCACTATAAGGTAGGTAAATCATTCCTAAGTCCTCGGATTACTTACATCGATTCATTGTGGGTATGAAACTACAATGAATCATTGCACTTATATGTAAAACATATGACCAAAGGAATTATTGAACTACACAACAAGAAGAAGAAAAAGACTGAAAAATAAACTAAGTCCCAAGGAAAGAGCTCTCGGGTTTGGAGGAAAAAAATTTCCAATCTTCACTCTAGTTGTTCCAAAATTATGTTTATGAAACTAATGTCTTGTAATCATATAGAAAATGATTTGTGTACTTCGAATGCATTAAAATATATCATATTCATACCACAATTCACAACTTATGAATTAGGAAAGTCTAATGACTAGACTTTCCAGAAATGCCAGGTTTCTTAGGAACATATTTCATTGATCATGCATAGCTTTATGTGTATGTGTGCATACACCCATACTTAGTACAAGAGGTGTACTAAACCCCTACTATTTACTATTTTTATAGGTGCAGGTCAGTGGACAGATTGACGACACTTGCAGCGGTTTAGACTTCAGAGTTTCTCCAAACCATTTGGTAGATCCTCTTGATTTCGAGGATGCTACAGTCTTAGTCTAGCATTAGATATAGACATAGCTAGTGGATGTTGTCCCTAGCGTTTCTTTCACATTTCATTTCAAACCTTTTGATGTAAGGCCGTTTTGGCAACTTAATATATTCTATTCATCGTTTGTTTTGAAAGGTTCTTGATATTAGATGTTTTCCTATTGATGTTAAGCTTAGTTTATAATGTTTTACACGTAATGACTGTAACAACCCTAAAAATGGATATGCTAAGTAATGCTTAATGTGTCTAGAATGCCTAAAATTAAACCGAGTTCACACGGATTGATGCGCATAGAACCAGACCTCTGAACCCTTGCTACAGACAAGACAACTAACTTGGGGAGTTATTTGAGCTAGGAAAGGTTGGGTCCAGTCATGTAAGGCTCTCGAATACAAAGATTTACTCGAATGAGTCTTTACCGAACTTAAAAAGGGAAAATCTTAGGTTTGGAGGGTCTAGGGGTAAAATGGTCTTTCTCCAGCATAAGGGTAGTATCGTAATTACCCTAAATATGTAATTAATTATTTAATTAATAAGGTAGAGGGGCATTTTGGGGAGAGAGGGCCGAAAATTGGCATTTGAGGGAAAATCTTGCTCCACCCGGGTTTGAACCTAGGTGGGAGCAATGATTTAATGTGATTTTTTTTAATTGGTGAATTAATTTAATATTTTAATAATTAATGGCTGATTTAATAAAAAGGAAAATCAGATTTTTATTATTAATTATTAATTACTTATTAATTAATGTGTTTTATTTTACTAAGTCTCCAAGTTGACTAAGTCTAAACTACTTCACCTCTTTTAACTCTCTCTCACACTCATCTCTCTCTCACGTCTCTCTCATTCTCTTTTCTTTCACGTTTTCTCTCTGCCTAAGAACCACAAGAACAGAAAATTTATTAAAGTTCTTCACATCTGAAGAACTCATAACAAAAATTACAAACAAACAACTAATCAAAAACGTTACGCAAGAGGGAGGATTATTCTGTTGAATTGGTGTTGAAGTTGAGGGGATTTGGACGTGATTTTTGGAGAAGGTTTTGCGCAGAAAGTCAAGGTTTGAACTACATAAAAGGTATGGGTTTTCTTACTCTTGGTCCCTTTCCCAAGAAACCCCTAGGATTCAGTCGATTCTAATCCAAAAACTAGGATTGTTTCCCCGTTGCATGTCCTTGTCACTAGCTCCTATTGATGGTTGTAGGTTGGTATGTCTGCTGGTAGATATTAGGCATGTATTGTATTTTCGTGATGAATATGTTCACGAATGTGTGTTTGGAATCGTACGAATGATAACCTATGCTTTACGAAAATATGTGTTTATGTGTGTGCAGTGTATAGTCGTGACTTTGAACACGGATTGAAGTATGAAAATGACTTTTTTATGGTTGTATTTCACGTGCACAGACTTGTATAAATTGTGATGTTCATATGAAATATAATGTGGCTGATTTGAGTGAAAAACTATTAGCTAAGTGATTCACGAAATGCCCTAAGAATTAACTCTAAATGTTGATGAAAAGAAGCTGAAAAATGTATCTCAAATTTCCAGCACATTGTTGGTTAACTTCAGCCAAGTAAAGTTGTTTAATAAGCTATGTAAAATAAAGAAAAATAAGTGAGGTCACTGAGGATCGAACCCGTGACCTCACCATGTTAAAAATCAGTGAAAAAAAGTGAGAAAAGGAGAATTTGGCATATGGGATTCGAACCCATGTGCCTTGACCGAAAATAATAATAAAAATAAGAAATGAGAGGAGTGGGATTCGAACCCACCACCTCTCAGTCAGATTTAAATATAGATTGAAAGAAAACAAAATAAGAGTGAGGTGTGTGGGAATCGAACCCACAACCTCTAGGCAGAGCCAAGGTAGATTAAGGAGAAGAAATTAAAGTGGGGCTATGGTGGTTCGAACCCACACCCCCTCGGCCAAAAGGAGAGAATTTAAAAGAATGAAAATAAAAGTAAATGAGGTCGTGGGGGTTCGATCCCACATCCTCTCAGTCCCATTGAGCGAAAAATAAAGAGAGAAATTAAGGGAAAAATAAAATGAAGGCATTGGGGATCGATCTTGGGTCCCCAAGCCGTATGGATCAAACCAAAATGAATAAAATGTAAGTGTTGTCCAAGGTATTCGAAATCGGGTTCCCTTGGCCAAATTTCGTATTGATACATAAGTCATACGTGAATAAATGTTCAAAAATAATGTTGCCTACATAGATCAAAATCGAGATCTTGGCTTACTTACAAGATGCATAAGTCTTGTACCACATAATCTTAGGAAGATATCAATCACTTAAACGAACTATGAATGAAGCCTCAAGGCTTGTATGTATAGACCCATAAGTCTAGCATACGTTTAGAATAAGAGAACCTAAGATATATGTAATGAAATGATGAAACCTTAGGAGGGTTAAGTAAGAATGTGAAACACACTAAATGGCCAAGTGCATTGGCATATGATGAAATGAACAATGAAATGATGAAGCCCTAGAAGGGTTAAGTAAGAGTGCGAAACACACTAATGGCCAAGTGCATTGGCATATGATGAAATGAACATTCACGTAAAAAGGGGTGAGTAATTATAAAGAGAAAATGTGCTAAAGTTAATGAATGTGGTGACAACATGTTAAGAGGCTAATGTGAAAGGTGAGAGCAATCTCAGATGAGCCTAAGTAAATGTTACCAAAACGTACTCACCTATGAGAGTGTAAAGTTAATGAAGAGACCAGTCTCTATGAACACTCTAATGAACGTATTGAGATTAATATATATACTTAGTACTAATGATGAGATGAGAAATTATCTATTGAGCTATGATGTCCTCATACTAGAAGCCAGCTTCCATGACGTATGAGTTGAATGAAATGGAACTCTATACTGAGCACCGATAGGCTAGCTATGAGAAGGTGATGCCTTATTTCGGGAAGGGCGGAGGTTCACGTAACTCTCATGAGATGAGACTGTCCAGCATGCCAGGCATGGGTCTACTTATATCTCCTAGTCTTCGAACCTATACTGCCAATATAGGGATCTGGCGGGGTTCAATTCCTATGTATGCTAGCATGTTTTGGGTCACTTTGGCCGGTGATTCAACCTCTTTTCGGTGTGGGGGAGACACTGGATTTCTGATGCTCACATGATCTATGTCAGTTAAAGTTAAAGTTCCCAATGAATGAATGAGGCCAGCCTCAAATGATACACATAATGAAATGAACGATACAAAAGGTGTTAGGGTAGGATAATCAAGAGGTGAGCTAGACTCAAGTAATAACGCTAGGTTATTCTTGATCATTGCACAGCAACCCGATGAGAGTCTTAAACTACATCCTAGGTATTGCTGGTGTTTACACTAGCTTATGAATGAATGAAATGAAGTACGTATGAATGAATGAAACAAACTCTGTGTTTGCTAAAAAAGGCTCCCAAGTTGAGGTCCCATATGTTGAGCCCTCATTTTGGGAAGTCTTAATGTTAAGTCCATGATTCTAAGGTCTCATGGCATATGAACGAACGATATGAAAGATGTTATGTGCTATATGCAATATGTTATGTACTATGTATAAGATGTTATGTGCTATGTGCAATATGATATTTATGATGATGCATGTTACTCTCATGTGATGACTTTCCTAATCCAATTTAGCAAGTCCACTGACTTTTCTAATCCAAATTTGGCAGGTCCACTAACTTTCCTAATCCAAATTTGGCAAGTCTACTGACTTGATTTTCCATAATCATGTTGTTAGGAAAGAGCTATTCTTACTCATGCATGTCCTTGGTGTGTGCTTGCATATACCCATACTTAGTACAAGTGTGTACTAATCCCATACAACTCTACATTTTTAGGTGCAGGTGCAGGTGGACGTTAGAGCTCACGGTACAATGTTGCAGCTATCCGTACGTGGAGCTTTCATCCCAATTTTGTAGGCCCTCATGCTTTCGAGGATGTCTACTATTATTATCTAGCTTAGATGTAGGCTTTAGCTAGTGGAACATGTTCCACTAGTGTTTCTTTCTCGTTTTATTTCAGACATTTTATTGGTCCCATTTTGGCAAGTATACACTTAAAGCAGTATTGAACTATTTCTTTCAGTTGATGATCTTAATGTTAGATGGTTGGTTGTGAACTTATCTGAATTTAAGTAGAATGATATACATGTAAGTTAAGGAACAAAAAGTTCAAATTTTACGCTAAAATTAACCTAGATGAAGTAACGATGACATATGTAGGCTTGTCTGCGACCTCTGAGAGGTCAACGACGCCGGTCTCGTCTGGGTCTAGATTTCGGTCGTGACAAATTTTTTATCACAGCACTAGGTTAAATTCTGAGGATAATAAGTTCACATCAACCACATTGAGTAGTTTCTAAGTCATGGTAGTGAAGTGCACCACTATCCTGAATTAGAGACTGCATGATGCATAGGAAAATTTCCATTCTTCTACTCTTTATCGTGCTATCTAGAGATTTGACACTTTGTGTCATTCTAAGTATCTAACTTCCTTCTTGTGTGCGCGCGTAGAAGAATACACACAAGAATTAGGATGGCCAAGTGGTCTAAGACGCCATACTCAAGATCTGGCCTTCCCAAGAAGGGACAGTGATAGAAATGCCCAGCGTGAACGAAAGACGTTTGATAAGAGTGGTTGTTCGCATGGAGGTGAGTGCATGGTACGTTCTAAAGCCTGCTATGAGTATTGATGAAGAGGAGAAGGCTAAGTTGGTTGTTTACTAGCTGAAAGAGATGTCTTAGGTATGGATTACTTCATAAATGCTAGACTACCATAGACTATGGAAACAGGGTAGTAAGGTTAAGTTTCCGAATAAGTTAGAGTTAAAATGAATTCATGTTTGCATGTCATGTTGCTATTTTGTATAGAGTGGACATGATTTTTGTGTTGCATGAGTTGTGAGGTGCATCAATTTAAGTGCGATTGAGAAGGAAGTTCTTCAATCTCAAATATGAAGCTTCAGATAAGCTTGAGTAATATGCATTATCCAGAGCAAGTGTGAATTCTGGCTTAGATCAGTGATCTTCCTGGGTCATGTTGTGTCCGATCAGGGCGTGGAGGTGGACCCCAGGAAGACTGAGGTTGTGAAGAACTGGCCAAAATCTCTTACTCCCACCGATATCCGTAGCTTTCTGGGATTGGCTGGTTACTACCGCAGGTTTGTGGAGGGTTTTTCTTCCATTGCTGCCCCACTGACAGCTTTGACTAAGAAGAAGGCCAAGTTCGAGTGGACGGAGACTTGTGAGAAGAGTTTCCAGGAGCTCAAGGACAGACTCACTTCAGCCCCGGTTCGTAGTTTGCCTAAGTGTGGTGAGAATTACACTGTTTATTGTGATGCATCTAGGGTTGGTTTGGGTTGTGTTCTTATGCAGGTTGGTAAGGTGTTAGCTAATGCGTCCAGACAGCTCAAGGTTCATGAGAAGAATTATGCCACTCATGACCTAGAGTTGGCAGCTGTGGTGTTTGAACTGAAGCTGTGGAGGCACTACTTGTATGGAGTGCATGTGGATGTGTTCACAGACCACAAGAGGGAGTTGAATTTACGTCAGCGGAGATGGTTGGAGCTGTTGAAGGACTATGATATGAATGTCCACTACCATCCAGGTAAGGGTAATGTTGTAGCTGATACTTTGAGCAGGATGAGCATGGGAAGTACAGCCCATGTTGAGGATGCGAAGAAGGAGTTGGTGAAAGATGTACACAGACTGGCCAGACTGGGTGTGCGGTTGGTTGACTCTACTAGTGGGGGGGTTTCAGTTCATCCTAGTTCTGAATCATCCTTGGTAGTTGAAGTCAAGCAGGGTCAGCATCTCGATCCTGTGTTGATGGAGCTGAAGGACTCAGTGTTGATAAAGATGAATGAGTCTTTTGCTTTGGGAGGTGACGGAGTACTTAGGTACCTGGACAGGCGGTGTGTACCAGATGTGGATAGTTTAAGGACCAGGATTGTTGCAGAGGCCCATGGTTCCAGATATTCCAAACATCCAGGTTCCACCAATATGTATCATGATCTTAAGCAGATTTATTGGTGGGATGGCATGAAGAAGGACATTGCAGAATATGTGGCCAACTGTCCTAATTGTCAGCAGGTTAAGGCAGAACATCTTAACCCTGGCGGTTGTAACATTTCTAAAATTCCAAAGTCATGTGATAAGACTCAAAGAGGCTCCTAAAGGTCTAAACCATTGTTTCTATCCAAATTAGGCGTAGGTGGAGTCATTGAAGTGCTTTGGAACCAAAACGTCCATAACGTCCGGTAAGTTAGTTCATAAGAGGGCTAGAGTGTCCTTTTAGTTTAATCAAGTTAAAGAGGCTAGAGTGTCCTTTTAGTTTAATCAAGTTAAAGAGTCAGAATTTAGTAAAAGATTGTAACAATAGGTGTAACACATAGTGTGGGATGGTTTCATGTTGGAAAAGTCAGGGTACGACTCTCCGAGGATCAACTAAGGGCCCTCGAGGAGGACCCTTGAGACAGTAGGCCACGACGAACCCAATGACGGGGTGTCACAGGCTCGACGGGGCATCGAGTCCACCGTCGTGCCAGCCTTAGCTGCTAGAAAGAAACCCTCCGCCTGCACAATCTCTGACAAGCGCGACGGACGTGCAGGACGGAGGAGGGTCTGTCCGTCATGCCCACGACGGCGCGTCATCGGGGAGCCATCGTGGAGATGCCGTCGTGGAGGGCCTGCAGCGTTTTCAGGGATTTAAGTTTTAGTTAATTATTTTATTAAGTGTCTTAGGGGTAATTAGGGTATTAAGGGAAGACTATTTAAGTGACTTAAGACCCCACTATAAATACACAACCTTCATTAACCTAATGACAATTCTCAAAACAAAACTATCTTCCTTCTCTCTACTTTCTCTCTCTATTGGAAGACTCCATTGGAGAATAACTTGGGAAGAACATTGGGGGCTGATTTAGCATGAAATTCACCATCAAAACGTCATCAAACCTTAAGGTATGGGATCTAATTCACCTTTGAGACTTCTTTCCTCAAAAGGCTCCTTCAAAGATTTTCTAAAAGTTGAGTTTCATATGGGTTTCATCTAATTTCGAATTTGAGTATATGAATTGAGTTGTTTAGGTATTGTTTGAGTTATAATGAATAGATTATCATGTATTGCAACTTTAGTATGATGAATTGATGTAGTTTGATCTAGATTGTGGTGATGACCCCTAACCCTTAACCCTAGGTATGAGATTGATATGAATTTGAGTTGGATTGATGTAATTGATCTAATTATTGTTTAAATCATCTTTAATGATTGTTATTGCATCGAACATGAATCTATTATGGTTAATTGAAGTTCTTCATGCCTATTTCTTGAGTATTGAATATAGGGTGAGAAGATAGACTTTGATATCATGTTACCAAGCTTTGATTTAGTATACGATTCGTCAGAAAAGGGCATAATAGTTACTTTTTTCTGTATAACAGGATTATTAGTTACTCGTTATTGCTTTGTGGTATAGTGCTTTCTCTTAAATTAAGTTCTTATGTTGACTATTGAATTGCATTTATGTGATGACCCAAATCGGGTTAGTCTATGGGTTGATGGTAAGGCCCTTTATTGATGAACTATGGAGAGGTATTGGTAAGTCTTCATTATCCTAATCCTTACTTCAAATGGTGATTAATTGTCATCAAGTGATAATGTGTATTGAAGTATAACTTGCTTAAGGTGATAGGTTCGTATGATGATTGAATTAGAATGTTTAGGTTGGTTGTGAGGCTGCCTAAGAGTACATGATATAGGGAAGTTGTTATGTAAGATGAGCCCTATTGTGATGAGATGTGTGATGGATAACTTCACCTATATGAATTGTTAATGAAAGGATTATTTCTCATACAATTCTTATTGAGCTATGATGATGAATATACAAGGGCTTGACCCTACTATCTAACTAGGTTGAGATGGTTAATAAAGTTAAAGACTTCTATATTAAGGAAACTTAGCCTAGCACCGAGTGAACTTGACATTGAGAGGTGTTGACTTTCCTTGGAGGAATATTCACCATTTGTCCCTTATAGAGTGTTGACTTCCCTTAGAGGAATACTCACCTATGGACCCACATAAAGTGTTGACTTTCTTTGAGGAATATTCACTCACGAATTCTCATGAGGTGAGGCCCCATTACCAAATGGTATATAGAGGGAATACCTATCTCTTAGTTCTTGAACTATGTTGCCACCATAGGATACTAGCTAGTGGATCCACCTAGATAGCTACGTTTACGTTAGGTTCTACTTTTGCCGGTAGACCACCTTCCATCGGTGTAAGGTTTCATGACACCGAATTCCACATTTGCTCATGTGGTCTATGTCGGTTAAGGCAAGGTTTTTCCTAAACTAAAACGAATGAATAAGATATAGACTAATCGAAGTAACTTGAAAGGGTTTGGCTATAGCTTGGGTAGGGGTAGGGTACTCTACCTAAGACTTGCACTAGTTGCCTTGATAGGAGCTTTGAGAGGTCAATATTATGTATGTAAAGTAGTGATATAATTTAAATGACTTTGTACATTGAATAACATGCTTATGAGTATAAGGTTGTTTCTTTTGGTTGAAGAAGAATGTTTTCGTGAAATGGGAGAGTATGCTAGGTAAGGATAATTGCTAATTGTAGTCTTGATAGGTTACTTGATTAAGTAAGAGTAATGGGAATTTACTTGATCATTGCACTTGTGATTTTATGAAGGTTATAGTAAGTATGCTTTGCTTTGCTATGCTTCACTCGTATGCATGTTTTATAATGATTTTTCTTAAATGTCCTTTTCTAAGTATATTTGATTGGTAATTGTATATATGGTTCCATACTTAGTACATGTGGAGTACTAACCCCATTTCTTTCCCTTTTTCCCAAACATTTTAGGTTCGGGTCGTTGATCTTGCTCCGAATTGCTGGAAAGGAAGACTTGGATCTCTAACCATCCAAGTGGTAGGTCCTCATTCTCCTGAGGGCGTTGCCGACATCTTACTCCTATGTTACTTAGTTACTATAGTTCTGTTTTGACTCATTTACTTATTTAAGACGATGTTGTATATGGCCTATATGTGACTTCTTGTATTGATGTAGGGCTATGCCCAAGATTCATTGTCTTTGATAGATGGTTTATGAGATGAGACGGCGTTTATGACTATTATTCTTTACTATATAAATGTGTGAAATAAAAGTAGAAGACTATGTAGTCTTCGTATATGAACAAGTCTATGTATACTTGATATAAATATTATGTGTATGTAGAGGTCTACGTAAACCTCCGAGTAATTATAGGTAAAAAGTTTTAAATTCCTTCACATTTTTTATCAATGAATGCTATGATGAGGCTAAGAGGCTTGTCTTAGTCCTCAAAGAGGACGACGACGCCGGTTACGTCTAGGGGGTAAACCCAAATGTGACAAACTTGGTATCAGAGCATGAGGTTGAATATCCTTAATGTTAACGTCTCTCTCAACCACGTTATATAGGTTTGTATTCATAATTGTGAAGCGCGCCACACTTATGAATAGGAACTTATTTGATGCTTAGGAATCACTCTCATTGTTGGAAATCCATATCGTGCCTCTAGAATGTACGTCTTATATGTATTTGCCTAAACCTTGTGTTTTGGTTATAGGAAATGAATACTTGAAGGAATGCAGCCAGAAGACTTGAGGAGGAGATTGCTGCTTCGGGAATCCCTCCCCGTGGTGATACAGTTCCTCCCCTTAAAGAGATTGTTGTTGATGATCAGGTTCCCGATGATCCTCCACCTATGGCAGAGGCTCAAATGAGGGCTATTCTTGCTCAAATGGCTCAAGCCATGACTACTAAAGCTCAAGCCACAACGGTGCAAGCCCAAGCCATGACTGCCCAACCTAATAGGAATTTGGCACCTAGAGTTCATGAGCAAACTATGGCTTCCCGACTTAGGGACTTCACCCGAATGAATCCTCGAATCTTCTACGGGTCTAAGGTTGATGAAGACCCTCAAGAATTCATTGATGAGGTTTATAAGATTTTGTGTGCTATGGGTTTGTCTTCTAGTGAGAATGCCGAGTTGGCCTCATACCAACTCAAGGATGTGGCTCAGACATGGCATGTGCAATGGAAAGACAATAGGCCACTTCAAAGTGGGCCCGTGACTTGGGAGTTGTTCAAAAGGGCTTTTCTTGATCGGTTCTTCCCTAGACAGATGAGAGAAACCAAGTTGGTGGAGTTCATCAATATCCGCCAAGGAGAAATGAGTGTTCATGAGTACTCTTTGAAGTTCATTCAATTGGCTAAGTATGCTCCTTCCTTGGTCTCCGATCCTAGAGACAAAATGAGTCGATTCGTGACAGGTGTGTCGGATGATTTACAAGAAGAATGTCAATCGGCTATGTTTCATGATAACATGAATATTGGTCGTCTCATGGTGCATGCAAAAAGGGTTGAGAAGTCTAGAGCAAAAAGAAAGGATAAGGATAAGGATTCAAGAAGGGCAAGGTCTTTCGAGAGTGGAACTACTAAAGATAGGTTTGGAATTCAAGACAAGCCGAGATTCAAAAAAAGGTTCTCAAATCAAGTTCCATCCAAATTTCCCAAGACTAGGGATTCTAAAGCCCCTAGGCCAAGAGTTGAAAAAGAAAAGGGTGGAAACTCGCTGAATGAGAAGCCTACGTGTTCTAAGTGTGGGAAAGGTCACTCTGGAGAATGTTTGATATGAACGGGGATCTGCTTTGGTTGTGGAAAAAGTGGTCATAGAGTGCGAGATTGTCCTAATGATAAGGGACGAGAGAAGGGTGGTCAGCCGAGTGGTTCTAATGACGTTCCCAAAAAGAACAGTTTCTATGCTCTTCGATCGAGAGATGACCAAGAGGCCTTTCCCAATATGGTGACCGGTATGTTACAAATCTTTGCTATCGATGTGTATGCTTTGCTTGATCTGGGTGCTACTTTATCTTTCGTTACTCCCTTAGTAGCTAAAAAGTTTGGTACTTTACCCGATGTTTTGCGTGATCCTATTTTGGCGTCTACTCTGGTGGGTGAGTCGGTTGTAGCAAAAAGAGTCTATCGAAATTTTCCTATTTCTATGCCCCATAGAGTTTCTCATATAGATCTAGTTGAACTAGACATGTTTGATTTTGACGTTATTCTAGGTATGGATTGGTTACATGCTAGCTTCACTTCTATTGATTGTAGAACTAGAGTTGTGAGGTTTAGTTTCCCAAATGAACCCGTTTTTGAGTGGAAGGGTGGAAAATCTTTTCCTAGAGGTCCTTTCATATCATGTCTAAAAGCGTGTAAAATGATCTCAAAGGGGTGTGTTTATGATATTGTGAGAGTCCAAAAAGTTGTTTCCGAAGTTCCTCCTATTGAGTCGATCCCCGTGGTGAGTGAATTTACGGAGGTCTTTCCTGATGACTTTCCCGGCATTTCTCCGAACGAGAAATTGGGTATTGATTTGCTACCGGAAACAAACCCTATCTCTATTCCTCCTTATTGAATGGCTCCGGCCAAGTTAAAGGAGTTGAAGGCGCAACTTAAAGATTTGCTAGACAAGGGCTTTATAAGGCCTAGCATTTCTCCATGGGGTGCTCCGATTTTGTTCGTGAAAAATAAGGATGGGTCCGTGAGAATGTGTATTGACTACCGCCAACTCAAAAAGATTACTGTCAAGAACAAGTATCCTCTTCCTTGGATTGATGATTTATTTGATCAACTCCAAGGAGCGAGTTACTTCTCCAAAATTGACTTGAGGTCAGGGTATCACTAGCTTAGGGTGAGAAATGAAGATATTCCAAAGACGGCCTTTCGGACTAGGTATGGACATTGTGAGTTCGTGGTTATGTCCTTTGGCCTCACAAATGCTCTGGCGGCGTTCATCGACCTAATGAATAGAATTTTTCGAAGTTACCTTGATGTATTTGTTATTGTATTTATCGATGATATCTTGGTGTATTCGAAGAATGAGGTTGATCACATGAGTCATCTAAGGGTAGTATTGCAAACCCTTAAAGAGCATAAATTGTTCGCCAAGTATAGCAAGTGTGAGTTTTGGTTGAGGTCGGTAGCATTTCTTGGGCACATCATCTCTAGTGAGGGAGTTGAGGTATACCCAAGGAAAACTGATGCGGTAAGAAACTGGCCTAGACCCTTGACCCCAACTGACATTAGGAGTTTCTTGGGTTTAGCAGGTTATTATCGAAGGTTTGTAGAAGGTTTTTCATCCATTGCATCTCCATTGACTTCATTAACTCAAAAGGGTAAAAAGTTTGAGTGTTCGGAGGCCTGCGAGAAGAGTTTCCAACTGTTGAAAGATAGGCTTACTTTAGCTCCGGTATTAACTTTACCGGAAGGTTCTAAAGGGTTCGTTGTGTATTGTGATGCATCCCGCATAGGTTTGGGGTGTGTGCTTATGCAAAATGGGAAGATGATTGCCTATGCTTCACGGCAACTTAAGGTTCATGAGAGAAATTACCCCACTCATGACCTTGAATTAGCGGCCGTAGTGTTTGCTTTAAAAATGTGGAGACATTACTTGTATGGTGTTCATGTGGATGGTTTCACCGATCATAAGAGTCTTCAATATGTGTTTACTCAAAAAGAGTTGAATCTCCGACAAAGAAGGTGGTTGGAATTGTTGAAGGATTATGATATGAGTGTCGTATATCACCCCGGCAAGGCCAATGTGGTGGCGGATGCTCTAAGACGTTTGACTATAGGTAGTGTGTCACATTTTGATGAAGACAAGAAAGAATTAGGGAAATATGTTCATAGTTTGACTAGATTGGGTGTTCATTTAGAGAATTCTCTAAACGGAGGTGCCACGGTTCACCATAGCTCTGAATCATCACTTGTGGTTGAGGTGAAGTCCAAACAACACCTTGATCAACTATTGATGGAGTTGAAGGAATCTGTTCTTGGCAAGATGAATTAGTCTTTCTCCTTAGGAGGAGATGGTGTGTTGAGGTACCAAGGGAGGTTATGTGTTCCTGATGTTGATGGGTTGAAGTATCGGATCCTTGAAGAAGCCCATGGATCCCACTATTCCATCCACCCGGGTTCTACTAAGATGTATCATGACCTTCGAGAAATATATTGGTGGGAAGGTTTGAAGAAGGACATAGCGGAATTTGTTGCTAAGTGTCCAAATTGCCAACAAGTGAAGGCGGAACATCAAAAGTCGGGTGGCTTACTACAAGAGATCCTAATTCCTACTTGGAAGTGGGAAGACATTAATATGGACTTTGTGGTAGGGTTGCCTCGGACTCAAAAGTCATATGATTCTATATGGGTGATTGTTGATAGATTGACTAAGTCCGCTCATTTTATTCCCGTCAAGTCCATATAATCGGCGGAGGATTATCCGAAGATCTTCATAAATGAGAATGTGTGTCGCCATGGTATTCCGTTATCCATCATTTCGGATCGGGGTGCACAATTCACATCTAGGTTTTGGAAGTCTTTTCAAAAGGTTTGGGTACTAAAGTGAAATTGAGTACCGCCTTTCATCCTCAAACGGATGGTCAAGCGTAACGCACAATTCAAACTCTTGAAGATATGCTTAGAGCTTGCATTATTGATTTTAAAGGGAATTGGGATAAGCACTTGCCGTTGGTAGGGTTTGCTTATAATAATAGTTTTCATTCGTCCATCTCCATGGCTACCTATGAAGCCTTGTATGGTAGGAGGTGTAGGTCTCCTATAGGATGGTTTGAAGTTGGTGAATCATCGATCTTTGGTCCCGACTTGATTTATAGGACCTTGGAGAATGTGCATATCATAAGAAATAGGTTACAAACAGCCTATAGTCGACAAAAGTCCTATGACGATAATAGGAGAAGAGATTTGGAGTTTGAAGAGGGTGACAAGGTGTATTTAAAAATCTCACCTATGAAAAGGGTGGTAAGATTTGGCAAGAAAGGGAAGTTGAGCCCTCGATACGTGGGTCCTTATGAGATTTTGGAAAGGGTTGGTAAAGTTGCCTATCGCTTTCAACTACCTAACGACTTAGCTTCGATTCATCCGGTTTTCCATGTCTCGATGTTGAAGAAGTGTGTTGGGGATCCCGAGTCTATCCTTCCTATTGAAGGTCTTGGAGCCAAGGATAACCTCTCTTATGAGTAGGTTCCTATCCGAATCCTTGATAGACAAGTGAAAAGATTGAGGAACAAGGAGGTGGTTTTCGTAAAAGTGTTATGGAAGAACCACCTAGTTGAGGGTGCGACATGGGAGGCCGAGGCCGACATGAAAACCCGCTATCCTTATCTTTTGTATGATTAAGGTTAGTCTTTCTCTCTAATGATATAAATATAATAGATTTTGTGTATTCTTGATGCTTTGGTGAAGTTTCTTAAAAAAACTCACCTTTGAGACTTCACAATGAAGGCACTGTAAGGTGACCTTAAATAAATTTGAAATTTTTCTTGCTTCTTGCATATTTGAATCAAGTCGTGAATGTGATATATTGAATCCTTGTGGATGTTATATTAAGCATATTGATAAGATGAACTTTGTGCTAAGTGACTTGTATATCAACTGATTGAGCTTATATGTGTTGTGAGTAGAAAGTATCTCATGAGGAAACTTTGAGCTTATGTATGATAAATTGATGTTTTGAAGTGTTTTATTGAAATGATATGATTCATGTTAATTGAATATTGTGAATTGGTTGCGGTGCTAGTCTTGAGTCTATTTCCTCATTTAAAGAGTGTTTAGTGTCATTCGGGGACGAATGTTCCTAAGGGGGGGATAATGTAACATTTCCAAAATCCCAAAGTCATGTGATAAGACTCAAATAGGCTCCTAAAGGTCTAAACCATTGTTTCTATCCAAATTAGGCGTATGTGGAGTCATTGAAGTGCTTTGGAACCAAAACATCCATAACGTCCGGTAAGTTGGTTCATAAGAGGGCTAGAGTGTCCTTTTAGTTTAATCAAGTTAAAGAGTCAGAATTTAGTAAAAGTTTGTAACAATAGGTGTAACACATAGTGTGGGATGGTTTCATGTTGGAAAAGTGAGGGTACGACTCTCCGAGGATCAACTAAGGGCCCTCGAGGAGGACCCTTGAGACAGTAGGCCACGACGGACCCAATGACGGGGCGTCACAGGCTTGACGGGGCGTCGAGGCCACCGTCGTGCCAGCCTTAGCTAATAGGAAGAAAGCCTCTGCCTGCACAGTCTCTGACAAGCGCGACGGACGTGCAGGACGGAGGAGGGCCTGTCCGTCATGCCCACGACGGCGCGTCATCGGGGAGCCGTCATCGGAGAGCCGTCGTGGAGGGCCTGCAGTGTTTTTAGGGATTTAAGTTTTAGTTAATTATTTTATTAAGTGTCTTAGGGGTAATTAGGGGATTAAGGAAAGACTAATTAAGTGACTTAAGACCCCACTATAAATACACAACCTTCATTAACCTAATGACAATTCTCAAAACAAAACTCTCTTTCTTCTCTCTACTTTCTTTCTCTATTGGAAGACTCCATTGGAGAACAACTTGGGAAGATCATTGGGGGCTGATTTAGCACGAAATTCACCATCAAAATGTCATCAAACCTTAAGGTATGGGATCTAATTCACCTTTGAGACTTCTTTCCTCAAAGTCTCCTTCATAGATTTTCTAAAAGTTGAGTTTCATATGGTTTCATCCAATTTCAAATTTGAGTATAGGAATTGAGTTGTTTAGGTATTATTTGAGTTATAATGAATAGATTATCATGTATTGCAACTTGATTATGATGAATTGATGTAGTTTGATCTAGATTGTGGGTGATGACCCCTAACCCTTAACCCTAGGTATGAGATTGATATGAATTTGAGTCGGATTGATGTAATTGATCTAATTATTGTTTAAATAATCTTTAATGATTGTTATTGCATCGACCATAAATCTATTATGGTGAATTGAAGTTCTTCATGCCTATTTCTTGAGTATTGAATATAGGGTAAGAAGATAGACTTTGATATCATGTTACCAAGCTTTGATTTAGTATTGCTTTGTGGTATAGTGCTTTCTCTTAAATTAAGTTCTTATGTTGACTATTGAATTGCATTTATGTGATGAACCAAATCGGGTTAGTCTATGGGTTGATGGTAAGGCCCTTTTATTGATGAATTATGGAGAGGTATTGGTAAGTCTTCATTATCCTAATCCTTACTTCAAATGGTGATTAATTGTCATCCAGTGATAATGTGTATTGAAGTATACCTTTCTTAAGGTGATAGGTTGGTATGATGATTGAATTGAAATGTTTAGGTTGGTTGTGAGGCTGCCTAAGAGTACATGATATAGGGAATTTGTTATGTAAGATGTGCCCTATTGTGATGAGATGTGTGAGGGCTAACTTCACCTATATGAATTGTTAATGAAAGGATTATTTCTCATACAATTCTTATTGAGCTATGATGATGAATATACAAGGGCTTGACCCTACTATCTAACTAGGTTGAGATGGTTAATAAAGTTAAATACTTCTATATTAAGGGAACTTAGCCTAGCACCGAGTGAACTTGACATTGAGAGGTGTTGACTTTCCTTGGAAGAATATTCACCATTTGTCCCTTATATAGTGTTGACTTCCCTTAGAGAAATACTCACCTATGGACCCACGTGAAGTGTTGACTTTCTTTGAGGAATATTCACTCACGAATTCTCATGAGGTGAGGCCCCATTACCAAATGGTATATAGAGGGAATACCTATCTCCTAGTTCTTGAACTATGTTGCCACCATAGGATACTAGCTAGTGGATCCACCTAGATAGCTACGTTTACGTTAGGTTCTAGTTTGGCCTGTAGACCACCTTCCATCGGTGTAAGGTTTCATGACACCGAATTCCACATTTGCTCATGTGGTCTATGTCGGTTAAGGCAAGGTTTTTGCTAAACTAAAACGAATGAATAAGATATAGACTAATCGATGTAACTTGAAAGGGTTTGGCTATAGCTTGGGTAGGGGTATGGGACTCTACCTAAGCCTTGCACTAGTTGCCTTGATAGGAGCTTTGAGAGGTCAATATTATGTATGTAAAGTAGTGATATAATGTAAATGACTTTGTACGTTGAATAACATGCTTATGAGTATAAGGTTGTTTATTTTGGTTGAAGAAGAATGTTTTCGTGAAATGGGAGAGTATGTTAGGTAAGGATAATTAATAATTGTAGTCTTGATAGGTTACTTGATTAAGTAAGAGTCATGGGAATTTACTTGATCATTGCACTTGTGACTTTATGAAGGTTATAGTTAGTATGCTTTACTTTGCTATGCTTCACTCGTGTACATGTTTTATAATGATTTTTCTTAAATGTCCTTTTCTAAGTATATTTGATTGGTAATTGTATATATGGTTCCATACTTAGTACATGTGGAGTACTAACCCCATTTCTTTCCCTTTTTCCCAAACATTTTAGGTTTGGGTCGTTGATCTTGCTCTGAATTGCTGGAAAGGAAGACTTGGATCTCTAACCATCCAAGTGGTAGGTCCTCATTCTCCCATGGGCGTTGCCGACATCTTACTCCTATGTTACTTAGTTACTATAGTTCTGTTTTGACTCATTTACTCATTTGAGACAATGTTGTATATGGCCTATATATGACTTCTTGTATTGATGTAGGGCTATGCCCAAGATTTATTGTCTTTGATAGATGGTTTATGAGATGAGACGGCTTTTATGACTATTATTCTTTACTATATAAATGTGTGAATTAAAAGTAGAAGACTATGTAGTCTTCGTATATTAACAAGTCTATGTATACTTGATATAAATATTATGTGTATGTAGAGGTCTACGTAAACCTCCGAGTAGTTATAGATAAAAAGATTTAATTTCCTTCACATTTTTAATCAATGAATGCTATGACGAGGTTAAGAGGCTTGTCTTAGTCCTCAAAGAGGACAACGATGCCGGTTACATCTAGGGGGTAAACCCGGATGTGACAGCGGTCTTACTCAGATTATAGAGGTTCCGACTTAGAGTGGGAGGCCATTAATATGGACTTCGTGGTTGGTCTTTCGAGGACTAAGAGACAGCATGACTCCATATGGGTTATTGTGGACAGGATGACTAAGTCTGCCCACTTTATCCCTGTGAAGTCTACTTACAGAGCCGAGGATTATGCGAGACTCCACATTGATGAGATTCTGAGATGGCATGGGATTCCTTTGTCTATTATTTCATATAGAGGAGCTCAGTGCACTTCACATTTTTGGAGTCCTTCCATAAGAGCTTATGCACGCAGGTAAAGCTTAGTACTGACTTTTATCCTCAGACTGATGGGAACGCAGAGCGCACTATTCAGACATTGGAGGACATGTTGAGAGCGTGTGTGATTGACTTCAGGGGTAGCTGGGATGACCATCTGCCTTTGTTAGAGTTCTCGGATAATAATAGCTATCACTCCAGCATTGGGATGGCACCGTTTGAGGCACTGTATGGTAGGAGGTGTAGATCTCCAGTTGGGTGGTTCGAGGTTTGAGAGTCATCCATTTTGGGTCCAGAGATCATTCATGAGTCCTTATAGATGATCAGGGTGATTAGGGACAGGTTGGCTACTGCTTATAGTCGGCAGAAGTCATATGCAGATAACAGAAAACGACCCTTAGAGTTTGATGTTGGTGACCAGGTCTATTTGAAGATATCACCTATGAAGGGGGTGATGAGGTTTGGCAGGAAAGGAAAGTTGAGTCCGAGGTATGTTGGGCCATATAACACCCTACAGCGTCTGGGTGAGGTGTCCTATGAGTTGACATTGCCTGCGGAGCTAGCTTCTGTCCATCCAGTCTTTCATGTATCCATCTTAAAGAAGTGCCTAGGTGATCCAACATCGATTCTACCTGTGAAAAGTTTGGGGGTTCATGAAGACTTGTCCTATGAGGAGGTACTTGTTGAGATCTTAGACCGACAGGTCAAGCGGCTAAGGAACAAGGAGATTGCCACAGTGAAGGTATTATGGAGGAATCATCTTGTTGAGGGTGATACGTGATAGGCCGAGGCGGATATAAGCTCCCGCTACCCTCATCTTTTCTGCTCTTGAGGTTAGACTTCCTACTCTTAAGTCTAAGTTTCCTTATCTCTCCATTCTTTGTTGCTATTGCTTGTTTATGAATAGTAACTATGTTATGATCTGACTGGCATTACGCTAGATAGTTAGTAGTTTCATTCGGGGATGAATATTCCTAAGGGAGGGGGGGGGGAGATAATGTAACAACCCTAAAAATGGATATGCTAAGTAATGCTTAATGTGTCTAGAATGCCTACGATTAGACCGGATTCACACGGATTGATGCGCGTAGAAACAGACCTCTGAACCCTCGCTACAGCCAAGACAACTAACTTGGGGAGTTAGTTGAGCTAGGAAAGGTTGGGTCCATACATGTAGGTTTATCGAATACGAAGATTTACTCAAATGAGTCTTTAACGGACTTAAAAATGGAAAATCTTAGGTTTGGAGGGTCTAGGGGTAAAAAGGTCTTTTTCCAGTATAAGGGTAGTATCGTAATTACCCTAAATATGTAATTAATTATTTAACTAATAAGGTGGAGGGGCATTTTGGGGAAAGAGGGCCGAAAATTTGCCTTTGAGGCAAAATCTTGCTCCACCCGGGTTCGAACCTAGGTGGGAGCAATGATTTAATGGGAGTTTTTTTAATTGGTGAATTAATTTAATAAATTAATAATTAATGGCTGATTTAAGAAAAAGGAAAATCAGATTTTTATTATTAATTATTAATTAATGTGTTTTATTAGACTAAGTCTCCTAGTTGACTAAGTCTAAACTACTTCACCTCTTTTAACTCTCTCTCACGTCTCTCTCATTCTCTTTTCTTTCACCTTTTATTTCTGCCTAAGAACCACAAGAACAGAAAATTTATTAATGTTCTTCACACTTGAAGAACACACAACGAAAATTACAAACAAACAACTAATCAAAAACGTTACGCAAGAGGGAGGATTATTCTGTTGAATTGGTGTTGAAGTTGAGGGGATTTGGACGTGATTTTTGGAGAAGGTTTTGGTCAGCAAGTCAAGGCTTGAACTACATAAAAGGTATGGGTTTTCTTACTCTTAGTCCCTTTCCCAAGAGACCCCTAGGATTCAGTCGATTCTAATCCGAAAACTAGGATTGTTTACCCATTGCATGTCCCTGTCACTAGCTCCTATTGATGGTTGTAGGTTGGTATGTCTGCTGGTAGATATTAGGCATGTGATGTATTTTAGTGATGATTATATTCATGAATGTCTGTTTGGAATCGCACGAATGAAAACCTATGCTTTCCGAAAATATGTGTTTATGTGTGTGCAGTGTATAGTCGTGACTTTGAACACGGATTGAAGTATGAAAATGACTTGTTTTATGGTTGTATTTCACGTGAACAAACTTGTATAAATCGTGATGTTCATATGAAGTATAATGTGGCTGATTTGAGTGAAAAACTATTAGCTAAGGTGATTCACGAAATGCCCTAAGAATTAACTCCAAATGTTGATGAAAAGAAGCTGAAAAATGTATCTCAAATTTCAAGCACCTTGTTGGTTAATTTCAGCCAAGTAAAGTTGTTTAATAAGCTATGTAAAATAAAGAAAAATAAGTGAGGTCAATCAGGATCGAACCCATGACCTCACCATGTTAAAAATTAGTGAAAAAAGTGAGAAAAAGAGAATGTTGAATGTGGGATTCGAACCCATATGCCTTGACCAAAAATAATAATAAAAATAAGAAATGAGAGGAGTGGGATTCGACCCACCACCTCTTAGTCATATTTAAGGATAAATTAAAATAAAAAAAAATAAGGGTGAGGCGTGTGGGAATCGAACCCACGACCTGTAGGCAGAACAACGGTAGATTAAGGAGAAAAATTTAATGTGGGGCTGTGGGGGTTCAAACCCACACCCCCTCGGCCAAAAGGAGAGAATTTAAAAGAAATGAAAATAAAAGTAAATGAGGTTGTGGGGGTTCGATCCCACATCCTCTCAGTCCCATTGAGCGAAAAATAAAGAGAGAAATTAAGGGGAAAATAAAATGAAGGCGTTGGGGCTCGATCTTGGGTCCCCAAGCCATATGGATCAAACCAAAATGAATAAAATGTAAGTGTTGTGCAAGGGATTCGAAATCGGGTTCCCTTGCCCAAATCCCGTATTGATACATAAGTCATACGTGAATAAATGTTCAAAAATAATGTTGCCTATATAGATCAAAATCGAGATATTGGCATACTTACAAGATGCATAAGTCTTGTACCACATAATCTTAGGAAGTTATGAATCACTTAAACGAACTATGAATGAAGCCTCATGGCTTGTATGTATAGACCCATAAGTCTAGCATACGTTTAAAATAAGTGAACCTAAAATGTATGTAATGAAATGATGAAACCTTAGGAGGGTTAAGTATGAATGTGAAACACACTAAATGGCCAAGTGCATTGGCATATGATGAAATGAACAACAAAATGATGAAACCCTAGAAGGGTTAAGTAAGAGTGCGAAACTCACTAATGGCCAAGTGCATTGACATATGATGAAATGAACATTCACGTAAAAAGGGGTGAGTAATTATGAAGACAAAATGTGCTAAAGTTAATGAATGTGGTGACAACATGTTAAGAGGCTAATGTGAAAGGTGAGAGCAATCTCAAATAAGCCTAAGTAAATGTTACCAAAACGTACTCACCTATGAGAGTGTAAAGTTAATGAAGAGACCAGTCTCTATGAACACTCTAATGAAAGTATTGAGAATAATATATATACTTAATACTAATGATTAGATGAGAAATCATCTATTGAGCTATGATGTCCTCATACTAGAAGCCAACTTCCATAACGTATGAGTTGAATGAAATGGAACTTTATACTGAGCACCGATAGGCTAGCTATGAGTGGTGATGCCTTCTTTCGGGAAGGGCGGGGGTTCACGTAACTCTCATGAGATGAGACTGTCCGGCATGTCGGGTATGGGTCTCCTTATATCTCCTAGTCTTCGAACCTATACTGCCAATATAGGGATTTGGCGGGGTTCAATTCGCATGTACGCTAGCATGTTTTGGGTTACTTTGGCCTATGATTCCACCTCTTTTCGTTGTGGGGGAGACACTGGATTTCATGATGCTCACATGATCTATGTCAGTTAAAGTTAAAGTTCCCAATGAATGAATGAGGCCAGCCTCAAATGATACACATAATGAAATGAACGATACCAAAGGTGTTAGGGTAGGATAATCAAGAGTTGAGCTAGACTCAAGTAATAACGCTAGGTTATTGTTGATCATTGCACAGTAACCCGATGAGAGTCTTAAACTACATCCTAGGTATAACTTGTGTTTACACTAGCTTATGAATGAATGAAATGAAGTACGTATGAATTAATGAAGCAGACTCTGTGTTTGCTAAAGAAGGCTCCCTAGTTGAGGTCCTATATGTTGAGCCCTCATTTTGGGAAGTCTTAATGTTAAGTCCTTGATTCTAAGGTCTCATGGCATATGAACGAACGATATGAAAGATGTTATGTGCAATATGCAATATGTTATATACTATGTGTAAGATGTTATGTGTTGTATGCAATATGATATTTATGATGATGCATGTTACTCTCATGTCATGACTTTCCTAATCCAATTTAGCAAGTCCACTGACTTTCCTAATCTAAATTTGGCAGGTCCACTAACTTTCCTAATCCAAATTTGGCAAGTCTACTGACTTGATTTTCCATAAGCATGTTGTTAGGAAAGAGCTATTCTTACTTATGCATGTCCTTGGTGTGTGCTTGCATATACCCATAATTAGTACAAGTGTGTACTAATCCCATACAACTCTACATTTTTAGGTGCAGGCACATGTGGACGTTAGAGCTCATGGTACGACATTGCAGCTATTCGGACGTGGAGCTTTCATCCGGATTTTGTAGGCCCTCATGCTTTCGAGGATGTCTACTGTTATTATCTAGATTAGATGTAGGCTTTAGCTAGTAGAGCATGTTCCACTATAGTTTCTTTCCCGTTTTATTTCAGACATTGTATTGGTACCATTTTGGCAAGTATACACTTAATGCAGTATTGAACTGTTTCTTTCAGTTGATAATCTTAATGTTAGATGGTTGGTTGTGAACGTATCTGAATTTAAGTAGAATGATATACATGCATGTTAAGGAACAAAAAGTTCAAATTTTCCGCTAAAATTAACCTAGATGAAGTAACGATGACGTATGTAGGCTTGTCTGCGACTTCTGAGAGGTCAACGACGTCGGTCTCGTCTGGGGTCTAGATTCCGGTCGTGAGAATGACTATATGAAGTCTAAGTAAACTTCATACGTATAAAAAGTTTTAAGTTTTTTGCAAATTTAACTAGATGAATGTGATGAATGCAAGATGAGGCTTGTCTGCGACCTCTGAGTGGTTAACGACGCCGGTGTCAATTCGGATTCAAGAATCTGGGTCATTACAAACTACTAAATCTCAACAAAACCACGTTTTGTAGTTTCAGACTTATGGTTGTGAAGCGCGCCACAATCATGACTTAGAGACTACGCGATTATAGGAAATCTTCCCTTCTTCTACTCTTTATTGTGCTAGCTAGAGCTTTGACACTTTGTGTCATTATAAATATCTAAATTCCTTCTTGTGTGAACACGTAGAAGAATACACACAAGAATTAGGCCAAGTGGTCTAAGGCGCCAGACTAAAAATTTAGCCTTCCTAAGAAGGGGCCATAATGGAAATGCCCAACGTGGACGAAAGACGTGTGGTGAGTGTGGCTGTTCGCATGGAGGTGAATGTATGGTAATGTCTAAAAGCCTGCTATGAGTACTGATGAAGAGGAGAAAGCTAAGTTGGATGCATACCAACTCAAGGATATGGCTTAGGTATTGATTTGCTTCATAAGTGTTATGCCACCATAGACTGTTGAAATAGGGTATTAAGGCTTCAGTTTCCAAATAAGTTGGGTTAAAATGAGAAGGGCGTCGTTCAAATCCAGTACGCCAAATCATTTCATATTTAAAATCCAATAATATGATAGCTAAGGGGTATTTATACCACTTAGTTAGAGTTAACGACTTAGAACAAGAAGTCCCTTCCGTAAACTCTATGTCCGTGGTAAATATGAGGTTTGGTAGGAAAGGGAAGTTGAGTCCGAGGTATATAGGTCATTATGAGATCTTACAACAAGTAGGTAAAATTACCAAATGACTTGGATTCTGTTCATCCAGTGTTTGACGTTTCTATGCTTGAGAAGTGTCTAGGCGATCCAACGTACATTCTACCCGTTGAGGGGTTAGGAGTCAATGGGAATATTTCCTTATGAAGAGGTTCACGTTGCAATTTTAGATCATCAAGTGAAGCGACTGAAGAACAAGAAGGTTATCACCGTGAAGGTGTTATGGAGGAACCACCTTGTTGAAGGGGCAAGATGGGAGGCCGACGCCGATATGAGATCCCGTTACCGTCACTTGTTAAGTTATTGAGGTTAGCTATACTCTTCCTAAGTCTGGTTTTGTTGAAGAAACTCTAAGTTTAAGTGCTTTAGTCGATTTGGTGTTATAAGTCACTAATCGTATGTCTTATAATAGGACTATGTGAGTTAAAATGAAGTTATGTTGAATTTTATGTTGCTGTTATTATGTAGCATAGGCATGATTTGTGATATGCATTAAGTTAAGTGTGATTGAGAAGGAAATTCCACAATCTCAAATATGAAGCTTCAGATAAGCTTTGTCACGACCAGAGTGTAGACCCCAGACGAGACCGGCGTCGTTGACCTCTCAGAGGTCGCAGACAAGCCTTATTACGTCATTCTTACTTCATCTAAGTTAATTTTAGCGGAAAATTTGAAACTTTTTGTTTCTTAACATGCATAAAGGTCATTCTACTTACATTCATAATGTTCACAATCAACCATGTAACATTAAGATTATCAACTGAAAGAAATAGTTCGATACTGTATTAAATGTATAATTGCCAAAATGGCACCAATACAATGTTTGAAATAAAAACGGAAAGAAACACTAGTGGAACATACTCCACTAGCTAAAGCCTGCATCTAAGCTAGATAGTAAAGGTAGACATCCTCGAAAGAATGAGGGCCTACCAAGTCCGAACGAAAGCTCCACGTTCGGATAGCTGGAACGTCAATCTGTAAGCTCTAGCTTCCACGTGTGCCTGCACCTAAAAATATAGAGTTGTATGGGATTAGTACACACTTGTACTAAGTATGGGTATATGCAAGCACACACCAAGGACATGCATGAGTAAGAATAGCTCTTTCCTAACAACATGATTATGGAAAGTCAAGTAAGTGGACTTGCCAAATTGGGATTAGGAAAGTTAGTGAGCTTTCCAAATTTGTATTAGGAAAGTCAGTGATTTTTCCAAATTTGGATTAGGAAAGTCATGCCATGATAGTAACATGCATCATCATACTTATCATATTGCACACAGCACATAACATCTTACACATAGCACATATCATATTACATATAGCACATAACATCTTTCATATTATTCATTCATATGCCATGAGACCTTCGATCATAAACTTGACATTAAGACTTCCCAAAATGAGGGCTCAACATATAGGACCTCAACTAGGGAGCCTTCTTTAAAAAACACAGAGTCTACTTCATTCATTCACACGTACTTCATTTCATTCGTTCATAAGCTAGTGTAAACACCAGCTATACCTAGGATGTAGTTTAAGACTCTCATCGGGTTTGCTGTGCAATGATCAAGAATAACCTATTGTTATTACTTAAGTCTAGCTCACCTCTTGATTATCCTATCCCAACACCTTTGGTATCGTTCATTTCATTATGTGTATCATTTGAGGCTGACCTCATTCATTCATTGGAAACTTTAACGTGAACCGACACAGATCATGTGAGCATCATGAAATCCAGTGTCTCCCCCACACTGAAAAGAGGTGGAATCACCGGCCAAAGTGACCCAAAATATGCTAGCGTACATGGGAAATGAACCCCGCCAGATCCCTATATTGGCAGTATAGGTTCAAAGACTAGGAGATATAAGGAGACCCATACCCGGTATGCCAGACAATCTCATCTCATGACAGTTACGTGAACCTCCGCCCTTCCCGAAAGAAGGTATCACCGCTCATAGCTAGTCTATCGGTGCTCAGTATAAAGTTCCATTTCATTCAACTCATACGTCATGGAAGTTGGCTTCTAATATGAGGACATCATAGCTCAATAGATGATTTCTCATCTCATCATTTGTATTAAGTATACATTATTCTCAATACTTTCATTAGAGTGTTCATATATACTGGTCTCTTCATTAACTTTACACTCTCATAGGTGAGTACGTTTTGGTAACATTTACTTAGGCTCATTTGAGATTGCTCTCATCTTTTACATTAGCCTCTTATCATGTTGTCACCACATTCATTAACATTAGCACATTTGCTCTTCATAATTACTCACCCCTTTTTACGTGAATGTTCATTTCATCATATGCCAATGCACTTGGCCATTTGTGTGTTTCACACTCTTACTTAACCCTTCTAGGGTTTCATCATTTCATTACATAATATTCATTTCATCATATGCCAATGCACTTGGCCATTTAGTGTGTTTTACACTCGTACTTAACCCTTCCAGGGTTACATCATTTCATTACATACATCTTAGTAGGCGATCTAAGCAGGCGGCATTATTCTTGAACATTTAATGCATGTATGACTTATGTATCAATACGGAATTTGGGCAAGAGAACCCAGTTTCGAATCCGTTGGACAATATTTTACATTTTTCTTTTTATTTAATTTCGGTCCACATGACATTGGGACCCTAGATCGAGTCCCAACATCAACATTTCCTTTTTATTTCTATCCTTTAAAAATTCTCTTCCTTGGCCGAGGGGTTGTGGGATCAATCCCCCACAGCCCTTTTTTTTTATTTAAATTCCCTTTCCCTGACTTATTCGCGTTGACCATGAGGTTGTGGGATCGAACCCCCACAGCCTCTGTTTATTATTTTTTTAGTTCTCCTTTACTGCCTAGAGGTCGTGGTTCGATTCCCATGCCTCACATTTCTTTTCTTTTCATTTTCTTTTAACTCTCCTTTACTGTCTAGAGGTCGTGGGTTCGATTCCCACGCCTCACATTTCTTTTCTTTATATTTTCTTTTAATTCTCCTTTAATGTCTACATGTCGTGGGTTCGATTCCCATGCCTCACATTTCTTTTCTTTTTATTTTTCCTTAAGCTGTTTGAGAGATTGTGGGTTTGAATCCCACTCCTCTCATTCCTTATTTTTCATAGCTTATTTTCCTGCCAAGACCCCTATTCGATTCCCCCTTCTCACATTGTTTTTCACTTCTTTATTTTCACAACTTTTAACGTGGTGAGGTCACAGGTTCGACCCTCAATGACCTCACTTGTTTTTCTTCACTTTTCATGACATTTAAACCACTTAACTTGGTTGAAATTAATCAACAAAGTGCTGGAAAATTGAGTTACATTTTCAGCTTCTTTTTCATTAAATTGCACGTTAGTTCTTAGGGGAATTTCATAGTGCATTTAGAATGTCTTAGATGAATTTTCATGGATTCGTTTAGCCAAGAGATTATCACTCAAATCAGCCACATTTCATCTCATATGAACATCACGATTTTACATAAACATTTGTACATGAAATACAACCACAACATCACATTTTAGAGACTAACCCGAGGCACATAGTTACAGTTCACATTGCACACACACGTCCACATAGTTTCGGAAAAACATCAACATAAGTCACATAATTACGAGCATATATATAAAAACATAATCATCACGAAAACACGTGTCAATCCTAGTTTTCTACCAGCAACCATAACCAACCTATGATTCAATGGGAGCTAGTGACAGGGACATGCAACGGGGAACAACCCTAGTTTTCGGAAAATATTCGTCTGAACCTTAGGGGTCTCTTGGGAAAGGGACCAAGAGAGAAGAGAACCCATACCTTTTATGAAGTTCAAACCTTGAAGTTGCTGCCCAAACCTTCTCCAACAATCACGTCCAAAACCAAGTTTCAACACCAAACTTTCGACGGAAAACCCTGCCTTTGCCTAACGTATTTTGCTTAGCGTTTGATTTTATTTTTTGTTGTGAATTCTTCAAGTGTGAAGAACTTTAGTAAATTTTCTGTTCTTGTATGTTATTTTGGCATAGAGAACACGTGAGAAACAAGAGAGAATGGTCGTGGATGTTGAGGAGATAAACGTGAGAGAGTGAGAGTTTTATTAGGCTTAGGAGTCTAGTTTAGGACTTAGTCAAATAAGGTTTAGTTAAATATAAACAAAATATGATTTCCTTTTATTTTAAATCAGCCAATAAATAATAAATATTAATTAATTACATTAATTTACCAACTTAAATAAAAACAAATTTAATTCATTGCTTCCACCTAGGTTCGAACCCGGGTGGAGCAAGACTTCACTCTAAGAGCCAATTTTCGGCCCTCTCTCCCCAAAATGCCCCTCCACCTTATTAATTAAATAATTAATTATATATTTAGGGTAATTACGATACTACCCTTAGCCTGGAAAAAGACTATTTTACCCCTAGACCCTCTAAACCTAAGATTTTCCCTTTTTAAGTCCGGTAAAGACTCCTTCGAGTAAATCTTCGTATTCGAGAGCCCTACATGGCTGGACCCAACCTTTCCTATCTCAACTAACTCCCCAAGTTAGTTGGCTTGGCTGTAGCAAGGGTTGAGAGATCTGGTTCTACGCGCATCAATCCGTGTGAACCTGGTCTAATCGTAGGCATTCTAGACACATTAAGTATTACTTAGCATATCTATTTTTAGGGTTGTTACATTATTCCCCCCTTAGGATCATTCGTCCCCGAATGACACTACTCTTTACTAGCAATAAGTAAGTCATCTATAGAACATATGCATACATAGGTAATTCAATACTCCTCATTGGTGAATATCTTATTCACATATTAACATGATGGTGCACATCCTTGAAACCTACTAATAGCTTCACATTAATAGACTAAGGAACTCTTTCCTAAACTAGTCTCATCCAAAGCATACAACATAAGTAAACATATAAGTCATACAAATCAGCAACCAACATGATGACCCAAACATATTAGCCTCATACTAGTGCATAAACACCATACACAGTAAAATACATGAAAGACTAATTAAGGCTACGCACCCGAGACTTCACAAGAAGTGCCTTCCCCTGCACCCCTAGACTTGAGTGCGAATAATCGTTGCCTCCTTGGAGCCTCTTCACTTGGACCATTAGGTTGAACTCTCTCCTTCCCTTGTTCTTGACTACTCCTATTCGGACAATCCTTCACCATGTGACCCAGTTTGCCACAACTGTAAGAAGCGTTAGAGCCCATCATACACTCTCCTCCATGCAGTTGCCACACTTCCTGCAAGGTGGCCTCTCCTGAGGTCTATCTACTTCATTGTTTCTCTTAACTCTGGACTCGGAATCCCTATCATAGCGAACCTTGGATGAACTTGACTCCCCTTGGTGGGAGAGTCCCTTCTTAAACCTGGGCTGCTCACGGACGCCAAAATTGTTTCTATGGCCTCCATGTCTGGGACCTGCCTGATCTTGAGGCTTAGGCCTCCTAGCATCACGAAAGCCCCTCTTCTTGCGGCTGTCCTCTACCTGCTGGACCTGCACCATAAACCTCGAGAGGTCCATGTTATCATGGAGCATCGCAGACCGCCAGTCCTCCTCCAGATCTCTGTTGATTCCTGTGAGGAACCTTCTCATCTCATCCCTGCTGTTAGATACAAGGGAAGTAGCATACCTGGATAGTTTAACAAACTTCAATACTCATCTCATCCTTGCTGTTAGATACAAAGGAAAGTAGCATACCAGGATAGTTTAACAAACTTCAGGGAATACTCCCTGACTGTCATTGATCCCTGCTTAAGGTTTATAAAGTCCTCAACCTTTGCCTCCCTCATCTCCCTTGGAAAGAATCTCTCCAGGAAAGCTATCTTAAACAGCTCCCAAGTGACCGGAACTCCGCCCAAAGCTTGGCTATCCTTCCACATCTTGCACCAAGTCTGTGCTACATCCTTGAGCTGATAGGAAGCCAGCTCAGCCTTCTCAGTATCTGTGGCCCCCATAGCCACCAAAATCTTATGCACCTCATCCACAAACTCCTAGGGATCATCTGAAGTCTTAGACCCCGTGAAAATAGGAGGATCCATCCTTGTGAAGTCTCTCAGCCTGTCAGCCATGCTACGAACTGGTGGGTTCTCCCTCTGAACATTCTGCCCGTTGACCTGGGCAGTCATGTCCTGGTCCTGCATAGTGATTGCCTGTGCCATCTGGGCAAGAGATGCCCGCAACTCCGCATCATTCAACCCAGCTGGGTTAACCGGCATAACCACTCCTTCAGCTGGAGCCTGGGTTGGAACCTGATTGTCCCCGACAGCAGCTCCTCCTCTCCTCTGACCAACGTTCCTCCTAGTATTCATTTTCTGAAATAATAAGAATTGATGTTAGACACGCTTATAACACCAAGAAATCAAACATTAGAAAAAGCACGATAAGATCAGAAGAAGGGAAATTTTTCTACGCATCATGCAGTCTCTAACTCAGGATAGTGGTGCACTTCACTACCATGAGTTAGAAACTACTCAATGTGGTTGATGTGAACTTATTATTCTCGAAGTTTAACCTAGTGCTCTGATACCAACTTTGTCACGACCGGAGTGTAGACCCCAGATGAGACCGGCGTCATTGACCTCTCAAAGGTCGCAGATAAGCCTTCTTACGTCATTCTTACTTCATCTAGGTTAATTTTAGCGGAAAATTTGAAACTTTTTGTTTCGTAACATGCATAAAGGTCATTCTACTTACATTCATAATGTTCACAATCAACCATCTAACATTAAGATTATCAACTGAAAGAAATAGTTCAATACTTCATTAAATGTATAATTGCCAAAATGGCACCAATACAATGTCTAAAATAAAAACGGAAAGAAACAATAGTGGAACATACTCCACTAGCTAAAGCCTGCATCTAAGCTAGATAGTAACGGTAGACATCCTCGAAAGAATGAGGGCCTACCAAGTTCGGATGAAAGCTCCACGTCCGGATAGCTGCAACGTCAATCTGTAAGCTCTAGCATCCACGTGTGCCTGCACCTAAAAATATAGAGTTGTATGGGATTAGTACACACTTGTACTAAGAAAATGCAAGCTCACACCAAGGACATGCATGAGTAAGAATAGCACTTTCCTAACAACATGATTATGGAAAGTCAAGTCAGTGGACTTGCCAAATTGGGATTAGGAAAGTTAGTGAGCTTTCCAAATTTGGATTAGGAAAGTCAGTGAGCTTTCCAAATTTGGATTAGGAAAGTCAGTGAGCTTTCAAAATTTGAATTAGGAAAGTCATGCCATGAGAGTAACATGCATCATCATACTTATCATATTGCACACAGCACATAACATCTTACACATAGCACATATCATATTACATATAGCACATAACATCTTTCATATTATTCATTCATATGCCATGAGACCTTGGGATCATGGACTTGACATTAAGACTTCCCAAAATGAGGGCTCAACATATGGGACCTCAACTAGGGAGCCTTATTTAACAAACAGAGAGTCTGCTTCATTCATTCGTACGTACTTCATTTCATTCGTTCATAAGCTAGTGTAAACACCAGCTATACCTAGAATGTAGTTTAAGACTCTCATCGGGTTTGCTGTGCAATGATCAAGAATAACCTAGTATTATTACTTGAGTCTAGCTCACCTCTTGATTATCCTATCCCAACACCTTTGGTATCGTTTATTTCATTCTGTGTATCATTTGAGGCTGGCCTCATTCATTCATTGGGAACTTTAACGTTAACCGACACAGATCATATGAGCATCATGAAATCCAGTGTCTCCCCCACACCGAAAAGAGGTGGAATCACCGGCCAAAGTGACCCAAAACATGCTAGCCTACATGGGAAATGAACCCCGCCAGATCCCTATATTGGCAGTATAGGTTTAAAGACTAGGAGATATAAGGAGACCCATACCCGGTATGCCGGACAGTCTCATCTCATGACAGTTACGTGAACCTCCGCCCTTCCCGAAAGAAGGCATCACCGCTCATAGCTAGTCTATCGGTGCTCAGTATAAAGTTCCATTTCATTCAACTCATACGTCATGGAAGATGGCTTCTAGTATGAGGACATCATAGCTCAATAGATGATTTCTCATCTCATCATTAGTATTAAGTATACATTATTCTCAATACTTTCATTAGAGTGTTCATATATACTGTTCTCTTCATTAACTCTACACTCTGATTGGTGAGTACGTTTTGGTAACATTTACTTAGGCTCATTTGAGATTGCTCTCATCTTTCACATTAGCCTCTTATCATGTTGTCACCACATTCATTAACATTAGCACATTTGCTCTTCATAATTACTCACCCCTTTTTACGTGAATGTTCATTTCATCATATGCCAATGCACTTGGCCATTTGTGTGTTTCACACTCTTAGTTAACCCTTCTAGGATTTCATCATTTCATTACATAATATTCATTTCATCGTATGCCAATGCACTTGGCCATTTAATGTGTTTTACACTCGTACTTAACCCTTCTAGGGTTACATCATTTCATTACATACATCTTAGGTTCACTTATTTTTAAACGTATGCTAGACTTATGGGTCTATACATACAAGCCATGAGGCTTCATTCATAGTTCGTTTAAGTGATTCATATCTTCCTAAGATTATGTGGCACAAGACTTATGCATCTTGTATGTATGCCAAGATCTAGATTTCGATCTAAGTAGGCGGCATTATTCTTGAATATTTAATGAACGTATGACTTATGTATCAATACGGAATTTGGTCAAGAGAACCCGGTTTCTAATCTGTTGGACAATACTTTACATTTTTCTTTTTATTTAATTTTGATCCAAATGACATTGGGACCCTAGATCGAGCCCCAACATCAACATTTCATTTTTATTTCTATCCTTTGAAAAATCTCTTCCTTGGTTGAGGGGTTGTGGGATCGAACCCCCACAGCCCTTTTTTTTTAAAAATTTAAATTCCCTTTCCCTGACTTATTCGCGTTGACCATGAGTTTTGTGGGATCGAACCCCCACAGCCTCTCTTTATTTATTTTTTAGTTCTCCTTTACTGCCTAGAGGTCGTGGGTTCAATTAACACGCCTCACATTTCTTTTCTTTTCATTTTCTTTTAACTCTCCTTTACTGTCTAGAGGTCGTGGGTTCGATTCCCATGCCTCACATTTCTTTTCTTTACATTTTCTTTTAATTGTCCTTTACTTTCTAGAGGTCGTGGGTTCGATTCCCATGCCTCACATATCTTTACTTTTTATTTTTCCTTAAGTTGTCTGCGAGGTTGTGGGTTTGAATCCCACTCCTCTCATTCCTTATTTTTCATAGCTTATTTTTCTGCCAAGACCTCTATTCGATTCCCCCTTCTCACATTGTTTTTCACTTCTTGATTTTCACAACTTTTAACGTGGTGATGTCACGGGTTCGACCATCAATGACCTCACTTGTTTTTCTTCACTTTTCATGACATTTTAAACCACTTAACTTGGATGAAATTAATCAACAAAGTGCTGGAAAATTGAGTTACATTTTCAGCTTCTTTTTCATTACATTGCACGTTAGTTCTTAGGGGAATTTCATAGTGCATTTAGAACATCTTAGATGCATTTTCATGGATTCGTTTAGCCAAGAGATTATCACTCAAATTAGCCACATTTCATCTCATATGAACATCACGATTTTACATAAAGATTTGTACATGAAATACAACCACAACATCACATTTTAGAGCCTTAACCCGATACACATAGTTACAGTTCACATTGCACACACATGTACACATAGTTTCGGAAAAACATCAACATAAGTCACATAATTTGGAACATACATATAAACACATAATCATCACGAAAACATATTTCATCCCTAGTTTTCTACTAGAAACCATAACCAACCTATGATTCAATGGGAGCTAGTGACAGGGACATGCAACGGGGAACAACCCTAGTTTTTGGAATAGATTCGTCTGAACCTTAGGGGTCTCTTGGGAAAGGGACCAAGAGAGAAGAGAACCCATACCTTTTATGACGTTCAAACCTTGAAGTTGCTGCCCAAACCTTCTCCAACACTCACGTCCAAAACCAAGTTTCAACACCAAACTTTCGACGGAAAACCCTCCCTTTGCCTAACGTATTTTGCTTAGCGTTTGATTTTATTTTTCGTTGTGAGTTCTTCAAGTGTGAAGAACTTTAGTAAATTTTTTGTTCTTGTATGTTATTTTGGCAGAGAGAACACGTGACAAAGAAGAGAGAATGGTCGTGGATGTTGAGGAGATAAACGTGAGAGAGTGAGAGTTTTATTAGGCTTAGGAGTCTAGTTTAGGACTTAGTCAAATAAGGTTTAGTTAAATATAAACAAAATCTGATTTCCTTTTATTTTAAATCAGCCAATAAATAATAAATATTAATTAATTACATTAGTTTACCAACTTAAATAAAAACAAACTTAATTTATTGCTTCGACCTAGGTTCGAACCCGGGTGGAGCAAGAGTTCACTCTAAGAGCCAATTTTCGGCCATCTCTCCCCAAAATGCCCCTCAACCTTATTAATTAAATAATTAATTATATATTTAGGGTAATTACGATACTACCCTTAGCCTGTAAAAAGAACATTTTACCCCTAGACCCTCCAAACCTAAGATTTTCCCTTTTTAAGTCCGGTAAAGACTCCTTCGAGTAAATCTTCATATTCGAGAGCCCTGCATGGCTGGACCCAACCTTTCCTAGCTCAACTAACTCCCCAAGTTAGTTGGCTTGGCTGTAGCAAGGGTTCAGAGGTCTGGTTCTACGCGCATCAATCCGTGTGAACCCGGTCTAATCGTAGGCATTCTAGACACATTAAGCATTACTTAGCATATCCATTTTCAGGGTTGTTACAAGCTTGAATGATATGCATCATCCAAATAAGTGTGAATCAAATATTCACAAAAGAGAAACATTTAAGTATGATAAATTAACCTTCAAAAGTCACCCTCTTTTTTTAAATGATGTGTAAGTGTCATTAGGGGACGAATGTTCCTAAGGGGGGGCTAACGTAACATTTCGGAAAATCACATTTCTAGTGAAGAGCCCAATAGGTCTTTAAAAATGCGTATTGGGATACATAGGCATTCCAATGCCCAATATTAGAAATATTGGGCATAGTATAGAAAATTGGCTAAGGAGTATTAGCCAATTTCTATATAATACCTAAATAAGTAAAATATTGGGCATATTAGAAATATTGGCTTAAAGGTGTGTTAGCCAATTTTCTAACATTAATGATGCTTGTTTAAGAATTGTACCTGCAATAATGACCCTAAGCTAAAAACCCACCCCTTCTTCAAATCCTCTCGGTGCTAAGCATAACTTCCCCACCGAGTCTTAAACATTTATTGACTATAGGTTAGGAGATAACTATTGAACACCCCATTTCAACTCACGAAGGGTATCCAACCTCCAACCTATCTTGGAAAGCTCATTGGGAATAGTGAGGTTGCTACTAAACACTTCATCTCTACTCACGAAGAGTGTTCACCCCAGAATTCCACCTTTTTCATACTTAGGAATAGTAGGGATGGTCTAGACACTTCATCTCTACTAACGAAGAGTGTACCCTACAATCCCCCATTTTCATTCATTGACTTCATTCATGCATTCAAGTGTGTGTGAGCACATGTGAGCACACACTTCACATAATAACCACTATTCATAACATTGACTTCTAGACATTCTCAACTCATATTTATCACAATTCACACATTATCATACTTCACATATCAAATGCGTACTTCATTAGACATAAACCTTCAAGATGCTCATATAAACATTACAACACATACCATACCTATACATATCAAAATTATCAATTTACTTCACATATCATGCCTTCAAGGCCATTCTCACAATAAACATATAACTTCATAAAATTCAAGTAAACACTGCCACCAAAGGTGGACCATACCATTTAATAGTTACTTCAACGTAGCTTAACTAAGATAGAACAACTTACCCTTCATCCAATCCTTTACCACCTATTCACAATTTATATAATAATGCATAATAAAATATCCCTTATGGCAGTAGCTAAAACTCAATAAAACCACCAAGAAACACTAACTTTAATATTATCTAGTCATGCTGATAGAACCCATTTCATAAGCCAAAAGTTGATAAAAGAATATACATGATTCCATTGGGGGTTTGACATGAAAAACATCATTTAAAACTAAGAACAACTTATTTTAACCATTAAACCATTTTCATGCAAAGGCCCATACTTAGAGTCAAAGAATAAAGAAGATTGAAGTTTGAAATCCTTTTTGAAATATCTTTGAAAGGGCTTCTTGAATGAAAGAAGGTTCAAGGATGACTACCATACCTTAAATAGAAGAAACCCACGAGAATTTGGTGAAGAAAACGTGAAGAACTTGGTCCACTTCCCTGGAGCTTGAAGCTTCTTCAATGAAGGTTTTTGGAGTGAAATTTGATTTGATCTTTAGGGTTGTAAATGATGGGTTAAATGAGGTTTAAAATGACCTAATCAGTCCACAAATGATCCCCAAAGCTCCTAAAAAACCCCCAAAACATTTGGACCTTTTGAAATTTGACTTAAAAACGTCGCGGCCAAATCTGGGACTTGGCTAAGTATCGCGGAGCAAGCTCCAGATTCTGCCTCTCAACATTATGAGGCAGTGAACCTCGTGCTACAGGCGCATTGCGAGGTAGGGATTCAGATCCTGCCTACTGCACGCTGCCTTGGACAACATCTAGACCCATGTTTGGGTCCTTCTTTAGGGCCCATCGGGTGGTCCCTGAGGAGTCGTACTCTGACGTTTTGACACTCGGTACATCCCTCTACGCATATCAACCATTGACACTCCATTTCAATCTAATGACATCCCCCAAAACTTCACTACAAAACACTACGACACACTAGTTCAACTTTGACTAGTTTTTGGACGTCTTGGGCGTTTGACTTCAAAATGCTCCCAAACTTTACGTAGTGACTGCTAATGCAAAATATACTATTTTAATACATAATTAACTCAGGAAACACATGTGAAGCTCTAGTTTGACCTATTTCATTATTAGGGTGTAACAATTATCTTGTCTATTTTGATATGGTGAGTCTTTATGAAATGATATGTAGCATGTTGGTAAGTTGAACTTTCACATAATTGACTCAAGTAAAGTATGTAGAGCTCATGTTGATGCTGTGAGAAGGGAATTCCTCATAAGGTGATGATTGAGCCTTATGTGTGGTAATTGAAGTTTTTAATTGCCGTGTTAAAGTAATATGGTATATGTTGCCTTGTATTGTTGGTGGTTGGGCTTCTATTCTTGAGTCTATTCCTTACTTTAAAAGATTTTTGTGTCATTCGGGTACGAATGTTCCTAAGGGGGGGATTATGTAATATTTCAAAAATCCAAGCCGTGTCTGAAAGCCTAACATAAGTGTCATGAGGTCTAGACACTATTATAAGAGTCATTTTAATGAATACAGGTCATTAATATTTTCGAAACCAAAACATCCAAGAACGTCCGGAAAGTTAGTTCAGGAGGTACTAGCGTGTCTTAGCCTATTTGACTAGATTTTAGGAGTCGAAAATTCATGAGATTTTGTAGAATGGTGTTTAACATGTGTTTAAAGTTTATTCATGGTTGAAACATCCATGTAAGAATCCCCAAGGACCAACCAAGTGTCCTTTAGGAGGACCCTTGCAGGTGGAGACAACACTGCCTAGGCAGTGTGCACCTACGAAACACGAATGACTGGGCGTGTGTTGATCGACGGGACGTCAATGCCAACTGTCGACCAACACTTATCCAATTCTTGGAAGGCCCTCACCTGCATAGTCTCTGACCAAAACTACGGATGTGCAGCACAGAAGTGGGCCTGGTCCGTTGATTGACCCATGATCCGTCGATCGTGGTGTCGTCTGTGATAAGACCAATTTCCTGCACATTTTAACTTAGCTCCAATTAATTAATTAAGGGGTTAGGTGGTTATTTAGGGGTTAAGGGGAGTCTAATTAAGTTAATTAACACCCCATATAAATACCCTAACCCCATTAGACTAACCTAAGACTCTCACAACTCACAAAACAAAATTCTCTTCCTTCTCTCTTCTTTCTCTCTTTAGTGAAGAAATCCATTAAAGACAAGCTAAGGGAGGCTTTTAGGGGATGTAAAGGGATGATTTATCCATCAAATATTCATCAAACGTTAAGGTATATTATTTAATTCACCTTTGAGACCTCTTTCCTCAAAGGGTTCCTTCAAAGTAATTTCAAAAGTTGAGTTTTCAAGTGGGTTTCATCGAATCTCGAAATTAATGTCATGAATTGATTTGTTTATGAGTTCTTTAGGATGTTATGGATATATTAACATGTATTCTAACTTAATTATGATATATCTTGATGTTTTGGTCTAGTTTGTAGAAGATGACCTTCACCCCTTAACCCTATATTATGATCTTGATGTGAATTAGGTTCTATTGGTTCAATTGACTTGATTATTGGTTGAATTACTACTAGATGATGTTGTTATTAAAATAATGAATGAATTAGGGTGAATCTTTGATGCTAGTTCTTGAGAAGTGATCTAGGTTATGATGAATTGACCTAAGTACCTTGTGTTAAGCTTTGATCTAGTATTGAATTGTGATGTAGTGATTCTTCTAGGCTTTCTATCATGTTGGTTATTGAATTATGATATTGTTATGACCTAATTGAGTTGATGTAAGAGTTAATTGTAAGACCTTTATGATGATTTATGAAGGAGACTTGGTATGTCTTACGATCCCTATTTTTTACTTAAAATTATGGTTAATTGTGATTAAGTCATGATGTTGTGTTGGAGTATGCCTTATATTTGGGTTAATAGGGTGGTATGATGTTGAATTGAAATGTATTGACTATGGTTGTGAGGTTGATTAAGATGTAAATGTTATAAGTATGGTGATGCTTACCAATGTTCCTTATTAAGAAGTGATATGTAAATGTGTTAACCTCACTTATATGAATTGTAATGAAAGGACTATACTCATGAAATTCTTATTGAGCTATGATGATGATGATTATTCAAGGGCTAGACACTATGACCTAAACTAAGTTATGATTGTTAATAAAGGCTTAAATACATTTCAAAAAGGGACTCTAGCTTAGCACCGAGTGATCTTGTTTGTGAGGCGGTGACACTTTCCCAAATAGGGAAGGTTGGGCTCACTACTGTCCTTACGGGGTGGATAGCCTCATGACCCAAATAGGGTGTAGAGTGATGTTTCAAAAATGGCCCCAAGTTCCCTAAACTGTGTTGCCACTATAGGAATACTAGCTAGTGGATCCACCTATATTCTATGTTCATGTTAGGTTTTACCTTGGACGGTAGATCACCTTCCATAGGTGTAAGGTTGTACAACACCGGATTCCACACTTAGCTCTTGTGGTCTATGTCTATTAAGACAAGTGTTACCGAAACTAAAATGAAGTAATAAAGTATAAACTAACTAGGGTGACTTGAGAGGTTTGACTTAGCCTAGGTAGGGGTATGGGACTCTACCTATGCCTTGCACTAGTTTTCCTTGATGGAAGCTTTAGGATGTTGATATTATATATGTATATGATAATGATGTAAATGATGATAATATGTTGACTTTCCATGTAAATGATATCATGTGATGATGGTTATTCTTATGAACATGTATTTGGTCTATATTGTTAAAGTATGATGTTTTATATCCTTAAAGGTTATATTATGTGATGTTGGGCATTGGTTATGGGTTCTTTTTGTGTTACTTGATTGAGTAAGGTTATGCGGCTTTGCTTAGTCATTGCACTTGTTGACTTTATGAGGATTCATGAGTACTAGTCTTGCTTATTATGATATGATATAATCTTATTCATGCTTGTGAGGTTATTGATTGTTGATAAGGATGCAATTAGATTATGGGTTTAAGTATGTTGGTATGCATATTACTTGCCTTGACTTAATGAATATGTCTTGTTGCTTGGTATGGCTTACTTGACTATGCATAAGTCTTTTTAAAAAGGTCAAATAACATGTTTTAACTAAATGTCCCTTTTTAGCATGATTTGATTTTATATGTGCATATGATCTCGTACTAAGTCCATTTTATCCCTTTTCCCAAACATTTTTAGGTTCCGGTCGTTGAAGGCTCATTCGAGATGACTTGAATAAGACTTGGATATTCTCTACCATCAGGGTGGTTAGGTCCTCATTTTCTGAGGGTGATGCCAATATCTAGCTTATGGAGTTGTTTTACTTTTAAGACTCTTATGTTCTTTCCATTTTCATTTGAGTACGAATTGTATAAGCCTATATGTGGCTTCTTTACATTTATGTAGGGCTATGCCAAAATTGCTATGATCGTTTTAGATGGTTATGAGATGAGACAATCTTTGAGACTATGTTCTACCTTATATATAAATGTATGTGCATTAAAAGTATAATACTATGTAATATTCCTATACGAAGGGTCTAAGCATACTCGATACGAATATATTATGTGTATGTAGAGTTCTATGTAAACCTCAATGTAGAAGTAATGAAAAGTTTTAGTTTTCCATATTTTTAACCTATGAATGTAATGATGAATGCTAAGAGGCTAGTATTAGTCCTCAAAGAGGATGCCGACGCCCGTTACATCTAGGAGGTGCTCCTCGGATGTGACAGTTATGTGGGGCCGTATGTAACTTTGTAGAGAGTAGGGAGTGTTTCCTATGAGCTGAAATTTCCAAATGAGTTCTCCTTGATTCATCCGGTATTCCATGTATGTATGCTTAAGAAGTGTATAGGTGATTCAGTGTCCATTCTTCCTCTAGAAGGTTTAGGGGTAAAAGAGGACCTTTCATATGAGGAGGTCCCGGTTGAGATCTTGGATCGTAAACTCAATAAATTGAGAAATAAGGAGCTTGAATCCGTAAAGGTTCTATGGAGGAACCACCTTGTTGAGGGTGCAACATGGGAGGCCGAGGTCGACATAAAGACCCGCTATCCTGATCTTTTCCCCCTAATTCCTAGCCAAGATTAATGTTAGTAAATTCCTTATATGACTATTATGTATATGTTGAACTTATTATGTTTTTCTAAATATGTGCATATTATAGTATAAATTCATGCCTAAGTTGAGTTCTTGTCTTTCTAGGAAATATGTTTATTATGTTGGCTTTCACTTGAGTGTGTTGTGTGCTATACTTGTTCATGGAAAATTATAATGAGCATAATTGATGTTGTTTAGATAAGAAATCAACATGTCACTTTTTAATGTTCACATTGAGATCAAATTGAAATGGAGAAGGTAGTAACTCCTTATGTGATATGAAAGGTTGAGCTTTTGTTATGGTATGTGTGGAGTAAGTTCCTACTTGTTAATGCTTTGTTTATGTGTTAAAAGGGGTTGATATTTCCTCCCATGAGCGGTGACTCATTATGGTATTGTTGATTGGTTGGCTGCTAGTCTAGAGTCTTTCTCCCTATAAAAGGGTTTAGAGTGTCATTCGGGGACTAATGTTCCTAGGAGGGGCGGGGGAGTATTGACACACCCGGAAATTTCCATGACCTATACTAAATCTTAAATGTTGATTAATGATGGTTTTAGACCTAAATAGGTGTAAATAACTTGTTTGAGAAGTTTCGGAGCCATAGCATTAAAGAAAGGCCTTAACGTTCGGAAACTAGCAATGTTTAACTAGTTGACGTCCCCATGTTTGGTGAAGGTTTCAGAGGGTCATATGAAGTCTAAAATTTTTAAATAGACTTTGAATAATTAGAATGTAATATAGAGGGTAAAACCTTACAGTCCCGACACCCCAAGTTCCACCGGAATGATCCTTGGGGAGGACCCGAAGTTGGGCGAGCAAGCTGCCAAGGAAGCTGCACGAAGGCAGATTCTGGTGGCTGCTGCACGCCACGCAACAATCACGAGGAAACTGAAGTTTGCCTTGCGATGCGGGGCTGACACGGAACCTACTTACTAAACTCAAAATTCGAAAATAAGAAGGGGAAATAGCCTCGCGACACGCACCTACTTCTAAGATATCATAAAAGTCATATTTTGGGTGTTTTGACTTCACAAGTAAGCCCATTTAAGTGAGGGGTCATTTCAGTAATTTAATGGGTGACTATATAATGTATTAGGGTAATTTTTAGGTCAATTCTAACACAAAAATCAAGTCCCACTAGTTGAACTCAAAAAAATCTCTCTTCCTCCAAAACTCCATTGAAGACCAAAAGAGCTCCATTAAGAAGATCAAGCCTTCAAGTTTTCCAACCCAATTTAGTTGCTTTCTCATATATAAGGTATGATTTCTTTCACTCTTGGTATTTCTTTCCCCAAGAGGTCCTACAAAAGATGATTTCTAAATCTCCCAAAACAACATGGGGATTCTTTCTAAATGAAATTGTGAATAAATTCTGATTAAATATGATGAATTAATGTTGTTGAAGTATGAATTAATGGTTAATTGATGAATTCCTATGAGTTTTCTCTTCACCCATGTCTTTTCCCTAAATCTCTAATTTCTTGGATTGATTAAGGTGAATTGTTGAGGGTGATGAACATGTCACTTGTTTACTTTGACTTTAGTTATGTTAATACTTCATGAATTTCCCTATTTAATATGTTGGTTGTGAGTTGTTGGGTATTGAAGTATGAAGTCCCATGAAGGGAAATAAGGTATAATCTTGATTCTCCTTTGATCTCAATTATGCAAGGTGAAATCTACTTATGTGATAACGATGTTATAGCTAATTGTGCGTTGTGATGTTGGTGACAAGGATCCCTCATCCCTAAGCCTAGATCTATGAATTTTCTATGAAGTATGTAATTATGTTATGATGTGATCATTATATGATTGAATGTAGTTTCTTATGATTATAATGTTTTGTCTAAAGTGAAAGGATAGTTCTCACTTGTGATCACCTATGAGCTATTATGATACAATGTTTACTTAAAGGTCTAAAAGAGACGAAAGTGAACTTGTATGATGTTATATGATTATTACTAAAGGAAATAATTACTTAGCACCAAAAGGGCGTGAAAATAAATTGGGGGCTCACGTTAGTAAGTCCGGCCTCCCACATGGGTTTTTTCACGACTAGTAATGTGGATTCCCAAGATATATGTTGTCTCGTGAGAGGTAATCCTTCATGCTTAGTTAGTCATGGATTCTAGATACAATCTCCTTGTCCCTTAACTATGTGACCACATAGGACTCTAGCTTAGTGGATCCACCTAGAATAGCTATGTACGAATGGTGCACCTTAGGCAACTGTTAACCCTCTCTTTTCGGTGTGGGGGTAGAACACCGGATTACATGTATCTCACATGGTCTCATGTCGGTAAAGGTACTTATTTTCCTAAAGTAAAGGTATGAACAAGTTATGTATGTGAATTTCCATTCGGGATTGTCTTAAAGGTTACTACATAGTGTGAGGGAGGGTATGTGACTTATCTTACACATTGAACTGTAGGATCCTATAGGATGATGCTAGTAGTGTTCTATTATGATTATGGTTAAGTTTATTAATTTGTTGATAAGCTATGACTAGTGTTGATGTATGAAGCATGTTATATATGAGAATATGTTGTAAGTATGAAATAAGTTGCTTAATGTGATACTTAGATTTGGATAGGGTTATGGAGCTTTATTCTTGGCATTGCACAAGTGTTGCTTGAGTTACACATATATTGATATGATTATAATGTTCCTTATATGTGTATATTGAATTGTTGGTCATTGTGCATAGTTTTGACTAAATTGTGCCTTTTCTAATGCATTAACGATTTTTATGCATTGGTACCATACTTAGTAGATGTGGTTTGTACAAACCCATATTTCTTCCCTTTTTCCCCAAATATTGTAGGTTCAGGCCGTTGAGGTATCATTGAGCCTAAAGCAAGAAGGCTTGGACTAGAACCTCCAAGTTTTGGTATGCCCTCTAGTTTGAAGATGCTACCACACACTCTATCTTAGTATTACTTGTTTTGTCTAGTAGACATTCATTTTTTTCCTATTGTTGAAGATATTGATTTAAGCCCTATATGGAAATTATGAATTTGTGTAAGGGCTTTGCACGGATTGTTTGACTTCGTTTAGATGGTTGATATGAGAGAAAATATTAGACTAACTTTCTATGTGTTGTTATGGTCTATTGCGAGAAGCCTATGTATTCTTCCTATGTAGAGATCTATGTAAACCTCCATGCTATATAAGCAAATGTTTTAAATATTTCTGCGTTTTTGACTTATGATTTGCTATGATGAATGTTAAGATGCTTGTCTTATTCCTCTTAGAAGACGACGATGCCGGTTATGTCTAGGGGGTACTTTGGGTCATAACATGACATTCGGAAGATGTTCCTGGAAATGTGTTTGAGTGTCTTAGTATGTTTATGCAAGTTTACGTGTTCCTTTTGGTTGAAATTGATGTGAGGGGACCCTAGGATCAAGATGATCATTTTTAGGGGTTCAACGTTTGTGTAAGATTCCACCTAGGACTCACAAGGGACCCCAGAAGAGGACCCCAATGTTTAGGCAGAATATGCTAAAATTGCCCCAAATGACGAGCCATGTCTACGGACCGTGCATGGAAAGAAGACATGTCGTACTGGTCTTAGGTCCATACATAGTTGTGGGAAGCTTTGACCCACAATCCAAGTATCTGAACCAAATGACGACCTAGTAGGACGGGCCATCGATCAGACGATGCCCCGCTGATAGGGTCCGTCGATGGTCACCTGTAATACTGTTTGGATGTTTTGTAAATGCACCCCAAGTATTTATTAACCAAGGATGGTTATTTTAGGGCTTTAGGGTATTTTAATTTAGTTTATACTCCTAAAATCTAGGTTAGTCTTCTCTTTTAAAAATCAAAACCTCCCTCTCAAGAAAGAACCCTCTCAAACTCCATTGAAGCTAGAACTCAACGTAGAGCTTGAATTGAATTTTTTGGGCGATTCTTCACCAAAGTTCTTCTATTTAGAATTCTATGTGTGAGTTCTTCCATGAAAACGTTTTAATGATCATATAATGATATAATTGATGTTAGGTTATGATTTAAGGGTTAAAAATCAATGAGCCCATACTCATGCAACTTCTCAACCTTTAACCTAGGAAATGGGTTTTGATGAACATGTTTAGATAATGTTAGAGCTATGGTTTTATTATGATTATATTGTGATTTATACTGCCTTAAATGCTTATTATTGATGAATTGGTGGAGATATTGAGATGTGGTGGTGAAATCATTGATGAAGGTAAGTTGTTCTATATTGCTTAACTCTTATAAAATTGAATCTTGAGTGGTATGGTCCACCTTTTGTGGCGGTGTTTATCATATGAATATGAAATTATGTGTATTGTAAACATGGCCTTGAAGGAATTGAATATGAGTTTAATTGAAAGTACGTTTATTATGTATGTAATGTATCATGAATTGGCAAGGTGTGTGTCTTGAAGACACTATGTTCAAGTGAATTATATGTATGTGTAAAGCATATTAGTGTGTGATTATGATGAATGTTGTGTGATCATATTTAGAGTTTGAAGGTTATGGATGATAGGAGTTATGTGAAAGGTTTTCTCACTTGACTCACACACACTATGAATGAAAGAATGAAGTTATGAATGTAAATGGATGATTGTAGGGTAGACACTCTTCGTGAGTTGAGATGAAGTGTATCGACCATCCTTACTATTACTATAGTATTAAAAGGGGAGTTTTAGGGTGAACACTCCTCGTGAGTTGAGACGTAATGTTTAGTAGCACGCTCACTATTTCCAATGAGATTTCCAATATATGTTGGAGGTTGATGCCCTTTGTGAGTTGAGAGGTGGTAATCAAAAGTAACCTCTAGGGGTAAGTACACTTTGTGAGTTGAGATGTGGTATTAATTAGATATCCCTTAACCTATAGTCTATGAATGATTAAGACTCCGTGGGGGATTTATGCTTAGCACCGAGAGAATTTGAAGAAGAGGTGGTTATATTTCGTAAGTAGAGATATTTTATCCAAATGTAACTCTTGAGATAAGTACACCACGTTAGTAGAGAATGAGTTACTTAGTAGCAATCTCCTTATTGCTTAACTATGTGGCCGCATAGGTATATCTATTGGGAGATCTATGAAAAGGCTAAGAATATGACCCTACCTTAGCCAAGTAGGGATCCCTCATCTGGTAGGGGTCAATATAGGGATTTCATGTCTAGCTCTCATGGTCTATGTCGGTTAAGCTAGCCCCCACACTAAGAAATGTTATGAATTGTGTCTTCTTAAGGATGTACTACTTAGGGTAGGTGGTGGAATGAGACGCTATCTATCCATTGCACATGTACACAATTGGAAGGAGCCTTGGTTATCCTTATGATTATGTTTGAATGGGTCACTATATGATGTTAATGAAGTAAGTTTACTTTATGAAGTGAATCATGTTCACTATATGTCTAAGGTTAAAGAAATATGTTGATATTTTGTCTATTGTTCATGAAAGATATGTAAAGGATGTTATGAATGTGATGTACCTAGTCTAGGGTAATTTCTAAAGAGCACTATGTGGGAGTAGTAGTATGGGATGCTAATTTCATATTGCACTAAGTGTAACTTAGGAGTTGTCTTGGAGGATTGTTCTTATGTGAAGTTACTAAGTGTATGGATGTTCTTCTAAGTATCTTTAGTGAAAGCATGTTGACTTGTTGGATTATAATGAAGTACGCTTATCCTTTGTTCCCTGAAAGATTACTTAGGTGTGTATTGAAGAAAATGTATGTGTGATCTCTTCATGTCTTACCTAGGTGAGTCTTAGTATAACTTGGGATAGGAAAAGTTTTTATGCTAAAGTGAGTTCACTGTAATGTATGTCTTTATATGAGAAATTTGTAAGTCTTGCCTAAATTGCTTAATGTTGGTTTACATGATGTTTTGAAAGATTGGTTCATGAATACTTTATCAAAATAGCATGAAAGTATTGTTTGAACCAAAATGTCATATTTTAGCATGTTTTGAATTATGTCATACTTAGTACATGTGTTCGCACTACTTCCATACTTTTATACCTCTACGAGTATAGGTGGAAAGAAAGTTGAAGATCTTAGCAGGCAAAGCTTTGGAATCAAATCTCTCAAGATTGGTATGTCCTCATCATTGTGAGGACATACTCTATGTTTCATTTTAGTAGTATCTTTTATGTTAAGACTTAGTATTTAAATTCAATTTAAAGGGATGTGACCCTAAGATTTATGATGTGTCTTTAAGTTGGCTTGTGATGATGAGACGGTCTCTTATTTTATAAAGATTTCCTTTCTAATGTTTTGTGAAAAGCTTTAATTCAGCACTACTTTTCATACTTTATGTAATAAGTGATATCTAAGAGGCTTGTGTGAGACCTCCGTGAGGTCAAGCACGCCTTGTGACGACTAAAGAGTGCTCTAACTTTTAGGCTGTACTTTGGGTCGTTACAAACTTTGTATCAGCGCATAAGGTTTTGGGAAAAAGTATAGGGTCCAAATTCTCACAGGCCACGTCTTGTAGAGTCTTGTTTATTGGTGTGAGTTATGACACATCAATGAACGAGACGCTATAGGAAGATAGAAACTTTCCCTTCTTTATTACTCTTTAAGTCGTGCCTTATAGAGTATGTATATGAGTTCCTAACCCTATTCTTGTGAATCTAGGAACATGAAAACTAGAAGGACTAACACAAGGAGAGTGGAAGAAGGAGTAAGGAATGATGAAGTCCCTCCCCGAGGTGAACACTGTAATGCCCTAAAATATGAACTAGGTTAACATAGCCTAACATGTTGGTTATGAGTTTATATGGTCTTTAAAATGTTAATAATAGTGTTTACATGCAGTGTATAAAGTTTGGAAGTGTTTGGAAGTCAAACGTCCAAGAACGTCAAAGACATCTGGAAACTAGTCGAAGTTGAACTAGTGTATCATAGTGTTTTGTACTGAAGTTTTGACGTATTGTTTGAGGGTGAAATAGAGTATCCATGGTTCCTATACATAGACAGACATGAAAAAGGTTGAAACGTCCAAGAACGACGCCTCGGGGACCAGCCTAAGCGTCCCCAATGAGGACCCAAACATGGAATAGGCAAGCTATAGCTCCAACCAAGAATGAGGAGTGGCGGCGCGTCGCGTAGCTGGCACTGAGATGGGAAACAGTTTTCCCTGCGATGCGGGGACGTCATAAACCATTTTGTCTCAAAATTTTCCTGAACCTAGAATTTAAAATGCCTCTACAACGCGCAGTAAACTATAGTTTTGATCGTGGCGTTTTTAAGTCAAATTTTGATTTTGTTAAAATGTCCTATAAATTTAGGGTTCTTTTGGGTAATTTGGGGATGACATATTGACGGTTATTGAGTCTTTTGAAACCCTCACCAATAAACTCAAAACAAAGCCTCTTCATTCCTTCTATCACAAAATCTATTGTTGAATTATTGGATTGAATTGGTGACTATGGCTGATGGTAAGCGCCTTGGGGTTTTGGATTGGTTGAATTGGCAATGGATGGGAGTTTCCGAGATTTGATTGGTAGTATGTTGGCCTAACCCTTAATATATTGTGTAGTATAGGTGTTTCAATTATGGTGTTTGATATGGTCCACTTGTTGTGGCGGTGATTATGTGTTACACTTGTGAATAATGTTGCCTCGTCAGCATTACTTTATGAATTGTGAACCAATTTGGACTCGTCGGATTAACTTTATGTATTATGATATTATCATGTTTTAACTTGGTTATGTTATCATTGTGAAGGTTTATATGAGTTATTTTTATCTATGAATTGAAGTATGGATTCTCCTAGTTGATTATAGGTGATCTATTACGACCAAAGTACGCCCTAGGTGTAAGTGGCGTCTTTGTCCTCGAATAGGACTTAGATAAGCCCTTAGCATTCGTTATCACATATAATAGGTAAAGAAAATGCAGAAAATTTAAAACTTTTCAATATAGCGAAGTGTACTTAGACTTCTCGCATATCGTATATGAAGTTTACATAGACCCCTCACTTATGAAGCTTACATAGGCTTCTCACTTAACATTTAACAACATCACAGTCTAATAGTTCGTCTCACATTTAACCATCTAAAAAATGAATTACAATACTTTGTGCGTAGCCCTTAGTCTATTACAATATGTTCATATAGTCTACAAGAAAGTCTCAACATGAGAATGGAATAAATTTATCAAAACATAGACAAAGCTAATAAGGCTTGATGAGTGGCTCTATCCTCAGAATTCATGAAGACTCACCAATTGACTTAAGAAAGATCCAAGTCTCCTTTTTCAATAGCCACGAATATCCTCAATGTCCCGAACATAAAATGTTTTAGAAAAGGGAGAAAATATGGGTTAGTACAAACCACATGTACTAAGTATGATCCCTATGCATAAAAATCATTAATCTATGAGAAAAGGCACAATTTAGTCAAAACCCTGCATAATATCCAACAACTCAATATACACATATATGGAATATCATAAGTTAACCCAAAATATAAGAAACTCATGCAACACTTGTGCAATGCGAAGATTTAAGCCCCATAACCTTATCCAAAGATAAGTATCACATTAAGCAACCCATTTCATACTTACAACATATCCTCATATTTGCATAACATGCTTTATACATCAATACTACTCATAGTTTATCAACATAATCATAGTCATAATACTAATCATAATCATAAAAGAACACTAGCAGAAGCATCCCTTAGGATCCCGCATGTGCATGCGTAAGAGAATTCCCATACCCTCCCTCTCACTATGTAGTAGCCTTTAAGACAACCCTAATAAAAATTCACATACTTAACTTATACCTTTACTTTTACATTAGGGAAATAAGTGCAATAACAAACATGAGACCATGAGAGCTACATCAAATCCGGTGTTCTACTCCCATACCGAAAAGAAAGGGTTAACACTTGCCTAAGGTGTAACCATTCGTACATAGCTATCTAGGTGGATCGACTAAGCTAGAGTCCTATGTGGCCACATAGTTAAGGGTCAAGGATATTGTTACTAGGAACCTTGGCATACTAGACGTGAAGGTTTCCATCTCATGAGACAACACATAACTAGGGAATCTGGACTTACTGATGTGAGAAAACCCATGTGGGAGGCCGAATTTACTAAACGTGAGACCTCCATCTCATTTACATTCCCTTCCGATGCTACATATTTATTTCCTTTAGTAATCATCATACTCATCATACAAGATCATATTAGTCTCTCCAAGACCCCTATGTGAACATCTTATCATAATAGCTCATAGGAATTCACTAGTGAGAACTATCCTTTAACTTTATAAACCATATACAAGTGAGTAAACCTTTAACTTAACACTTTATCGTAATCATAAGAAACTACTTTCAATCATAAAATAATCGTATCATAATATGCATACATAGCTCATGTCTAAATCAATGTCTTAGGGTTAGGGATGAGGAATACTTAGCATTAACACCACAACCACACATTAGACATAGAAGCATTATTATTTAATTAACTCATACTTCATAATTGAACCCAAGAAGAGCCTATCAAAATACCTCATTGCCCCTTTCAAGAACATTCATACTTCCATTACCAAGGATACATATCCAATACATAAACAAGGTAAATTCAAGAAGCAATTGCATAGTTAACAACAATGTAGTCAACGCACATGTTCATAATCTTCACAATTCACCATATCAATTCAACGTTTTCATGAAATTGGGAAAGGACATGGGTCTAGGGAAATATCATTGGGAATCATCAATTAACCATCAATATATACTTAAAACAACATTAATTCATCATAATTTATCACAGTTGACTCATAATTTTGTTTTTCAAAGAAGACCATTGTGATAGGAAAAACCCTAGTTTTGGGAGATTTAGAAATCATCTTTTTGAAGGGAGCTCTTAAGGAAAAGAATTCCAATAGTGAAAGAAACCATACCTTAAAGATGAATCACCACGAAATTGAGTAGAAATTTTAAGAATTTGGTCTTCTTCTTCAATGGAGGATGAATAGAGAGAATGTAGAGAGAAAGGAGAGCTTTTGGGATTTGCTTTGGGATTTTGATTTGAGTGGGTAATTATGAAGGAAAACTGAAGGAAAATCAATATATAACCCTCCCATAAAATATCCAAACGACCCCTCACTTATGTTGACCATTTAATGAAGTCAAACTCGATTTTAAATATTAGATTTTTCGCCGGGGAACAAGTCCGCATCGCAGAGCTGTTCCCGCAAGATTTCCTAAAACTAATTTTTGAAAAAGAAGAGCCTGCGATGTGCCTACGTTGTAGACCAAGCTTTTGGCTTTGTGTGTACCTAGTCCGCGAGGGGGACTTGCTCCCTCTAAGCACAAAAGTTGTTGCTTCTTGGCAGCTTGCTTGGTCCAAAGTGGGGTTCCTTCGAGGACACCTCGGGCCATCCTTGGGGGTCAGACCTTCACGTTTTAACCCTATACATTATTTTACCTATATAAAACCTTTTTAAAAATTTTAGACTTCATACAACACTCCCAAACATTCCCAAAACCTAAGTACATTCACTATTTCAATTTCGCTAGTTTCCGGACGTCATGGTCAGTTCTTAGCGTTTTGGTTCTTACACTTCTTAGACAAGTTTAATACACTTATTTATGTCTAAAATCATCATTAGTCATTTTGTGAAGCTCTAGTCAAGGTCATAGAATTTCCGGAGTGTGTCAATACTCCCTCCCTTAGGAACATTCGTCCCCGAATGACACCTTTAGACCTTTATAGGAAGATGAGACTCAAGACTAAAAGCCCAACCAACAACAATATATATCAAATGAGTCACAACTCATTTGAGCAATTCTCCACTCCTTTCAACATATAATTATAGCATTAACACATAGGAATTTAATCCACAACATAATACATATAAGAGCTCAACTTTTTACATCATATAAGGATGAACTACCTTCTCCATTTTAATATGAGCTCATTTTGAACATCAATAGATTTACATGATGATTTCTTATCATCACAACATCAAGCATGCTCAATACAATTTTCATGAATACATATATAACCACACATATGTACATATTAGAAAAACATGATAAGTTCAACATTATTCATAATAATCATATAAGGTAACCACTAACCTTAGCATTGGCTAGGAGTAAGAGGGAAAATGTGAGGATAATGGGACTTCATGTCGGCCTCGGCCTCCAATTTGGCTCCCTCAAAAAGGTGGTTCCTCCGTAGAACTTTTACGGAGACAACCTCCTTATTCCTCAATGTCTTAACTTGAAAGTCTAAGATCTCAACCGGGCACTCCTCGTAATAAAGGTCCTCTTTTACCCTTAAATATTCTAGAGGAAGAATGGAAACCGGGTCCCATATACACTTTTTGATCATGGAAACATGGAATACCGGGTGAATCATGGCCAACTCATTGGGTAATTTCAACTCATAGGCCACACTCCCGACTCTTTTCAAAATTTCATATGGCCCCACATACCAGGGACTAAGTTTCCCCTTATTTCCGAACTTCATCACCCCTTTCATGGGTGAAATTTTCTAATAACCCAATATCCTACTTCGAATTCAAGGTCCCTCTTTCTATTGTCAGCATAAGGTTTTTTCTGACTCTCAGCCCTTTTTAGCCTATCTGTTATAACCCGAACTTTCTTGAGGGATTCATAAACCAAATCGAGACCAAGTAGAGCAAACTCACCTACCTCATACCAACCAACTGGGGATCTACACCTCCTCCCATAAAGTGCCTCGAAGGGTGCCATATAGATAGCATAATAGTAGCTATTGTTGTAGGAGAATTATATCAAAGGTAGGTGGTCATCCCAATTACCTTTGAAGTCAATGACACATGCCCTCAACATATCTTCAAGTGTTTTAATAGTGTGTTCCGCTTGTCCATCGGTCTTGGGATGAAAAGCGGTACTAAGCTTCACCTTCTTACCAATCCCATTTTGGAAAGCTTTCCAAAAATGGGAGGTAAATTGAGTTCCACTATCCAAAATGGTTGATAAAGGGGATCCATGTAACTTCACTATCTCCTTGAGGTACAATTTGGCGTAATCTTCCGCCGAATAAGTGACTTTGACGAGAAGAAAATTTGCTGACGTGGTCAATCTATCCACAATGACCCATATCAAGTCGTGTTGCCTTCGAGTACGAGGCAACCCAACAATGAATACCATGTTAATATCCTCTAACTTCCATGTTTGAATGTCTATATTTTGGGTTAGGCCACCCGGCCTTTGATGCTCCGCCTTGTCTTGTTGGCAATTTTAACACTTAGAAACAAAATTCGTTATGTCCCTTTTAATACAATTCCACCAATAAATTTCTCGTAAGTCACATTACATCTTTGTGGCACCCAAGTGAATGGAATATCAGGAGTCATGATCCTCTTCCATGATCAATTTTGTCAAATCATCCACATCAGGTAAACACAATCTTCCTTGGTGCCTGAGCACCCCATCTTCTCCTTGAGAGAAGGACTCATTAGATTTACTAAGGACCATTTCCTTCAACTCCATCAATAGAGGATCAAGATGTTGCTTGGATTTCACCCCAAGCACTAAAGACGACTCGGAGTCATGGCGAACCATGAAACCACCCTTTGGAGGGTCTTCTAGTTGGACACCCAAACGAGTCAACCTATAAACCTCTTTTACTAACTCTTTCTTATCATCCACCACATGAGTCACACTACCCATTGGATACTCTACTCAAGGCATCCGCTACCACATTATCTCTTCCGGGATGGTAAAGGACACTCATCTCATAGTCCTTTAAAAGTTCTAACCATTTTCTTTGATGTAAGTTCAAATCTATTTGGGTAAACATATATAGTAAACTCTTGTGATTGGTGAATACCTCAGCATGCACCCCATATAGATAATGTCTCCAAATTTTCAATGCAAATACGATGGCAGCAAGTTCAAGGTCATGAGTTGGATAGTTCTTCTCATGATGATTGAGTTGCCTAAGGCATATGCAATTACCTTCCCATGTTGCATAAGTACACACCCTAGACCCACTCGGGAGGCATTACAGTAAACCACAAATGTATTGGTTCCCTCCGGTAAAGTCAATACTGGGGCCGAGGTGAGTCTACCTTTCAATAATTGGAAACTTTCGTCACATGCTTCCGACCATTCAAACATGTATTTCTTCTGGGTAAAAGTCGTTAATGGAGATGTGATGGATGAAAGTCCCTCAACAAACCTCCTATAGTAAACGGCCAACCCTAGAAAACTTCCCTATACCTAAGTTTGTGATAACCCGACCTCAATTCAATCTTTTAAAAGTAACTCGCTCCTTGGAGTTGATCAAACAAGTCATCAATTGTAACATCCCTCAAATGAGCTAGGTTGATCTAGAGGCTAACACTTGTGTCAAGATGTTTTAAAGTCATAAAATGGTTAATAATAGTGTTCTTAGGCAGTATATAAAGTTTGTTAGTGTTTTGATGTCAAACATCCAAGAGCGTCCAAGACTTTCGGAACTAGTCGAAGTTGAACTAGTGTGTAGTGGAATTTTGTAGTGATGTTTTATGTGATGGTTTGAAAGTGAAATTAAGTACCGATAGTTCCTACGTGCATCTTGACATACAAAGGTTTGAAACTTCCAAGAACGACGCCACGAAAACCATCAAAAGGGTCTCAGAGGAGGACCCAATCATGGGCCAGTGAAGCTTCCAAGCAGCCAAGAATTTGCATGCTGCAGCGCGACGCGCAGCTATCACACTGTAGGTAAAAGTTTTTCCTTATGACGCAAGGCTCTCACAAACTATCCTGTCCAAGAATTTTCGAAAAATAAGATTTGGAAGTGTATCCGCGACACGCAGTAAAGTTTCAGATTTCGTTGCATCGTTTTTAAGTCAAATTTGAGTTGGTTAATTTGTACAATAAAAGTAGCTGTCATTTGGGTAATTTTTGAATGACATATTGACGGTTATTAGACCTTTTTAAACCCCTAAACACACCAATCAAATCTAAAACCCTCAACTCCAAATAAAACCTCTCCATTCTTCTCTCCAAAACCGCCATTGTTGAAGCTTTAAAGATCCAAGGGAGAAGATAGGTTTCTCAAGTTTTTCTCTATCAATCTTGTGGGATTTTCATCACAATTAAGGTATGGTTATTCACCCTTTAAATGTCTTTCTTCAACGATTTACGTAGCTTTATGCACGTAAAATGACAACCAAAACATTATCAATTTGAAGCCTTAAGCCAAGGACTCCATTTACAGTAACATTTTTGCACATACAGACACTTGCACAAAATTTCGAATACATGGTTGTCTTTCATAAGATTTCAAGTACACAAACATAATCATATTAATCACGAAAACATAACATACACCTAAATCTACCAGCAATCATATCCAACCTACAATTCATTGGGAGCTAGTGACAGGGGCATGCAAAAGGGGAAACAATCCTAGTTTTCGAATGAATAATATGAACCTTAAGGGGTCTCTTGGGAAAGGGACCAAGAGAGAAGAAAACCCATACATTTTTGACGTTAAACCCTTGACTTGCTGCCCAAAAACTTCACCCAAGAACACGTCTAAGCTTCCTCAATATCAACTCCACTCGAATGACAACCTCCCATAGCCTAGTGTGCGATTAACGTTTGTTTTCTTGTGATTTCGTGTGAGTTCTTCAAGTCTGTAGAACTTGGTTTATTTTTTTGCTTTTGTATCTTATTTTGGAAGAGAAATTTTGAGTTAAAGAATAAGAGAGATTGAGCGTGAGAGTTAAGAGATAGACGTGAGAGAGTGGGAGTTATATTAGGCTTAGGAGTCTAGTTTAGGACTTAGTCAAATAAGGTTTAGTTAATTATTAAAAATCTGATTTTTATTTTATTTTAAATCAGCTAATGAATAATAATTATTAATTAATTACATTAATTCAATAGCTTAAATAAAAATCACATTAATTCATTGCTTCCACCTAGGTTCGAACCCGGGTGGAGCAAGACTTCACTTCAAGAGCTCAATTTCGGCTCTCTCTCCCCAAATTGCCCCTCCACCGTATTAATTAAATAATTAAATATATATTTAGGGTAATTACGATATTTCTCTTAGCCTGGAAAAATACCATTTTACCCCTAGACCATCCGAACCTAAGATTTCCCCTTTTAAGTCCGGTAAAGACTCCTTCGAGTAAATCTTCGTATTCGATAGCCCTACAAGGTTGGACCCAACCTTTCCAAGTTCAACTAAATCCCCAAGTTAGTTGGCTTTTCTGTAGCAAGGGTTTTGAGGTCTGGTTCTATCCTCATCAATCCATGTGAGCCCTGGTCTAATCGTAGGCATTCTTGACACATTAAGCATTTCTTATCTTATCCATTTTGAGGGTTGTTACATTATCCCCCCCCCCTAGGAAAATTCGTCCCCGAATGACACTACTACTATCTAGCGTAATGCCAGTTAGATCATAACATAATCACCATGCACAGTCAAGCAATAGCAACAAAAATGGAGAGATAAGGAAACTTAGACTTAAGAGTAGGGAGTCTAACCTCAAGAGCTGAAAAGATGAGGGTAGAGGGATCTCATGTCGGCCTCAGCCTCCCACGTAGCACCCTCAACAAGATGAATTCTCCACAATACCTTCACTGTGGCAATCACCTTGTTCCTCAGCCGCTTGATCTATCTGTCTAAGATCTCAATAGGTACGTCCTCATAGGACAAATCTTCATCGACCACCAAACCTTCCACAGGTAGAATCGATGCTGGATCACCTAGGAACTTCTTTAACATGGATACATGAAAGACTGGAAGGACAGAATCTAGCTCTGCAGGCAACGCCAACTCATAGGCCACCTCACCCACACGCTGTAGGATCTCTTATGGCCCAACATACCTCTGACTCAACTTCCCCTTCCTGCCAAACCTCATCACCCCCTTCATAGGTGATATCTTCAGATAGACCTGGTCACCAACATCACACTCTAAAGGCCGTTTTTTGTTATCTGTATATGACTTCTGCCGACTGTAAGCAGTAGCCAACCTATCCCTAATCACTCTGACCTTTTGTAAGGCCTCATGAATGATCTCTGGACCTAAAATGGATGACTCTCCAACCTCGAACCACCCAACTAGAGATTTACACCTCCTACCATACAGTGCCTCAAACGGTGCCATCCCAATGCTGGAGTGATAGCTATTATTATACGAGAACTCTATCAAAGGCAGATGGTCATCCCAGCTACCCCTGAAGTCAATCACACACGCTCTCAACATGTCCTCCAATGTCTGAATGGTGCGCTCTGCCTGCCCATCAGTCTGAGGATGAAAGGTAGTACTAAGCTTTACCTGCGTGCCCAAGCTCTTCTAGAAAGATCTCCAAAAATGTGAAGTAAACTGAGCTCCTCTATCTCAAATGATAGAAAAAGGAATCCCATGTTATCTCACAATCTCATCAATGTAGAGTCTCGCATAATCCTCGGCCCTGTAAGTAGACTTCACAGGGATAAAGTGGGCAGACTTAGTCATCCTGTCCACAATAACCCATATGGAGTCATGATGTCTCTTAGTCCACGGAAGACCAACCACGATGTTCATATTAATGGCCTCCCACTTCCAAGTCGGAACCTCAATAATCTGAGTAAGACCGCCAGGCTTAAGATGTTCTGCCTTAACTTGCTGACAATTAGGACACTTGGCCACTATTATGCAATGTTCTTCTTCATGCCATCCCACCAATAAATCTACTTAAGGTCATGATACATCTTAGTGGAACCTGGATGTATGGAATATATGGAACCATGGGCCTCTGCAACAATCCTGGTCCGCAAATCATCCACATCTAGTACACACAGCCTGTCCTGATACCTAAGTATGCCATCACCTCCCAAAGCGAAAGACTCATTCATCTTTATCAACACTGAGTCCTTCAGCTCCATCAATACAGGATCGAGATGCTGACCCTGCTTGACTTCAACTACCAAGGATGATTCAGAACTAGGATGAACTTAAACACCCCCACTAGTAGAGTCAACCAATCGCACACCCAGTCTGGCCAGTCTGTGTACATCCTTTGCCAACTCCTTCTTCTCATCCTCAACGTGGGCGGTACTTCCCATGCTCATCCTTCTCAAAGTATCAGCTACAACATTAGCCTTACCTAGATGGTAGTGAACATTCATGTCATAATCCTTCAACAGCTCCAGCCATCTCCGCTGTCGTAGATTCCACTCCCTCTGTGTGAACACGTACTGGAGACTCTTATGGTCTGTGAACACATCAACATGCACTCCATACAAGTAGTGCCTCCACAACTTCAGTGCAAACACCACGCTGCCAACTCCAGGTCATAAGTGGGATAATTCTTCTCATGAACCTTGAGCTGTCTGGACGCATAGGCTATCACCTTACAAACCTGCATAAGAACACAACCCAAACTAACCCTAGATGCATCATAATAAACAGTGTAATTCATTCAAGTCTATCCTTGAGCTCCTGGAAACTCTTCTCACAAGTCTCCATCCATTCAAACTTGGCTTTTTTCTTAGTCAAAGCTGTCAGTGGGGTAGCAATGGAAGAAAAGCCCTCCACGAACCTGCGGTAGTAACCAGCCAATCCCAGAAAGCTACGGATGTCAGTGTGAGTAAGAGGTTTTGTCTAGTTCTTCACAGCCTCAGTCTTCCTAGGATCCATCTCCACACCCTGATCGGACACAACATGACCCAGGAACGTCACTGATCGAAGTCAGAATTCACACTTGCTGAATTTGGCATACATATGATGTTGTCTAAGTACCTGCAAGGTTAGTCTCAAATGTTGTTTATGCTCTTCCTTGGTCCTAGTGTAGATGAGGATGTCGTCGATGAATACAATGACGAAAGAATCAAGGTATTCACGAAAGACTCAGTTCATGAGGTCCATAAATGCAGCAGGTGCATTCGTTAGACCAAATGACATAACTAAGAACTCATAATGACCATAACGGGTATGAAAGGCTGTCTTTGGGATATTTCCATCCCTAACCCTAAGATGATGATACCCTGAATGAAGATCAATATTAGCATACTTGAAACTTTACTCTTTGTAAATTTCTGTTTCACACTTACTCTGGATAATGCATATTACTCAAGCTTATCTGAAGCTTCATATTTGAGATTGAGGAACTTCCTTCTCAATTGCTCTTAACTTGATGCACCTCACAACTCATGCAACACAAAAATCATGTCCACGCTATACAAAACAGCAACATGACATGCAAACATGAATTCATCTTAACTCTAACTTATTCGGAAACTTAACCTTACTACCCTGTTTCAATAGTCTATGGTAGTCTAGTATTTATGAAGTAATCCATACCTAAGCCATCTCTTTCATCTAATAAGAAGCCAACTTAGCCTTTTCATCTTCGTCAATACTCATAGCAGGCTTTAGAACCTACCATACACTTAGCTCCATGCGAACAACCACTCTTATCAAACGTCTTTCGTTCACGCTGGGCATTTCTATCACTGCCCCTTCTTGGGAAGGCCAGATCTTGAGTCTGGCGCCTTAGAACACTTGGCCATCCTAATCCTTGTGTGTATTGTTTTACGCGCTCACACAAGAAGGAAGTTAGATACTTTTTTGTGTCAAAGCTCTAGATAGCACGATAAAGAGTAGAAGAAGGGAAATTTTCCTACGCATCATGCAGTCTCTAATTCAGGATAGTGGTGAACTTCATTACCATGACTTAGAAACTACTCAATGTGGTTGATGTGAACTTATTATCCTCGGAATTTAACCTAGTGCTATGATAACAACTTTGTCACGACCGGAATCTTGACCCTAGATGAGACCGGCGTCGTTGACCTCTCAGAGGTCGCAGACAATCCTACATACGTCATCGTTACTTCATCTAGGTTAATTTTAGCGGAAAATTTGAACTTTTTGTTCCTTAACTTGAATGTATATCATTCTACTTAAATTCATATACGTTCACAATCAACCATCTAACATTAAGATCATCAAATGAAAGAAATAATTCAATATTGCATTAAGTGTATACTTGCCAAAATGGCATCAATACAATGTCTGAAATAAAACGGGAAAGAAACACTAGTGGAACATGCTCCACTAGCTAAAGCCTACATCTAAGCTAGATAATAACAGTAGACATCCTCAAAAGCATGAGGGCCTACCAAATCCGGATGAAAGCTCCACGTCCGGATAGCTGCAACATCCTACTGTAAGCTCTAACGTCCACCTGTGCCTGCACCTAAAAATATAGAGTTGTATGGGATTAGTACACACTTGTACTATGTATGGGTATATGCAAGCACACACCAAGGACATGCATGAGGAAGAATATCTCTTTCCTAACAACATGATTATGGAATGTCAAGTCAGTGGACTTGCCAAATTGGAATTAGGAAAGTTAGTGAACTTTCCAAATTTGGATTAGGAAAGTCAGTGAGTTTTCAAAATTTGGATTAGGAAAGTCATGCCATGAGAGTAACATGCATCATCATACTTATCATATTGCACACATCACATAACATCTTACACATAACACATATCACATAGCATATAGCACATAACATCTTTTATAACATTCATTCATATGCCATGAGACCTTGGAAGCATGGACTTTACATTAAGACTTTCCAAAATGAGGGCTCAACATATGGGATCTCAAATAGGGAGTCTTCATTAGCAAACACTAGGTCTGCTTCATTCATTAATACGTACTTCATTTCATTTCGTTCATAGGCTAGTGTGAACACCAGCTATACCTAGGATGTAGTTTAAGACTTTCATCGGGTTTGATGTGCAATGATCAAGAATAACCTAGTGTCATTACTTGAGTCTAGTACACCTCTTGATTATCCTATCCTAACACCTTTGGTATCATTCATTTCATTATGTGAATCATTTGAGGCTGGCCTCATTCATTCATTGGGAACTTTAACTTTAACCGACATAGATCATGTGAGCATCATCAAATCCAGTGTCTCCCCCACACCAAAAATAGGTGGAATCACCGGCCAAAGTGACCCACAACATGCTAGCGTACATGGGAATTGAAACCCAGATCCCTATATTGGCAGTATAGGTTCGAAGACTTGGAGATATAAGGAGACCCATACCCGGCATGCCAGACAATCTCATCTCATGAGAGTTACGTGAACCTCCACCCTTCCCAAAAGAAGGCATCACCACTCATAGCTAGCCAATTGGTGCTCAGTATAAAGTTCCATTACATTCAACTCATACGTCATGGAAGCTAGCTTCTAGTATGAGGACATCATAGCTCAATAGATGATTTCTCATCTCATCATTAGTTTTAAGTGTGTTAATCTCAAAACTTTCATTAGAGTGTTCATAGAGACTGGTCTCTTCATTAACTTTACACTATCATAGGTGAGTACGTTTTGGTAACATTTACTTAGGCTCATTTGAAATTGTTCTCATCTTTTACATTAGCCTCATATCATGTTGTCACCACATTCATTAACATTAGCACAATTGCTCTTCATAATTACTCACCCCATTTTACGTGAATGTTCACTTCATCATATGCCAATGCACTTGGCCATTTGTGTGTTTCACACTCTTACTTAACCCTTCTAGGGTTTCATCATTTCATTACATAATAATCATTTCATCGTATGCCAATGCACATGGCCATTTAGTGTATTTTACGCTCGTACTTTACCCTTATAGGGTTACTTCATTTCATTATATACATCTTAGGTTCACTTATTTTTAAATGTATGCTAGACTTATGGGTCTATACATACAAGCCATGAGGCTTCATTCATAGTTCGTTAAGTGACTCATATTTTCATAAGATTATGTAGTACAAGACTTATGTATCTTGTATGTATGCCAAGATCTCGATTTCGATCTAAGTAGGTGGCATTATTCTTGAATATTTAATTCACGTATGACTTATGTATCAATACGGAAATTTGTGCAGGGGAACCCAAGTTCGTATCCCTTGGACAATACTTACATTTTTCCTTGATTTTATTTTTAATCCACATGACATTGGGACCCTAGATCGAGCCCCAACATCAACATTCTATCTTTATTTTTCTCCTTGGATTCTCCTTTTATTTGGCCGAAGGGTTGTGGGATCGAACCCCCACAAGCCCTTTTATTTTTTTCATTTAATTATTCTTGTCAAATTCGCATTAACCATGAGGTTGTGGGTTCTAACCCCCACAACCTCCTTATTTTATTTTTGTTTAAATGTTGACGTATTTATGCGTTGGCAGTGACGTTGTGGGATCGATCCCCCACAACCTCACTTTATTTTCTTTTGTGTTTCTCCCTTTCTCCTTTACTCTCCTTCACAGCCTTGAGGTCGTGGGTTCGATTCCCACGCCTCACATTTCCTTTCTTTTATTTTTCTTTCACTTCATTCGCTGCCTGGAGGTCGTGGGTTCGATTCCCACGCCTCCCATTTTATTTTATAAATTTTTTTGTACTCTACATTTTCTGCCAGCATACCCCATTTCGACTCCCCCTATTCCCATTTCTTTTCTTGCGATTTCAAGGCAGTACACGGGTGAGGTCACAGGTTCGAATCCTGGTGGCCTCATCCCTTTATTCTCAAATAACTTTCCAGATTTATTCCTCTGCATTTAGCCTAAACTAAGCTTGTAAGTTGGCTGGAATTGTACTCATTTTTTAAGCTTATTTTCACCAACTTTTTTTAATTGAAATCTTAGGGAAATTCCTAGGTCTTTTAACACATTTTTGGGGTGCATTTTCATAGGTTCGTTTAGCCAAAATATTTATACTCAAATAAGCCACACTTCCATTTTAATGAACATCACGATTTACATATGTTTATGCACGTAAAATGACAACCAAAAGATTATCAATTTGAAGCCTTAAGCCGAGGACTCCATTTACAGTAACATTTTTGCACATACAGACACTTGCACAAAATTTTGAATACATGGTTGTCATTCATACGATTTCAAGTACACAAACATAATCATATTCATCACGAAAACATAACATACACCTAAATCTACCAGCAATCATACCCAACCTATGATTCATTGGGAGCTAGTGACAGGGGCATGCAAAAGGGGAAACAATCCTAGTTTTTGAATGAATAATATGAACCTTAAGGGGTCTCTTGGAAAAGGGACCAAGAGAGAAGAAAACCCATACCTTTTTGACGTTAAACCCTTGACTTGATGCCCAAAAACTTCACCCAAGAACACGTCTAAGCCTCCTCAATATCAACTCCACTCGAATGACAACCTCCCATAGCCTAGTGTGTGATTAACGTTTGTTTTCTTGTGATTTCGTGTGAGTTGTTCAAGTGTGAAGAACTTGGTTTATTTTTTTGCTTTTGTATCTTATTTGGCAGAGATATTTTGTGTGAAAGAATAAGAGAGATTGAGCGTGAGATTTGAGATATAGACGTGAGAGAGTGGGAGTTATATTAGGCTTAGGAGTCTAGTTTAGGACTTAGTCAAATAAGGTTTAGTTAATTATTAAAAATCTGATTTTTTTTTTTAAATCAGCTAATGAATAATAATTATTAATTAATTATATTAATTCAATAGCTTAAATAAAAATCACATTAATTCATTGCTTCCACCTAGGTTCGAACCTGGGTGGAGCAAGACTTCACTTCAAGAGCTCAATTTCGGCTTTCTCTCCCCAAATTGCCCCTCCACCTTGTTAATTAAATAATTAATTATATATTTAGGGTAATTACGATATTACCCTTAGCCTGGAAAAATACCATTTTATCCCTAGACCCTTCAAACCTAAGATTTCCCCTTTTTAAGTCCGGTAAAGACTCCTCCGAGTAAATCTTCGTATTCGAGAGCCCTACAAGGTTGGACCCAACCTTTCCAAGCTCAACTATCTCCCCAAGTTAGTTGTATTGGCTGTAGCAAGGGTTCTGAGGTCTGGTTCTACGCGCATCAATTCGTGTGAACCCTGGTCTAATCGTAGGCATTCTTGACACATTAAGCATTTCTTATCTTATCCATTTTGAGGGTTGTTACAATTATGAACATAATTTTAGAACAACTCAAGCAAAATTTAATATTTTTGCTCCCCTCAGGCCGAGAGATCCCTCTCCCAGACTTAGTTTATTTTTCAGTCTTTTCTTCTTTTTGTTGTGTAGTTCAATGATATCCTTTGATCCTATGTTTTACTTACGAGTGCAAAGATTCATTGTAGTCTTTATAAGCCAATCTTTATTGTCTATGCACATTCTTTAATCATTTGCATAATATAAACATGTTGGGGCATATATTCATACTCCAATTGATGAGTCATTATGTTTTGCTCCCTTTATTGGCATAAACCAACAACTGTTAAAACTTCATTCTTATCAAACACTGATGATTTGATATTCTTATGCTTTTGCTTACTTAGATCACTTTGATGAGTCATTCTGTGCAATGACTAAGAATGACTTACATCATTATTAGTCTAACCTCACCCTTTGGTCATCCTATCCGAACAACCCTTATCTTCCTAGTTCTTTCTTTATTTATTTCTTTCTTACTTTCTTAAAGAAATCATTAGCATTTAACTGACATAGATCATGTGAGCTAACATGAAATCCAGTGTCTTCCCCACTGTCACATTCTGAAACCACACCCTAGATGTTAGGGTGCAATCGTTGATTGCGACCGGCGTCGTCGACCTCTCAGAGGTCTAAGACAAGCCCTTTTGTACCATTCATTGCATACATGTATGAAAAGTAGTGGGGAATTAAAACTTTTCACACGAAATAAAAATACTTCAAAATATCTCTTTTATAGAAAAACATAATGAGAGTCTAAGTCCCAAAGTCTCCATCTTAGACATAGGAATATATTGGGACACGGACAATACTTCAACATATACAAAATAGCTAAGTCTATTACAATACTTTTCAATAAGGAAAACTAAATAACAAGATGTCCTCGAATCTCATGAGGACTTACCAACTCTGTACTTGAATGAACACTAGTCCAAGCTTCAACTTCGAGACTCCTCTCAAACACCACCTTCACCTTTTGAAATAGACAAAATGTATGGAATTAGTACAAACACTTTTACTTAGTATGGTGTAATGCATAAAATCATGATAAACATGCATTTATATAAAACATGCTCTTTTTGATTAAAACATCATAGCATAAGCATAAGAACAACTTTTAACACCTTAGAAAAATATAACATATCACATAAGCATTTAATCAAATATTGAAGAACATTACAATGAACTAAGTTCCACTTTGTAATGACCCGGATTCTTGAATCCGAATTGCCACCGGCGTCGTTAACCTCTCAGAGGTCACAAAAGCCTCATCTTGCATTCATCACATTTATCTAGTTAAATTTGCGGAAAATTTAAAACTTTTTATATGTATGAAGTTTACTTAGACTTCATATAGTCATTACGTATTAAACATTATATACTAAGCTCAACATCAATAGACAACAATCTAAATTCAAGAACCTTTCAAAACAAACAATGAATAGAATATATTAAGTTGCCAAAATGGCCTTACATCAAAAGGTTCGAAATGAAATATGAAATAAACGCTTGGGACAACATCCACAAGCTAAGTCTATATATAAAGATAGACTAAGACTGTAGCGTCCTTGAAATCAAGAGGATCTACCAAATGGTTTGGAGAAACGCTGAAGTCCAAACCGCTGCAAGTGTCGTCAATCTGTCCTCTGACCTGCACCTATAAAAATAGTAAATAGTAGGGGGTTAGTAAACCACTTGCACAAACTATAGGTGTATGCACACATACACATAAATCTATGCATGATCAATGAAAGCTCTTCCTAAGAAACATGCCATTTCTGGAAAGTCTAGTCATTAGACTTTCCTAATTCGTTAGTTGTGAATTGTGGTATGAATATGATGTATTTTAATGCATTCAAAGCACACACCTCATTTTCTATATGATTACAAGACATTAGTATCATCAACATAATTTTAGAACAACTCGAGCGAAGATTGAAAATTTTGATCCTCCAAACCCGAGAGCTCTTTCCTTGGGACTTAGTTTATTTTTCATCTTTTTCTTTTTCTTGTTGTGTAGTACAATAATTCCTTTGGTTCTATGTTTTACTTACAATTGCAATGATTCATTGTAGTCCCATTCCCACAATGAATCGATGTAAGTAATCCAAGGACTAAGGAATGATTTCCCTACCTTATAGTGAGTCATTCTTTACATTATATATTAATTACATTTCATAAGCCATTCTCTATTGATCATGCCATTGATTTCATTACTTTCATGTTAAAGAAGTTATGGGTTATTTAGTTAACGTTATGTTTCTACTTCCTTTTATTGGCATCATATAAGAAGTCATTATAAGCCATGACTCTTCCTAATCAAAATGCTTTCTTAGGAGGTCAAGTCTCTGGACTTGCCTAATTCGTAATAGGAAGGTCATACCATGAATATGTCACATATCATACTCACATAGGTTCACATAACATACATTTCATGTTTTATATATTATAAATTTCATATCCACGAGACCTTGGAATCGTGGATGTAGCATTAAGACATCTCAAGTGAGGTCCCAACATATGGGACCTCAACCCGAGGGCTTTTTTTAGAAAATACAGAGTCAGCTTCATTCGTTCATTCGTACATCACATTATTCATTTCATTCATTCGTAGGCTGATGTAAACACTATCTATACCTAGGATGAAGTTTAAGACTCTCATCGGGATCATGAAGTGCAATGGCGAAGAATGACCTAATGTCATTACTTGAATCTGCTTTCACCTCCTGATTGTCTTGCACAAACACCTTCGGTATCGTTTATTTCATTATCTTTCATACTTTAAGGAACTTCAACCTTAGCCGACATACATCATGTGAGCATCATGAAATCTGGTCTCTCCCCCACACCGAAAGAGGTGGAGTCACTGGCCAAAGTGAAACCAAAACATGCTAGCTTATTGGGTTCGAACAAAGCTAGTTCCCTGTGGTGGCAACATAGTTCAAAGACTAGGAGATTTAGGGAGACCCATACCCACCTTGGTGGACAGACTGATCTCATGAGAATTATGTGAACCTCCGCCCTTCTCGAAAGAAGGCATCACCACTCATAACTAGACTATCGGTGCTCAGTTTAAAGTTCCTATTTACATTGAACTCATACATCATCGAAGTTTGCTTCTAGCATGAGGTATTCATAGCTCATTAGATGATTTCTCATCTCTTCTTTACGTATTAAGTGTGAATTGTCCTTACACTTACATATAGAATGTGATTGAGACTTGTCTCTTGATATTGAACACTCTCTTAGCTTAGTAGTTTTATTGACCTTTACTTAGGCTTGGTTGAGACTTGTCTCACCATTCATCTTCCGCTTATCATGTTGTCACCATTTTTATTAGCATCATAGTTTAACATAATTACTCACCTCATTACGTGAATGTTCATTTCTTCATCTTGTCGTTAACTTACATCATATTCCATACACATGGCCTTTTGTGTAATTTACACTCATAGTACCCCTTTCGGGTTTCTCGTATTTGCTAAGTGTTTCATGATCATCTAAGTTCATATTGTGCAAGACTTATGCATCTTGCACATTCAGTTAAGGGGATTCGTGTTCGAATCCCTTGTGCAGCATATAATTTTCTATTATGTGTGAGACTTATGTATCTCACACATTTGGCCTTGAGGGCGGTTTTGATTCCCCTCTCTCACAAGATTGGCATATGATTAGTATTGGCCTAAACAATTGGGAATAACTTCATAGTCAATTTATTAGCACAAGCCAAACATTCTTTCAAATATAATTTCATGGAATCATTAGACAATTCTATTACATATTTTGGAGATAATGTTGTAGGCCAATTTATTGGCATAAGCTAAACGTTCACTACACTTGAACTTTTAACCTTTGATTAACTTACAAGAACAATTCAATGTTTTTACGTTCACAACTTCGTGTGGATAGGGTATGTTGGGACTTGTCCCATTGATTGGCATACCCTATGTTATGAGTTCATTAATGTAGAGATTGGTATGAATTTTCATGTTTTGGAAGTAATATGATTATACATATGTTTTAGTAGCCAATTTGTTGGCACAAATCATAATTCCACTATACACTGGTCATGAGAATATCATTGGCCAATTTAATTAACTTCATGTATGTACCATAGCTAATCTCATCATTTTAGTAAGTCAATCTTCCCATCATTCTTTGAAAGCAATGTTGTAGCCAATTCTATTAAACAACCAATTTATTGCCCAAATTATTGGCATAAGATAGGCAATTCATTCAAATGTGATTTTATGAAGATCTTTTAAGCCAACCTTATAACATAACTTTAGGCATAACATTTTTTAACATCTTGAACAGCATAATATGATCATTTAACGAACACAACATCATCAACAAGTCACATTTACAGTAGGTATGCACAACAAACTGTAATCATCTTCATACATAACAGTTTCGGACACATCTTAACATAGGATCATTCTCCTAACCAATCTTAGTTCATGACTTTAGGGTAACGATTTTAAGACATATTGGGCATCATCATATTAACATTTGATGAATTTTGCATCTTCATAACGTCACAATAACAACAAGACAACATTCGGACAAACACATCATCACTTACACAATTACAGGTGTAACTAACACATCGTCGATTCATGATTCATGTTTTAAACATTTAACTTTATACGATCACAACTTCATAGGTTAATTGACATTCAAAATTCAAGAACATTATACATAAGATCAGCCAGCACCACATACCAACAACATGATCTTTAACCTATTAAACATTGAATCGAAAAGGATACTAGGGACAAATGAGTTCGACGAGAACACGGGAACAACCCTAGTTTTCAAGATCATTGAATCGTTGGAAAGAAAGTTCTCTTGGAGAAAGAAGTCCATTAGAGAAACCCATACCTTATGTAGAACTTAATCTACGAAGACCACCTTGAACGAAACCATGAAGAAACCTTGTAATCGCCCTAGAGAAATCGATAAATATTATGCCTTTTTATTTCTTTCGTTGCTTACTTATTTTGCATCGCCTGTACTATGAGTTTGAACGTGATTATAAGTCTTAGGAACTGATATTGACTCATTCAACTTAGGGTTTAATAAGTTAATTTAATAAACTAATTAACCAATTACCAAAACGCCCCTCCTAAGTTGACTAAACATAGGAGAACATAACACTTAGTCAAATCTAGAAATTAGTGTTGAGTATGGTTTCGGTCAACATTTTAACTTTACATTAATCAATTAAATCCTTAATTTAATTAATGTAGGGACCTAGGGTAAGTATTAAAGTACCCCTAAGTCATTGGAACTATAATCAACCCTTTAGGACCATCCTAGGTTAAGTACTAGGATGTTTCTTGAATTATACCAAGTTAGTGTAAGGATTCCATTTTAATCATTTAAACTAGTTAATCAAATTTCTAATATAATAAATTAAGTGACCTAAGGTAATTACTAAAGTACCCTTAAGTCGTTAGGACCATAGCCAATTCTTTAGACCATCGTAGGTTAGGTACTAGATTGTCTTTTTCTTGTTTTAACCGAAATCTGGAAATTGCTTTGTGATTTCGGTTTTGCCCCTTTAAATTAATTAATTAAGTTTCTAATTTAATTAATATAGTAGCCTAGGTTAATTACCAAATTATCCCTAAGTTGTTAGGACCATAACCAACCTTTTGGACCATCCTAGGTTAGGTACTAGGTTGTCTCTTTAACTAGTACTAAGTTAGTGTCAACCCGGTTAAGTCTTAGGTTGTCGGGTGCACTAATTGGTCCATTTAGGTTAGTCATAGGTTAATTAGCTATCTAGGGCAGTAGGTTAGAGTCTAGAATTAGTTAGAGAGCTAGGCCCCACATGTGTGAACCCATGTGCACGCCTGCCCCTTAACTACCCTAACCAAATTCGGTTAGGATGGTCTCCTCTTCGCTGTATCTCCCCATGTGCTTGCACATGGTCTTGCACATGGGTTGCTTGTACTTTCCTAACTAACTATTATTTATCGTTCCTTTGGGAATGTTTACTTATTGTTCGAAAGACCCTCATCAAGTCCTTTGGCACTGCTTAATATACATGATTATTTTAGATGGTCATATGGAATGGTATCTAGGCTTGACACTTGGATGCCTCATACCTCAGTGAATACTTGGAAATCTATGTTACACTTTGTGAGTAGAGATATGGTATCCAATGTACCTCTTGATATGGGTGCTCCTCATTAGTAGAAAGTGAGTTACTTAGTAGCAATCTTCTTATCCCTTAACTATGCGCCCGCGTAGGTGTAGCTGTTGGAGAACCCATGTAAAGGCTAAAGAATATGACCCTACCTTAGGCAAATAGGGATCCCTCATCCGGTAAGGATAGTACTGGGATTCCATGTCAAGCTCTCATGGTCTATGTCGGTTAAAGCTAGCCCCCACAAATGTATGCAAATGAACTAAGTCTTCTTAAGGGTGTACTACTTAGGGTAGGTGGTGGAATGGGACATTACCTATCCATTGCACAAGTAGACATTTGGAGGGAGTCGTGGTGTGTCCTTATATTAAATGTATGAATGGGTCATGATATGATGTAAATAAAAGTAATGTAACTTTATGTCTAATGTTAAGAAAGCATGTTAAAGTTATGTCTTGTATGATTAAACTTATGAATGATGAATGTAGTGTATCTAATCTCATGGAATCCTCAAGGAGCACATAGTGGGGGTAGTAGTATGGGATGCTACTCTCACATTTCACTTTGTGTGACTTGTAAGTCCACTTGAGAGGGGTACTTATGTGAAGTTCTTAAATGGAAGTATTTTTCTCTAGCGCCTCTAGTATGGAGTATTGATTTGTAAATGAAATAAAATAAGCCTATCCCTAGTAGTCTTAAGGATCTTTTGAGTAGGTATTGAGGATGTTGTATGGGCGATATCCTTATGTCTTACTTAGGGGAGCCCTTGGACAAATTAGGATAGGAGTAGTTCATGTTTAATTGTGGGTTCACTGTAAGTGTGTTTTTTTGTTAAGGAAAATGGATGTTTTGCCTTATGTGCTAAATGATGTTTTTTCAATGATGTCTTGTGACTTAATTCATGAAGGATTTTATCAAAAAAGCATGACTTGTATGTTTCAACTAAATTGTCACTTTTTGCATGATATTGCATAATGCCATACTTAGTACAATGTTTGTACTAACCCCATAGTTTTCTATACTCTATAAGTATAGGTTGGAAGCAAGTGGATGTTTTGAAGTCAAGCTTGGGAATCGACTCTCTCAAGACTAATTATGTCCTCATATATTCGAGGGCATAGTCTTTATTTCTTTAGTTCTTTTTTAAGACTTATTATGTAGTTTCTTTCAATGTAAAGGGCTGTGTCCCGAAGATATTTATGTCGTGTCTTAAGTTGGCTTGTGACGATGAGATTATCATTAGTATTTATAAAAGAAGTTTCTTTATTATTATGTATCATGAAATGTTTAAATTTTCGCACTACTTTTCATGTCTTATGTAATTAATGATAGCTAAGAGGCTTGTGTAAGACCTTTGAAAGGTCGAGCACACCTTGTTCCAACTCAAGAGTAATCCTTTCTTCTAGGGTGTACTTGCGGGTCGTAACAAACTTTGTATGAGAGCATAAAGTTTTGGGAAATAGTTTTGGGTCAAAAGTCTCACAAACCACATCTAGTAGGGTCTTGTTCATCGGTGTGAGTCGCGACACATCCATGGGCGAGGGTCTATGGGACGATAGAAGTTTCACTTTTCTTTATTTATCTAGTGTCGTTCCTTAGAGTTGAGTTCTATAACTTCCTTTTTCTCAACCTCTTCTCTTGTGTTTATAGGACATGAATATGAGAAGGACACCCGCTATAAGGGAGGAGGGAGAAGTATCTAACGAGAGAATTCCTCTCCGGAATGAGAAAGTTCCTATAGTTGACCAAGAGGAGTAGAATGAAAAGGTTCCCCCTTCGGAACCTCAGGACCTCAAGTGCTCCAAATGCCTCCAATGCCCCAAGGTCCTCAGGCTCCCTATGTTGAAGGGGATACGACTAATGCGGAGATAAGGGATTCTCTTAGATCTTTGACTCAAGCTCATGTCTTCACTAATCATGTGGTTGCCCAAGCTAACCTAGGAGTTGTACCTCAACCCAATGCAAGTATTTCCGCTTCTAGAATCTGAGATTTCATGAGGATGAACCCTCATCCATTCCATGGCACTAAGGTGGATGAAGATCCACAAGGCTTCATAGATGAGCTGTTCAAAGTGGTGGATGTTATGGGTGTGACTCCTAGAGAGAAAGCGGAACTAGCCGCTTATCAACTTAAGGATGTGTCTGAAGTGTGGTTTGATTAATGGAGGAATGAGATACCCTTAAGGGAAGGTCCGGTAGATTGGGAACTGTTCAAAACGGATTTTCTTGATAGGTTCTTTCCCATAGAGTTGAGGGAAAATAAGTTAGTAGAATTCATAAACCTTCGTCAAGGGGGAATGAGTGTAATGGATTATTTTCTCAAGTTCACCCAACTCTCTAAATGTGCCCCAACTTTGGTAGCCAACTCTAGGGCTAGGATAAATAAATTCGTGATGGAGGTATCTAGTATGGTTGAGAAAGAATGTCGTACGACTATTCTCCATAATGATATGGATATCTCTAGGCTCATGGTGTATGCCCAACAAATTTAGGAGTCCAAACATAGGGAGATGAATAGGGATGGAAAGAGGTCTAGACTGGAGGAGTCAAGTCAACAGAAGGCTAAGAAGAGGTTCTTTAATCAAGACTCTTCCATTGGAAACAAAGAGGTTCAAACAAAAATTCTCAAGGAGGTGGTTATGATTATGAGAGGCCTAGGTGTGCTAGTTGTGGGAAGCAACACTTGGGTAGGTGTCTTGATGGCACAAATGGTTTCTTTGGATGTGGTAATAGGGGCCATAAGATGAGATATGCTAGTTGTGGGAAGCAACACTTGGGTAGGTGTCTTGACGGCATGAATGGTTTCTTTGGATGTGGTAATAGGGGCCATAAGATGAGATATTGCCCTCACCTCAAAGAAAAAGCGAAGGAGGTCAACCAAGCTCCTCATGATGGTCCGGATCCCAATGCTCAAAAGAGGAATCGTTTCTATGCTCTCGGAGGTAAAGAAGCGACTAATCCAGAGTGAAGACCCCGGTAAGTCATAATTCCTTTTGGTTGTTATGTTTATGTTATGATATGAGTTTATACGGTCTTGACTCTTATGTTGTCATGTCTTCATATTAGAATTGCTTGAAAGTGAATTCTTGAATTTTGAGCATGTTTCACTATAAATGAGTAGTGTTCACTGTAAAGAATTTCAAAATTTTGATTTAATTGCTTCTTCATGAATGATGGTATCAATGTGTGTAGAAATGACGTGTAAGATGGTATCAATGTGTGTAGATATGACGTGTAAGAGCATGACTAATGTTGAAGAAGGTAGTTCCCCCATAAAATGATGAAATGAGTATGTGGTTTGAATTGTGGAAGTTGTTCCAACTTGCTTATGTTGCTTAATTTCTGAATGATGTGAAATTGGTACTCCTTGTGAGTGTGTGGCTTTAGTATGATTGTCTTGACATTTATAATTTGTGTGGTATGATTCTAGTTATGTCCTTGAAGTCCTCGGAAGTATTTAAGTGTCATTCGAGGACGAATGTTCCCAAGTGGGGGAGTATTGTTACACCCTAAAATTGAAATAGGTCAAACTAGAGATACACAGGTGTTTCATGAGTTAATAATTTATTAAAATAGTATATTTTAGCATTAGAATTCAGTTCATAAAGTTTGGGAGCATTTGGAAGTCAAATGCCCGTGACGTCCAAAAACTAGTCGAAGTTGAACTAGTGTGTCATAGTTTTTTGTAGTGATATTTTGTGGGATGTATTTAGAGTGAAATTGAGTGTCAATGGTTCCTATGCGTAGAGGGATTTACCGAGTGTCAAAACGTCCGAGTACGACTCCTCGGGGACAACCCGAAGTGCTCCCAAGGAGGACCCAAACATGGGTCAAGATGCTGGCCAAGGCAGCGTGCATTGGGCAGGATCTGAAGCCCTACCTCGCGATGCTCCTGCAGCACAAGGTTCACTGCCTCAAAATGTTGAGAGGCAGAATCTGGAGCTTGCTCTGCGATGCGCAGCCAAGTCCCAGATTTGGCCCCGACGTTTTTAAGTCAAATTTCAAGTTGGAAAAGGGTCCAAATGTTGTGGGGGTCTTTTGGGAACTTTGGGGATCATTTGTGGACTGATTTAGATCATTTTAAACCTCATTTCACCCATCATTTCCAACCCCAAATATCAAATCAAATTTCTCTCCAAAAACCTCCATTGAAGAAGCTTCAAGCTCCAAGGAAGTGGACCAAGTTCTTCACGATTTCTTAACCAAATTCTCGTGGGTTTCTTCTATTTAAGGTATGGCAGTCATTCTTGAACCTTGGTTCATTCAAGGAGCCCTTTCAAAGTGATTTCAAAAAGAACTCCAAACTTCAATCTTCTTTATTCTTTGACTCTAAGTATGGGTCTTTTCATGAAAAGGGTTTAATGGTTATAATGAGTTGTTCTTAGTTTTAAATGATGTTTTCCATGTCAAAACCCCAATAGAATCATGTATATTCTTTTATCAACTTTTGGCTTATGAAATGAGTTCTATGAGCATGACTAGATAATGTTAAAGTTATTGTTTCTTGGTGGTTTTATTGAGTTTTAGCTACTGCCATAAGGGCTATTTTATTATGCATTATTATATAAATTATGAATAGGTGGTAAAGGATTGGATGAAGGGTAAGTTGTTCTATCTTTGTTAAGCTATGTTGAAGTAACTCTTGAGTGGTATGGTCCATCTGTGGTGGTGGTGTTTACTTGACTTTTATGAAGTTATATGTGTATGGTGAGAATGGACTTGAAGGCATGATATGTGAAGTAAAGGGATAATTTTGATATGTATAGGTATGGTATGTGTTGGAATGTCGATATGAGCATCTTGAAGGTTTATGTCTAAATGAAGTATGCATTTGATATGTTAAGTATGATAATATGTGAATTGTGATAAATGTGAGTTGAGCATGTCTAGAAGTCAATGTTATGAATAGTGGTTATTATGTGAAGTGATTGCTCACATGTGCTCACACACACACTTGAATGCATGAATGAAGTGAATGAATGAAAATGGGGGATTGTAAGGTACACTCTTCGTGAGTAGAGATGAATTGTCTAGACCATCCCTACTATTCCTAAGTATGAAAAAGGTGGAATTTTGGGGTGAACACTCTTCGTGAGTACAGATGAAGTGTTTAGTAGCAACCTCACTATTCCTAATGAGCTTTCAAAGACAGGTTGGAGGTTGGATACCCTTCGTGAGTTGAGACGGGGTGTTCAATAGTTATCTTCTAACCTATAGTAAATGAATGTTTAGACTCCGTGGGGGATTTAGGCTTAGCATCGAGAGAATTTGAAAAAAGGGTGGGTACACTTCGTGAGTAGAGATATTGTATCCAATGTACCTTAATTGTGCGCATGCGTAGATGTAGCTATTGGAGAACCGATCTAAAGGCTAAAGAATATGACCCTACCTTAGGCAAGTAGGGATCCCTCATCCGGTAAGGGTAGTACCGAGATTCCTTGTCAAGCTCTCATCGTCAATGTCGACTAAATCTAGCCCCCACAAATGTATGCAAATGAACTAAGTCTTCTTAAGGGTGTACTACTTAGGGTAGGTGGTGGAATGGGACATTACCTATCCATTGCACAAGTAGACATTTGGAGGGAGTCTTCGTGTGTCCTTATATGAAATATATGAATGGGTCATGATATAATGTAAATGAAAATAATGTAACTTTATTTCTAATGTTAAGAAAGCATGTTAAAGTTATGTCTTGTATGATTAAACTTATGAATGATGAATGTAGTGTATCTAATCTCATGGAATCCTCAAGGAGCACATAGTGGGGGTAGTAGTGTAGGATGCTACTCTCACATTGCACTTTGTGTGACTTGTAAGTCCACTTGAGAGGGGTACTTATGTGAAGTTCTTAAATGTTAGTATTTTTCTCTAGTGCCTCCAGTATGGAGTATTGATTTGTAAATGAAATGAAGTAAGCCTATCCCTAGTAGTCTTAAGGTCTTTTGAGTAGGTATTGAGGAGGTTGTATGGGTGATCTCCTTATGTCTTACATAGGGGAGCCTTTGGACAACTTAGGATAGGAGTAGTTCATGTGTAATTTTGGGTTCACTGTAGGTTTGCTTTTATGTTAAGGAAAATGGATGTTTTGCCTTATGTGTTAAACAATGACTTTATGATGTTTTATAACGTAATTCATGAAGGTTTTCTTTATCAATATAGCATGACTTGTATGTTTCAACTAAATGGTCCCTTATTGCATGATTTTGCATAATGTCATACTTAGTACAATGTTTGTACTAATCCCATACTTTTCTATACTCTATAAGTATAGGTTGGAAGCAAGTGTATGTTTTGAAGTCAAGCTTGGGAATCGACTATCTCAAGACTAAGCATGTCCTCATATATTCGAGGGCATAGTCTTTATTTCTTTATTTCTTATTTAAGACTTATTATGTATTTACTTTCAATGTAAAGGGCCGTGTCTCTAAGATATTTATGTCGTATCTTAAGTTGGATTGTGACGATGAGATTATCCTTAGTATTTATAAAAGAATTTTCTTTATTATTATGTATCATGATAAAGTGTAAATTTCCGCACTACTTTACATGTTTTATGTTATGAATGATAGCTAAGAGGCTTGTGTAATACCTTTGAAAGGTCGAGCACGCCATGTTCCTACCTTTCTTCTAGGGTGTACTTGCGGGTCGTAACAATAACTCAACAAGCAAAATTGCAAAATTTCAAGTTTAAATGCACAACTTCAGAGTAAGTCACTGTAAAGCTATTCAAAAATGCACATTTTGCAAGACTTCACCAACAATCAAGAAATTTTAATTTCTAGTCATAATTTTCATTATTAATAAAAGTAACTAACCTTAGTTATCAAATAGATGAGGGTAACGGGACTTCATGTCGGCCTCTGCCTCCCATGTTGCACCCTCAACTAGGTGATTTTTCCATAAAACCTTTACGTAAACCACCTCTTTGTTCCTCAACGTTTTTACTTGCCTATAAAGAATTTGAACCGGAACCTCCTCATAGGAGAGGTTATCCTTCACACCAAGACCCTCAATAGGAAGAATGGACTCGGGATCACCGACACACTTCTTTAGCATAGAAACATGGAAAACCAAATAAACCGAAGCAAATTCACTAGGCAACCCTAATTCATAGGCAACCTTACCAACCGTTTGCAAGATTTCATACGGACCCATATAACGAGGACTCAACTTCTCTTTTTTGCCAAATCTAACCACCCCTTTCATAGGTGAAATTTTCAAGTACACTTTATCACCTTCTTCAAACTCTAGCTATGATTGGCATAAGACTTTGCCGACTATAGGCCGTTTGCAAGTGATTTCTAATAATATGAACTTTCTCCAAAGTCTTATAAATCAAATCGGGACCAAGAATCGAAGACTCACCGACTTCAAACAACCCAATAAGATATCTACACCTCCTACAATACAAGGCTTCATAAGGAGCCATGGAAATGGATGAATGGAAACTATTATTGTATGCAAACTCAACTAAAGCAAAGTGCTTATACAACTTCCCTTGAATTCAATGACACAAGCTCTAAGCATATACTCAAGGGTTTGAATACTATGCTCCGCTTGATAAGCCATTTGGGGATGAAAAGCGGTACTCAACTTCACCTTAGTACCCAACCATTCTTGGAATGACCTCCAAAACCTAGATGTGAATTGTGAACCCCTATATGATATGATGGATAACGGAATACCATGACGACACACAGTCTAATCTATGAAGATCTTTGCATAATCTTCCGCCGAATAAGTAGACTTGACGAGAATAAAACGAGCGGACTTGGTCAACCTATCCACCAACACCCATATAGAGTCATATTATTTTTTAGTCTTAGGCAAACCTACCACAAAATCTATATTGATGTCTTCCCACTTCCCAGTAGGAATTTGGATTTCTGAAGTAAACCACCCGGCTTTTGATGTTCGGCTTTCACTTGTTGTCAATTTGGACAGTTAGCAACAAAATCTGCTACGTCCCTTTTCAAACTTTCCCACCAATACACCTCCGAAAGGTCATGATACATCTTTGTTGACCCTGGATGTATGGAATAATGGGACCCATGAGCATCCTCAAGAATCTGATTCCTCAAATCATCAACATTGGGAACACACAACTTCCCTTGGTACCTCAACACACCATTCCCGCCTATGGAGAATGACTCATTAAACTTACCAAGAAACGATTCTTTCAAAACCATCAAAGGTTGATCAAGGTGTTGTTTGGACTTCACCACAAAAACTAAGGATGACTCGGTGTTATGATGGACCATAACAACACCATTTTGAGGATATTTCAATTTAACCCCCAATCTAGCCAACGTATGAACATCTTTCACTAGGTCTTTCTTGGCTTCCTCTTTATGAGATACACTACCCATGGTCATATGACTTAGAGCATCCGCACCACATTGGCCTTGCCGGGATTGTAGAGAACACTCATATCATAATCTTTCAACAACTCTAACCACCTTGTTTGTCGTAGATTAAACTCCTTTTGGGTAAACACATATTGGAGACTCTTGTGGTCGGTAAAACACATCAAAATGAACACCATATAAGTAATGCCTCCATATTTTTAAGGCAAATACCACGGCCGTTAACTCTCATGAGTGGGATAATTCTTTTCATGCACCTTAAGTTGTCTAGAAGCATAGGCAATTACTTTCCCATGTATCATAATCACACACCCCAAACCCACTCAGGATGCATCACAATACACAACAAAGCCGTTTGTACCCTCCGGTAAAGTCAACAGCGGAGCGGAAGTAAGCCTATCTTTCAAGATTTGGAAGCTCTTCTCACATGCTTCCGACCACTCTAACTTCTTACTCTTTTGGGTCAATGTAGTCAAGGGATATGAAATGGAAGCAAAACCATCCACAAACCTCCGATAATAACCCACTTGACCCAAGAAACTCCTAATGTCGGTTGGAGTCAATGGTCTAGGCCAACTTCTCACCGCCTCTGTTTTCCTTCGATCAACCTCAACTCCCTCACTAGAGATGATATGACAAAGAAATTCTATCGACCTCAACCAAAACTCACATTTACTATACTTAGCAAACTATTGAGGTTCTTTAAGTACGTGCAACACCACCCTCTAATAGTTCATGTGATCACCCTCATTCATCAAATATACCAAGATATCGTCAATGAAGACATTGTCAAAGGAATCTAGGTAGCTTCGAAACACCCTATTCATTAGTTCCATAAATGCCTACGGAGCATTAGTGAGACCAAAAGACAATACCAAGAACTAATATTAACTATATCTAGTCCGAAATGACGTCTTTCGTATATCTTCACCTAAGTTGGTGATACCCAGATCTCAAGTCAAACTTATAATAGTTGCTTGCCCCTTGGAGTTGATCAAACAAATCGTTAATCTGAAGGAGAGGATACTTATTCTTAATCGTGACTTTATTGAGTTGGCGATAATCAATGCACATTATTAAGGACCCATCCTTCTTCTTCACAAACAAAAATGGATCACCCCATGGAGAAATTGTCACATCCGGGTTTTACCCCCTAGATGTAACCAGCGTCGTCGTCCTCTCGGAGGACTAAGACAAGCCCCTTAGTTTCATCATAGCATTCATCGACTAAAAAGCAGAAAGAATTAAAAAGTTTTTATCTATCACTACTCGGAGGTTTACATAGACCTCTACATACACATAATTATATATATCAAATATACATAGACTTGTTCATATACGAAGATTACTTAGTCTTCTACTTTTATTTAATACACTTATACATTTAGAAAATAGTAGTCATAAAAGTCGTCTCATCTCATAAACCATCTATAAATTACAATAAGTCTTGGGCATAGCCCTACATCAATGAAAGAAAGTCGCACATAGGCTGTCTACTACATCGTCTCAAGAGAATAAAAGAGTCAATATAGAATCATAGTAACTAAACATCACAAAAGAGAGATGTGGGCAACATCCTCGGGAGAGTGAGGACCTACCACTTGGATGGCAAAATATCCAAGTCTTCCTTCCTAGCAAGTTGGATCAAGCTCAACGACCCGAACCTAAAATGTTTGGGAAAAAGGGAAAGAAATGGGGTTAGTACTCCACATGTACTAAGTATGGAATCTCATATACAATTACCAATCAAATATATTTCAAAAGGGACATTTATGAAGAACATAATAGAATATATATACAAGTAAATCATAATAAAGCAAAGAATACTAATGGTAATCTTCATAAAGTCACAAGTGCAATGATCAAGTAAAATTACCATGTCTCCTACTCAATCAAGTAACCTACCAAGACTACAATTAGCAATTTGCTTACCAACATACTCTTCTATGTCATTATACACTCTTCTTCAAACAAAGACAACAACATTATATTCATAAGCATGTTATTAAACATACAAAACCATTTACATCATACCATCACTTTACATACATAACATTGACCTCTCAAAGTTCCTATCAAGGCAACTAGTGCAAGGCGTAGGTAGAGTCCCATACCCCTACCTAAGCTATAGCCAACCTGTCAAGTTACTTCGAATAGTCTATATCTTATTCATTCATTTTAATTAGGGAACACTTGCCTTAACCGACATAGACCACATGAGCAAATGTGGAATCCGGTGTTATGGAACCTTACACCGATGGAAGGTGGTCAACCGTCCAAAGTAGAACCAAACGTGAAAGTAGCTATCTAGGTGGATCCACTAGCTAGTATCCTATGGTGGCAACATAGTTCAAGAACTAAGAGATAGGTATTCCCTCTATATACCATTCGGTAATGGGGCCTCACCTCATGAGAATTTATGAGTGAATATTTCTCAAGGAAAGTCAACACTTCATGTAGGCCCATAGGTGAGTATACCTCTCAGGGAAGTCATCACTCTATAAAGAACAAATGGTGAATATTCCTCTAAGGAAAGTCAACACCTCTCAATGTCAAGTTCGCTCGGTGCTAAGCTAAGTTCCCCTTTGTAGAAAAGTCTTTAAACTTTATTAACCATCTGAACCTAGTTAGATAGGAGGGTCAAGCCCTTGTATATTCATCATCACAGCTCAATAAGAATCGCATGAGAAATAGTCATTTCATTACAACTCAAATAGGTGAAGTTAACCCTTGTACATCTCATCACAATAGGGCACATCATAACAACTTCCTATATTACATTACGCCTAAGCAACCTCACAACCAACCTAAGCATTTCAATTCATTCATCATATTAACCTATCACCTCAATCAAGGTATACTTCAACATAACATTATCACTTGATGACAATTAGCCACAATTTGAAGTAAAGGCTAGGATTATCAAGACTTACCAATACTCCGCCATGGTTCGTCAATAAAAGGGCCTTACCATCAACCCATAGATAAACCCAATCTTGGATCATCACATCATTGTAATTCAATAATAAATCATAAGAACTAATTTAGGAGAAGCACTATACCATGAAGCAATACTACATCAAAACTTAGTAACATGATATCAAGTGTATCATCTTAACTTAGATTCAATACTCAAGAACATAGGCGTGAAGAACTTCAATTCATTACAATAGATTCATAATCAATGCAATAACAATCATTATAGACCATTTAACTAATAATGAGATCAATTACATCAAACCCAACCTAATCCATATCAATTTCGTACTTATGGTTAAGGGTTAGGAGTCATCACCCACAATCTAGATCAAACTACATCAATTCACCATAATCAAGTTACAATACATGATAATCTATTCATTCTAACCCAAAGAATACATAATTAACTCAATTCATATGATGAAATTCGGAATTGGATGAAACCCATAAGAAACTCAACTTTTTGGAAAATCTTTGAAGGAACCCTTTGAGGAAAGAATCTCAAAAGTGAATTAGATCTCATACCTTAAGGTTTGATGAAGTTTTGATGGTGAATTTCGTGCTAAATCAGCCCCCAATGATCTCCCCAAGTTGTTCTCCAATGGAGTCTTCCAATAGAGAGAGAAAGTAGAGAGAAGGAAGAGAGTTTTGTTTTTGAAAGAATGATTAGACTAATGAGGGTTGGGACATTTATAGTGGGGTCTTAATTCACTTAATTAGTCTCCCATTAAACCCCTAATTACCCCTAAGACACTTAATGCATTAATTAAACTAAAAATGATTTCTGAAATATCAGAGCCCCTCCCCGACGGCTCCCCGACAACGGGCCATCGTGGGCGTGACGGACAGCTTCCCCCTCCGTCCTGCACATCCGTCACGTTGGTCAGAGACTGTGCAGGTGGAGGATTTTTCCCAGAAACTAAGGCTGGCACGACGGTGGCTTCGATGCCCCGTCGCACCTGTGACGCCCCGTCATAGGGTACGTCATGGCCTACTGTTTCAAGGGTCCTCCTCGAGGGTCCTTGGTTGGTCCTCGGGGAGTCGAACCCTGTCTTTTACAACATGAAACCATCCCACACTATATGATACACCTATTTGTACAACCTTTTACCAAATTCCGACTCTTTAACTTGGTTAAACAAAAAGGACACTCTAGCCCTCTTATGAACCAACTTACCGGACGTTATGAACGTTTTTGTTCTAACACCACTTCAAAGACTCTACATATTCCTAATTTGACTAGGAACACTGGTTTAGATCTTAAGGAGTCTATTTAAGTCTTATCACATGACCTTGGTATTTCGAAATGTTACATTATCCCCCCCTTAGGAACATTCGTCCCCGAATGACACCAAAACACTTTTTAAATGAGGGAATAGACTCAATACTAGCAGCTCAACCAATTCACAATATTCATTAGCATGAATCATATTATTTCAATCAAAATACTTCAAAACATCAGTTTACTATACATAAGCTCCAAATTTTCTCATGAGGTTTCTCCTTTTCACATATACATGAGCTCAATCATTCATCACTCAAGTCAATTAGCACAAGGTTTATCTCATCAATATGCTCAATACAATATCCACAAGGATTAATCATATCTCAATTACACAACTTGACTCAAATATGCAAGAAGCAAGAAAACTTTGAAATTTATCTAAGGTCACCCTAAAGTGACTTCATCATAGAAGTCTCCAAAACTAGGAGTTTTGCAAAGTTTCACCACAACATCAAAGATTCATAATATCTATCGTATTTATATCATTAGAGAGAGATACTAACCTTAAACATCAAAAAGATGAGGATAACGGGCCTTCATATCGGCCTCAGCCTCCCATGTTGCACCCTCAACTAGGTGGTTCCTCCATAACACCTTTATGGAAGCCACCTCTTTGTTCCTCAAACTTTTCACTTGCCTATCAAGGATTTGAACCGGAACCTCCTCATAAGAGAGGTTATCCTTGACTACAAGACCTTCAAGAGGAAGAATTGACTCGGGATCCCCGACACACTTCTTTAACATAGAGACATGGAAAACTGGATGAACCAAAGCTAACTCATTGGGTAGTTTTAGACGGTAGGCAACTTTACCAACCCTTTCCAAAATCTCATAAGGACCCACGTAACGAGGACTCAACTTCCCTTTCTTGCCAAATCATACCACCCCTTTCATAGGTGAAATTTTCAAGTACACTTTATCGCCCTCTTCAAACTCCAAATCCCTTCTTCTATTATCGGCGTAGGACTTTTGTCGACTATAGGTTGTTTGCAACCTATTTCTTATGATATGTACATTCTCCAATGTCTTATAAATCAAGTCGGGACCAAAGATCGATGACTCTCCAACTTCAAACCATCCTATAGGAGACCTACACCTCCTACCATACAAGGCTTCATAGGGAGCCATGGAGATAGACGAATGAAAACTATTATTATACGCAAACTCCACCAACGGCAAATGCTTATCCCAACTCCCTTTAAAATCAATGATGCAAGCTCTAAGCATATCCTCAAGAGTTTGAATCGTGCGTTCCGCTTGACCATCTGTTTGAGGATGGAAGGAGGTACTTAACTTTACTTTAGTACCCAAATCTTTTTGGAACGATTTCCAAAATCTAGATGTGAATTGTGCACCCCGATCCAAAATGATGGATTACGGAATACCATGATGACACACAATCTCATCTATGAAAATCTTCGCATAATCTTCCTCCGAATACATGGATTTGACGGGAATAAAATGAGCGGACCTAGTCAATCTATCAACAATCACCCATATAGAATCAAATAACTTTTGAGTCCGAGGCAACCCTACCACAAAATCCATATTAATGTCTTCCCACTTCCAAGTAGGAATTTGGATCTCTTGTAGTAAGCCACCCGGCTTTTGATGTTCCGCCTTCACTTGTTGACAATTCGGACATTTAGCAACAAATTCCACTATGTCCTTCTTCAAACCTTCCCACCAATATATTTCTTGAAGGTCATGATACATCTTTGTAGAACCGGGATGGATGGAATAGTGGGATCCATGGGCTTCATCAAGGATCCGATCCCTCAATCCATCAACATCAGGAACACATAACCTCCCTTGGTACCTCAACACACTATCTCCCCCTAAGGAGAATGACTCGTTCGTCTTGCCAAGAACTGATTCCTTTAACTCCATCAATAGTTGATCAAGGTGTTGTTTGGACTTCACCTCAACCACCAATGATGACTCGGAGCTATGATGAACCGTGGCACCTCCATTTAGAGAACTCACCAATCGCACTCCCAATCTAGTCAAACGATGAACGTCTTTTACTAGATCTTTCTTGTCTTCATCTATATAAGACACACTACTCATAGTCATACGGCTTAGAGAATCCGCCACCACATTGGCCTTGCCGGGATGATATAGGACACTCATATCATAATCTTTCAACAACTCTAACCACCTTCTTTGTCGAAGATTCAACTCTTTTTGGGTAAACACATATTGAAGGCTCTTATGATCAGTGAAAACATCCACGTGAACACCATACAAGTAGTGTCTCCATATTTTTAAAGCAAACACCACGGCCGCTAACTCAAGGTCATGAGTAGGATAATTTCTCTCATGCACCTTAAGTTGCCGTAAAGCATAGGCAATCACCTTCCCATTTTGCATAAGCACACACCCCAAACCTATGTGGGATGCATCACAATACACAATGACCCCTTTAGATCCTTCCGATAAAGTTAATACCGGAGCAGAAGTAAGCCTATCCTTCAATAATTGAAAACTCTTCTCGCATGCCTCCGACCACTCAAACTTTTTACCCTTTTTAGTCAATGTAGTCAAAGGGGATGCAATGGATGAAAAACCTTCTACGAACCTTCGATAATAACCTGCTAGACCCAAGAAACTCCTAATGTCAGTTGGGGTCAAGGGTCTAGGCCAGTTTCTTACCGCATCCCTTTTCCTTGGGTCTACCTCAACTCCCTCACTAGAGATGATGTGCCCAAGAAACGCCACCGACCTTAGCCAAAACTCGCACTTGCTATACTTGGCGAACAATTTATGCTCTTTAAGGGTTTGCAATACCACCCTTAGATGACCCATGTGATCAACCTCATTTTTTGAATACACCAAGATATCATCGATAAATACAATAACGAATGAATCAAGGTAACTTCGAAACACCCTAATCATTAGATCCATAAACGCCTCCGGAGCATTAGTAAGACCAAAGGACATAACCACGAACTCATAATGCCCATACCGAGTCCGGAAGGCTGTCTTTGGAATATCTTCATTTCTCACCCTAAGCTGGTGATACCCTGACCTCAAGTCAATTTTGGAGATGTACTCGCTCCTTGGAGTTGATCAAATAAATCATCAATCCGAGGAAGAAGATACTTGTAATTGATAATAACCTTGTTGAGGTGTCGGTAGTCAATACACATTCTCAAAGACCCATCCTTCTTTTTCACAAATAAGACTGGAGCACCCCATGGAGAAATGCTAGGCCTTATAAAGCCCTTGTCTAGCAAATCTTTAAGTTGAGCCTTCAATTCTTTTAACTCGGCCGGAGACATTCTATAAGGAGAGATAGAGATAGGATCTGTTTCCGGTAGCAAATTAATACCGAAATCGATTTCCCGTTCGGGAGGAATGCCAGGAAGGTCGTCAGGAAAGACCTTCGTAAATTCACTCACCACGGGGACCGACTCAAAAGGAGGAACTTCGGAATCCACTTTTTGGACTCTGACAATATGGTAAAGACACCCCTTTGAGATCATTTTACACGCTTTCAGGCATGATATGAAACGACCTTCAGGAAGAGAATTTCCACCCTTCCACTCTATAACTGGTTCATTTGGGAAACAAAACCTCACAACTCTAGTCCTACAATCGATGGAAGCGAAACTAGCATGCAACCAATCCATTCCTAATATGATATCAAAATCAAGCATGTCTAGCTCAACTAGATCAATATGAGAAACTCTATGAGACATTGAAATAGGACAATTTTGATAGACTCTTTTTGCTACCACTGACTCACCCACCGGAGTAGACACCAAAATAGGTTCATGCAAAACATCGGGTAATGTGCTAAACTTCTTAGCTACTAAGGGAGTAACGAAAGACAAAGTAGCACCCGGATCAAGTAATGCATACACATCAATAGCGAAGATTTGTAACATACCAGTCACCACATCGGGAGAGGCCTCTTGATCATCCCTCGAACGAAGAGCGTATAAACGGTTCTTTTTGGGAGCATTATTAGAACCACTTTGCTGACAACCCTTCTCTTGTCCTGTAGCATTAGGACAATCTCGAACTCGATGACCACTTTTCCCACAACCAAAGCAAATCCCCGTTCCTACCAAACATTCTCCAAAGTGACCCTTTCCACACTTAGAACACGTAGGCTTCTCATTAGATGAGTTTCCACCCTTTCCCTTAGCAACTTTTGGTCTAGGGGCTTTAGAATCCCTAGTCTTGGGAAATTTGGATGGAACGTGGTTTGAGAACCTCTTCTTGAATATAGTCTTGTCTTGAATTCCAAACCTATATTTAGTAGTTTCACTCTCGTAAGACCTTGTTCTTCTTAAGTCCTTATCCTTATCCTTCCTTTTTGCTCTAGCCTCCTCAACCCTTTTTGCATGCACCATGAGATGACCAATATTCATGTTATCATGTAGCATAGCCGATTGACACTCCTCTTGCAAGTCATCCGATACACCTGTCACGTATCGACTCATCTCGTCTCTAGGATCGGAGACCAAGGAAGGAGCATATTTGGCCAATTGAATGAACTTCAAGGAGTACTCATGAACACTCATCACTCTTTGGCGGAGATTGATGAATTCCACCACCTTAGTTTCTCTCATCTCCCTAGGGAAGAACTGATCAAGGAAGGCCCTTTTGAACAACTCCCAAGTCACTGGCCCACTTTGAAGTGGCCTATTGTCCTTCCATTGCACATGCCATGTCTGAGCCACATCCTTGAGTTGGTATGAGGCCAACTCGGCATTCTCAATAGAAGACAAATCCATAGCACACAAAATCTTGTAAACCTCATCAATGAATTCTTAAGGGTCTTCATCAACCTTTGACCCATAGAAGATAGGAGGATTCATTCAAGTGAAATCCCTAAGTTGGGAAGCCATAGTTTGCTCATAAACTCTAGGTGCCAAATCTCTATTGTCTTGGGCAGTCATAGCTTGGGCTTACACTGTTGCGGCATGAGCTTGAGTAGTCATGGCTTGAGCCATTTGAGCAATAATAGCCCTCATATGAGCCTCTGTCATAGGTGGAGGGTCATTAGGAGCCTGATCATCAACAGCAATCTCTTCCAGAGGAGGAGCTGGATCATCACGGGGAGGAATTCCCGCAGCAGCAATCTCCTCCTCAAGTCTTCTAGCCGCATTCCTTCTAGTATTCACTCCTATAACCAAAATACAAGGTACAGGCGAAAGTATATACGATGTACATTCTAGAGGCACGATATGGATTTCCAACAATGAAAGTAATTCCTATGATCAAATAAGTTCCTATTCATAAGTGTGGCGCGCTTCACAATTATGAATACAAACCTAGATAACGTGGCTGAGAGAGAGACGTTAACATCAAGGATATTCAACCTTGTGCTCTGATACCAAGTTTGTCACATCCGGGTTTTACCCCCTAGATGTAACCGGCGTCGTCGTCCTCTCGGAGGACTAAGACAAGCCCCTTAGCTTCGTCATAGCATTCATCGACTAAAAACCAGAAAGAATTAATAACTTTTTATCTATCACTACTCGGAGGTTTACATAGACCTCTACATACACATAATTATATATATCAAGTATACATAGACTTGTTTATATACGAAGATTACTTAGTCTTCTACTTTTATTTTATACACTTATACATTTAGAAAATAGTAGTCATAAAAGTCGTCTAATCTCATAAACCATCTATCGATTACAATAAGTCTTGGGCATAGCCCTACATCAATGAAAGAAAGTCGCACATAGTCTGTCTACTACATCGTCTCAAGAGAATAAAAGAGTCAATATAGAATCATAGTAACTAAACATCACAAAAGAGAGATGTCGGCAACATCCTCGGGAGAGTGAGGACCTACCACTTGGATGGCAAAATATCCAAGTCTTCCTTCCTAGCAAGTTGGATCAAGCTCAACGACCCGAACCTAAAATGTTTGGGAAAAAGGGAAAGAAATGGGGTTAGTACTCCACATGTACTAAGTATGGAATCTCATATACAATTACCAATCAAATATATTTCAAAAGGGACATTTATGAAGAACATAATAGAATATATATACAAGTAAATCATAATAAAGCAAAGCATACTAATGGTAATCTTCATAAAGTCACAAGTGCAATGATCAAGTAAAATTACCATGTCTCCTACTCAATCAAGTAACCTACTAAGACTACAATTAGCAATTTGCTTACCAACATACTCTTCTATGTCATGATACACTCTTCTTCAAACAAAGACAACAACATTATATTCATAAGCATGTTATTCAACATACAAAACCATTTACATCATACCATCGCTTTACATACATAACATTGACCTCTCAAAGTTCCTATCAAGGCAACTAGTGCAAGGCGTAGGTAGAGTCCCATACCCCTACCTAAGCTATAGCCAACCTCTCAAGTTACTTCGAATAGTCTATATCTTATTCATTCATTTTAATTAGGGAACACTTGCCTTAACCGACATAGACCACATGAGCAAATGTGGAATCCGGTGTTATGGAACCTTACACCGATGGAAGGTGGTAAACCGTCCAAAGTAGAACCAAACATGAAAGTAGCTATCTAGGTGGATCCACTAGCTAGTATCCTATGGTGGCAACATAGTTCAAGAACTAAGAGATAGGTATTCCCTCTATATACCATTCGGTAATGGGGCCTCACCTCATGAGAATTTATGAGTGAATATTTCTCAAGGAAAGTCAACACTTCATGTAGGCCCATAGGCCAGTATTCCTCTAAGGGAAGTCATCACTCTATAAAGAACAAATGGTGAATATTCCTCTAAGGAAAGTCAACACTTCTCAATGTCATGTTCGCTCGGTGCTAAGCTAAGTTCCCCTTTGTAGAAAAGTCTTTAAACTTTATTAACCATCTCAACCTAGTTAGATAGGAGGGTCAAGCCCTTGTATATTCACCATCATAGCTCAATAAGAATCGTATGAGAAATAGTCATTTCATTACAACTCAAATAGGTGAAGTTAACCCTTGTACATCTCATCACAATAGGGCACATCATAACAACTTCCTGTATTACATTACGCATAAGCAACCTCACAACCAACCTAAGCATTTCAATTCATTCATCATATTAACCTATCACCTCAATCAAGGTATACTTCGACATAACATTATCACTTGATGACAATTAACCACAATTTGAAGTAAAGGCTAGGATTATCAAGACTTACCAATACTCCTCCATGGTTCGTCAATAAAAGGGCCTTACCATCAACCCATAGATCAACCCAATCTTGGATCATCACATCAATGTAATTCAATAATAAATCATAAGAACTAATTTAGGAGAAGCACTATACCATGAAACAATACTACATCAAAACTTAGTAACATGATATCATGTGTATCTTCTTAACTTAGATTCAATACTCAAGAACATAGGCATGAAGAACTTCAATTCATTACAATAGATTCATAATCAATGCAATAACAATCATTAAAGACCATTTAACTAATAATGAGATCAATTACATCAAACCCAACCTAATCCATATCAATTTCGTACTTAGGGTTAAGGGTTAGGGGTCATCACCCACAATCTAGATCAAACTACATCAATTCACCATAATCAAGATACAATACATGATAATATATTCATTCTAACCCAAAGAATACATAATTAACTCAATTCATATAAATTCGGAATTGGATGAAAACCATAAGAAACTCAACTTTTTGGAAAATCTTTGAAGGAACCCTTTGAGGAAAGAATCTCAAAAGTGAATTAGATCCCATACCTTAAGATTTGATGATGTTTTGATGGTGAATTTCGTGCTAAATCAGCCCCCAATGATCTCCCCAAGTTGTTCTCCAATGGAGTCTTCCAATAGAGAGAGAAAGTAGAGAGAAGGAAGAGAGTTTTGTTTTTGAAAGAATGAATAGACTAATGAGGGTTGGGACATTTATAGTGGGGTCTTAATTCACTTAATTAGTCTCCCCTTAAACCCCTAATTACCCCTAAGACACTTAATGCATTAATTAAACTAAAACTGATTTCTGAAATATCACAGCCCCTCCCCGACGGCTCCCCGACGACGGGCCATAGTAGGCGTGATGGACAACTTCGCCCTCCGTCCTGCACATCCGTCACGTTGGTCAGAGACTGTGCAGGAGAAGGATTTTTCCCAAAAACTGAGGTTGGCACGACGGTGACTTCGACGCCCCGTCGCGCCTGTGACGCCCCATCATGGGGTACGTCATGACCTACTGTTTCAAGGGTCCTCCTCGAGGGTCCTTGGTTGGTCCTCGGGGAGTCGAACCCTGTCTTTTACAACATGAAACCATCCCACACTATATGATACACCTATTTTTACAACCTTTTACCAAATTCCAACTCTTTAACTTGGTTAAACAAAAAGGACACACTAGCCCTCTTATGAACCAACTTACCGGACGTTATGAACGTTTTGGTTCTAACACCACTTCAAAGACTCTACATATTCCTAATTTGACTAGGAACACTGGTTTAGATCTTAAGGAGTCTATTTAAGTCTTATCACATGCTTGGTATTTCCAAATTTTACAGAAATACTAGGACAAATGAAGCCTTTGTCTAGTAAATCCTTGAGTTGAGCCTTCAACTCCTTCAATTCGGACAAAGCTATCCGATAAGGAGGAATTGAAATGGGATTTTCATCCGGTAGCAAATCCATACCAAAATAGATTTCCTGTTCGAGAGGAATACCGGGAAGGTCATTAGGGAAGACCTCCGGAATTCACTCAATACGGGGACCGACTCAATGGGAGGAATTTTGGAGTCTAAATCTTGGACTCTTACTATGTGATATACACAACCCTTTGAGATCTTTTTGCATGCTTTTAGACAGGAGATTATACGACCTCTAGGAATAGAATTTCCCCTTCCACTCAACAACGGGTTCATTTGGAAAGTTAAACCTCGCCACTATTGTCCTACAATAAATAGAGGCAAAGCAAGCATGCAACCAATCCATACCCAAAATGATATCAAAATCAAGCATATCAAGTTCAACTAGTTCAACATGAGAAACTCTATTGGGAAACATTATAGGACAATTTCTATACACCCTTTTTACAACCACCGACTCACCCACCGGGGTAGACACTATAAACGGTTCATGAAAAATATCGGGTAAAATGTCAAACTTTTTAGGTACAAGAGGTGTAACAAATTACAATGTAGCACCGGGATCAAGTAAAGAATACACATCAATAGAAAAGACTTTCAACTTACCGGTCACCACATCAGGAGAGGTCTCTTGCTCACCCCTAGTGCGGATATCATATAAGCGGTTCTTCTTTGGAGAATCACTAGAACCTATTGCTTGAGCTTGAACACCATTATCTTGACCCTTAACATTAGGTAAATATCGAACTTTGTGCAATTCTTACCACAACTAAAACACTTGTTCGTCCCAATGAGGCAAGCACCATAGTGCTTCTTTCCACACTCACCACAAGTTGGCTTCTCGCTTGGGGAACTAGTACCTCTTCACTTTTGAGGCTTAGAGTTTGCAACCTTATCACCACTAGCCTTAGGGAACTTGGATGGAACTTGACTAGAAAACCTCTTCTTCAACCTAGGCTTGTCTTTGATCTCAAGCCTACCGTTAGAAGAGCCACCATCAAAAGACTTTGCCCTTTTTGCATCTCTACTCTTCCTCCTATCCCTAGCCTCCTTCACTTGTCGAACATGAACCATGAGACGAGAAATATTCATGTTATCATGTAGCATAGCCGAATGACACTCCTCTTGCAAGTCTTCCGACACCCCGTCATAAAGTGGCTCATTCCATCCCTAGGATCGGAAACCAAAGAAGGAGCATACTTGGACAATTTAGTAAATTTCAAGGAGTATTCAAGCACACTCACACCTCCTTGACAAACGTTGCTAAGCCACCAATTTGTCTTCCCTCACTCCCTAGGGATGAACCGATCAGGGAATGCCTTTTTGAAGATCTCCCAACTCACCGGTCCACCCCTAAGAGGCCTATTGTTGTTACATTAAATATACAAAGTTTGAGCCACATCTTTGAGTTGATAAGTGGCTAACTCGGCCTTCTCACTAGTAGACAATCCCATAGCAAAAAGTATCTTGTAGACTTCATCAATGAACTCTTTAGGGTCTTCTTCAACCTTAGACCCATAGAAAGTAGGAGGATTCATCCTCGTGAAATCCCTTAGATGGGAATGCATGGAAGCAACTTGTTGATGAGCTTGGGGTACAACCTCCCAATTAGCTTGGGCCGTCATAGCTTGGGCTTGAGTAGTGGCGCCTTGGGCTTGAGTAGTAATGGCTTGGGCCATTTGAAATAAATAGGCCCTTATGTTCTCATCCGTCAAAGGAGCAGGATTGACCGGAGCTTGGTCATCACTAGCATCTTCTTCAACAGGACGGACTTGATCACCACGGGGAGGAGCTCCCGCATTGGTAATCTCTTCTTTAAGTATTCGTGTCGCATTCCTTCGAGTATTCATTGCCTATGACCAAAATACAAGGCTTAGGTGAAAGCACACAATAAGTGTATTCTAGAGGCGCGATTTTGGATTTCACAGAAAGAGAGAGTCTCCTAAGAATCACATAGATTCTTATTCATAAGTGTGGCGCGCTTCATAATTATGAGTACGAATCTACATAGATGTGGTTGAGAGAGAAATTTACATCAAGGATATTTAACCTCATGCACTGATACCAAGTTTGTCACATCCGTGGATCACCTCTAGACGTAACCGGCGTGTCTTCCTCCTTGAGGACTAAGACTAGCCTCTTAGCATTTATCATAACATTCATAGGTTAAAATACGGAAAAAATAAAACTTTTCATTATTTCTAAATTGAGATTTACATGGACCTCTACATACACATAATATATTCGTATCGAGTATACATAGACCCTTCGTATAGAAAGATTGAATAGTCTTCTACTTTTGTTGCACATACATTTATATATCACGTAGAACATAGTCTCAAAGATTGTCTCATCTCATAACCATCTAAAATAATCATAGCAATTTGGGCATAGCCCTACATCAATGTAAAGAAGCCACATATAGGCTTATACAATTCGTACTCAACCGAAAATGGAAAAACATAAAAGTCTTAAAAGTAAAACAACTCCATAAGCTAGATATTGGCATCTCCCTCGGAAATTGAGGACCTACCCACTTGGATGGTAGAGAATATCCAAGTCTTCTTCAAGTCGTCTCGAATGATCCTTCAACGACCGGAACCTAAAATGTTTGGGAAAAGGGAGAAAATGGGGTTAGTACACCACTTGTACTATGTGTGAGACCATATGGACATATAAAATCAAATCATGCTAAAAAGGGACATTTAGTTAAAACATGCTATTTGACCTTTTTAAAGTCTTATGCATAGTAAAGTAAGACATACCAAGCAACAAGACATATTCATTAAGTTAAGACAGGTAATATGCATACCAACATACTTGAAACCATAATCTAATTACATCGTTATCAACAAGGAATAACCTCACAAGCATGAATAAGAGCTTATCATATCATAATAAGCAAGACAAGTACTCATGAATCCTCATCAAGTCAACAAGTGCAATGACTAAGCAAATCCCCATAACCTTACTCAATCAAGTAACCCATCAAGAACCCATAATTAATGCCCAACTTCACATCATATATCCTTAAGGTTACATAACATCATACTTTTACAATATAGACCAAATACTTGTTCATAAGAATAACCATCATCACATGATATAATTTACATGCAAAGTCAACATATAATCATCATTTACATCATTATCATATACATATATAATATCAACCTCCTAAAGCTTCCATCAAAGCAAATTAGTGCAAGGCATAGGTAGAGTCCAATACCACTACCTAGGCTAAGTCAAACCTCTCATGTCACCCTTGTTAGTTTATACTTTATTACTTCATTTTAGTTTAGGGAACACTTGCCTTAACCGACATATACCACAAGAGCTAAGTGTGGAATCCGGTGTTGTACAACCTTACATCGATCGAAGGTGGTCTACCTGCCAAGGTAAAACCTAACATTTACATAGCATCTAGGTGGATCCACTAGCTAGTATTCCTATGGTGGCAACATAGTTTAGGAAAATTGGGGCCGTCTTGGAAACATAACTCTACACCCTATTTGGGTCATGAGTCTATCCACCACGTGAGGACCGTAGTGAACCCTACCTTTCCTATTTGGGAAAGTGTCACCCGCTCACATACAAGATCACTCGGTGCTAAGCTAGAGTCCCTTTTTGAAATATCTTTAAGCTTTTATTAACAATCATAGCTTAGTTTAGGTCATAGGGTATAGCCATTGTATAATCATCATCATCATATCTCAATAAGAATTGCATGAGTATAGTCCTTTCATTACAATTCATATAACTGAGGTTAACATATTTACATATCACTTCTTAATAAGGCACATTGGTAAGCATCACCATCCTTATAACATTTACATCTTAATCAACCTCACAACCATAGTCAAGACATTTCAATTCAACATCATACCACCCTATTAACCCTAATATAAGGCATACTCTAACACAACATCACGACTTAATCATAATTAACCATAATTGTAGTAAAGAATAGGATCGTAATACTTTCCAAATCTCCTTCATAAATCATCATCAAGGTCTTACCATAAACCCTTACCTCAACTCATGTAGGTCATAACATCATCATAATTCAATAACCAACATGATATCAAGGCTAGAAGAATCACTATATCACAATTCAATAATAGATCAAAGCTTAAGACAAGGTACTTAGGTAAATTCATCATAACCTAGATCACTTCTCAAGAACTAGCATGAAATACCAGAATTCACCCTAAATAATTCATGATTAGCATAACAACATCATCTAGCTTAGTAATTCAACCAATAATCAAGTCAATTGAACCAATAGAACCTAATTCACATCAAGATCATAATGTAGGGTTAAGGGGTGAAGGTCATCTTCTAGACCTAAACATCAAGATATATCATAATTAAGTTAGAATAAATGTTAATCGATCCATAACACCCTAAAGAAATCATAAACAAATCAATTCATGACATTAATTTTGAGATTGGATGAAACCTACTTGAAAATTAACTTTTAAAATTACTTTGAAGGAACCCTTTATTTGAGGAAAGAGGTCTCAAAGGTGAATTATATCCCATACCTTAACATTTTATGATGATTTGATTGTAAAAATCGTCCCTTTACATCCCCTAAAACCCTCCCCTAGCTTGTCTTCAATGGAGCTCTTCACTAGAGAGAGAAACAAGAGATAAGGAAGAGAGTTTTGTTTTGTGAGTTGTGAGAGTCTTATGTTAGTCTAATGTGGTTAGGGTCATTATATGGGGTTTTAATTAAATTAATAAGACTCTAGTTAACCCCTAATAACCACCTAACCCCTTAATTAAATAATTGGAGCTAAGTTAAAACGTGCAGGAAATTGGCAGTGTCATAAACGACACCACGATCGATGGATCGTGGGTCAATAAACGGATCAGGCCCCGTTCAATGCTACACATCTGTAGTTTTGGTCAGAGACTATACAGGTGAGGGCCTTCCACGGATTGTCTAAGTGTTGTTCAACGGTTGGAATCGACGCCCTGTCCATCAACACACGCCCCGTCATTTGTGTTTTATTGGTGCACACTGCCTAGGCAGTGTTGTCTCCAACGTGCAAGGGTCCTCCTCAAGGACCCTTGGTTAGTCCTTGGGAAGTTGTACCCGGAATTTTCGATCATGATTAAACTTAAACACAAGTTAGACACCCTTTTACCAAATTTAATGAATTTTCGACTCCTAAAAGCTAGTCAAATAGGCTAAGACACGCTAGTACCTCCTTGAACTAAATTTCCAGATGTCATTGACGTTCTTGGATGTTTTGGTTTATAAACTTCCTAAATGACCTATATTCATTAAAATGACTCTTAAAACAGTTTCTAGACCTCATGAGACTTATGTTAGGTTTTAAGACACGTCTTGGATTTTCAAAATGTTACAATAATGGGGACTTAGTTTCCCCTTCTCTCCAAACCTCATCACCCCTTTCATGGGTGAAATTTTAAAATAGACCCAATCTCCTACTTCAAATTCAAGATCCCCTTTTCTATTGTTGGCATTAGATTTTTGCGGACTTTGAGCCGCTTTTAGTCTATCTCTTATGACCCGGACATTCTCGAGAGCTTCATAAACCAAGTTGGGACCTATCTCATACCACCCAATCGGGGATCTACACCTTCTCCCATAAAGTTCCTCAAAGGGTTCCACGGAGATAGTAGGTGGAAGCTATTGGTATAGGAGAATTCTATCAAAGGTAGGTGGTCATCCCAATTTCCTTTGAACATCCATCGTGGTATGAAAATCGGTACTAAGTTTCACCTTCGTACTAATCCCACTTTAGAAAGCTTTCCAAAAATGGGAGGTAAATTGAGTATCTCTATCCCGAATGATGGACAAAGGGGCTCTATGCAATCTCACTATTTCCTTGAGGTACGATTTGGCATAATCTTCCACCGAATATGTGCACTTGACGGGAAGAAAATGTGCGGACATAGTCAACCTATCCACAATGACCTATTGTAAAAATCCGAAAATGACTATGCTAAGTAATGCCTAAACGTACCTAGAATGTCTAGGTTAGACGGAACCTCAGAACCTATGCACAAGCCAAGCCAACCAACTTGGTGAGTTAGTTGAGCTAGGCAAGGTTGGGTCCATCCATGTAGGGCACCCAAATATTAAGATTTACCCGAATGAGTCTTAATCAGACTTGAAAGGGGTAATCTTACGTTTGGAGGGTCTAGGGGTAAAATAGTCTTTTCCAGGCTAAGGGTAGTATTGTAATTACCCTAAGTATTTAATTAATTAATTAATTAATGTAAAAAAATGGACAGTTTGGGTATGGTTGACCCGAATTGACCCGTGTTCGCGAGAGGAGCTTCACCCGGGTTCGATCCTTGGTGGAAGCAATATTTAAGTTGAATTAATTAGTATTTAATTATCTTATTTAATTAAGGGCATTTTAGTCTTGTCACTTAAGCCTTAGAAAATCAGATATTATTTAAAATAACAAAGAGTCCTAGTTTGACTAAGTCCTTACCCAAAACTCCTACTCCTAAGCTTACTCTGACACCTCTCCACTCTCATTATCACGTTCCTCTACTCTCATTCTCACGTTCATCATCAGTAAAAGAACAAAAAAATCAAAAGTTCATCACTCATCAAGAACTTGTACGCTAAAACTCAAAAGAAAAACTAAATTAAAAACGAAAAGCAAAAACATTATTCTTGACGGGTTGTGCTTGAAGTTTTGGTGGTGAGGCTTTGGTGTCATGGGAGTTTGCTGTACATTGGAGCAAGTTTGGAAGGTGTTGAACGACAGAAAAGGTATGGGTTTTCTTCCTCTTGGTCCCTTTCCCAAGAGACCCCTAAGTTTCAGTCTATTCTAATCCGAAAACTAGGAATGTTTCCTCACTGCATATCCCTGTCACTAGCTCCCATCAATTATTGTAGGTTGGGTATGTTTGCTGGTAGAAATTAAGAATGTAACGTGTTTTCGTGATGATCATGTTCATATATGTATGTTCAGATTTATGTGACTAATAATTATGTCTTTCCGAAACTATGTGGTAAGTATGTGTGTGCATTGTGTGTACCGTGACTCTTGGTCACAAATTGAAGCATGAAAAAGGCATGTTGAATCCTTGTATTTTATATGCAAATGCTTGTAAAAATCGTGATGTTCATATGAGGTGTGATGTTGTTGAATTGAGTGAAAACTCTTGGCTAAATTTAACCCCGAAAATTGCACCAAATAATGTACGAAATGTTCTTCGAATTATCCTAAACATCTACCGTATAAAATGTCAAGAAAATGGCCCGGAGAACGTGATCAAATTTCCAGATTGCTGGAAATTTGGTTTCAGCTATGCAACTTCAAGAATTGGAGATTTAAAAATAACTTTAAAATATGTGAGGTCATCAAGGATTGAACCCGACACCTCACTATCTGTAGGCTGCTGATTAATTTGATATTTAATGTGAGGTGAGGGGGATTCGAAATGGTGAAGAAACAAAAGAAAAAGGGAAATAAATAAAATGTGGAGTGTGGGGATAGAACCCACAACCGCTCGGATAGGTGAGAAAAGTAGGAGAAAAACTAAAGAAATATAAAATGAGGTTGTGGGGGATTGATCCCACATCCTCTTGGTCTCAAACGAAAAGAGAGGAAAGAAAAGAAAGAAAAAGGAAGTGTAGGTATTGGGGATCGACCTCGGGTCCCCAAGCCGAAAATATAAACCAAAAATTTAATATGAGACTAAGTGTTGCTCAAGGGATTCGAAATCGGGTTCCCTTGCCCAATTCCGTATTGATACATAAGTCTTACGTGAATAAATATTTAATGAATGCTGCCTATAAGAATCAAAATCGAGACCTTGGCATATTTACAAGATGCATAAGTCTTGTACTATATAATCATAGGTAAGTATAAGTCACTTAGAAGAATTATGAATGACGCCTCATGGCTTGTACCTATGGATTCATAAGTCCAGCGTACGTTTAAAAGTAAGTGAACCTAAGATGTATATGATGAAATGATGTAATCCCAAGAGGGTTAAGTAAGAGTGTGAAATACACTAAAAGGCCAAGTGCATTGGCATATGATGAAATGAACATTCACGTAATGGGGTGAGTAATTATGAAGAGCTAATATGCTAAAGTTAATGAATGTGGCGACAACATAATAAGAGGCTAATATGAAAGACGAGATCAATCTCAAATGATCCTAATAAGTGTTACAAAAAAACGTACTCACCTATGAGAGTGTAAAACTAATAAATAGATCAGTCTCTAAGAAACACTCTAATGAAAGTATTGAGATTAATGCACACTTAATACTAATGATGAGATGAGAAATCATCTAATGAGCAATGATGCCCTCATGCTAGAAGCCAGCTTCTATGATGTCCGAGATGAATGTAATGGAACTTTATACGGAGCACCGATAGGATAGCTATGAGTCGCAATTCCTTCTTTCGGGAAGGCAGAGGTTTATGTAAATATCATGAGATGAGACTGTCCGTTTAGGCGGGTATGGGTCTCCTTATATCTCCTAGTCTTTGAACCTATGCAGTCAACATAGGGTTCAAGAATGGTTCAATTCCCTATACACGCTAGCATGTTTTGGTTTCACTTTGACCGGTGATTCCACCTCTTTTTGGTATGGGGTAGACACTGGATTTCTTGAGCTCACATGATCTGTGTCGGTTAAAGCTAAAGTTCACAAAGAAAGAATGAGGCCAGCCTCATGTAATGCACACTATGAAATGAATGATACCAAAGATGTTTGGATAGGATAATCAAGAGGTGAACTAGACTCAAGTAATGACACTAGGTCATTCTTGGTCATTGCACAGTGAACCCGAAGAGAGTTCTAAACAACCTCCTAGGTATATAAATGAATGAAAAATGAAATACGTATGAATGAATGAAGCAGACTCTGTGTTTGATAAAGAAGGCTCCCTAGTTGAGGTCCCATGTGTTGAGCCCTCATTTGGGAAGTCCTAATGTGAAGTCCATGATTCCAAGGTCTCACGGCATACAAACGAATGATATAAGATATATGTTTGTGCTAAATGAAGTATGTTATGTGATGTGTGCAATATGAAAAGAATGATGATGCATGTTACTCTCATAGCATGACTTTCCTAATGTGATTTGGCAAATGAGGACATACTTCAACTTCTCTTGAACGATGCTATGTTCCCATTCTTGCTTCACAAATGCTCCTCACCTACCAACAACGATAGAGATAGATAAATGGTGGAATTAGTAGAGACACATGTACTAAGTATGGCATTATGCATAAAAATCATAAAAACGTACATTTATTGAAAATATGCATATTTTCATTAAAATATCGCAACATAATCATAAGAACAACATTTAACAACTTAGAAACACATAAGAAATCATTTAAACCAAATATCATAATTTTATGAGACACATTACAGTGACCTCAACTCAGTGTACCGTGAATTCCTTCACTGTTACAGTGAAGTTGCCTACTTCTTCCTTAGGAACTTTATAGCGTGTAATCATCTCACTAAAAGCTATCCTAAGACCCACTTAAGCAACACAAAGAGAGACCGCCTATACACCTTCTCTAAGCATGCCTAAACGATCCTCAAGACTACTTAGAATGAGACACATACACACTTACAATACACCAATCACATAACATATAAGCTATGACAATTCTCTTTACTAAGGCTATCAAAAGACTTACTTAAGTACTACTAGAAGAGAACGTCCATACACTCTCTTAAAGGTTACCTAAATAATCCTAAAGACTTCCTAAGCTTAGATCATGTCCAACATAGCAACCAACTTCCCTAACTAGAGTCATTCTCAAGACATCCATAACTAAGACATGAGGCGATCATCCCATATGCCCTCTTCACATTTTAACTAAGGAATCCTTAAGTCACTTTAGAATAGGTACTCATTTACTTACATACTTTCTAACATAAGTCAGTAGTTCATTAGTTCATTTAAGAGACATTCATCACATAAGGACATTCAAGTAATGGTCTTGGAGAAGGCCTAGGGACTCTTACTAACACCTTCAAAGCCTATTGTGCAATGTCGAGATAGCGTCCCATACCACCACCTATACTTCATAGAACTTATTAATGCTAATAGGTATCCCACATTATGATAATAGGCAATAACCGACATAGACTATGGTAGCAAAACATGGAATCCGGACTTCTATCCTACTCCGATGAGGTTGTTCTACTTGCAAATTGTAGAATTTAGACACATTCCATGTAGGCACATGGTTAAGGAATATGAATGGCATACTTTGTATTCTAGCCTCATACTTTAACTAGAACTACTTCCGTTACCATACTCACTCGGTGCTAGCCTTCGTTCTCATCGATTAATTCATATTAATGTTCATACAAAGGTGTTCCATATCAAGTTTATAACCAAATTACATTTACCCTACCAAAGAGGTCCTCTAGGGATACATTACAATGGCGACAAGAAGCTCATCATGACTTTCCTAAGGATTTATATGATGCCGTTCCATCCAATCAACCTTCATTCAATCATTCATCACATGAAGGATACAATTACGACTTTCGACTTCAAGTTTCATAACCTTACCAGTAGGTTCAAGTTTTCACATAAAGGACCCTCTTATTATCATTCAAGGTCTCACCTATCATTCATACATTCAATACTAAGACGCTTTAGCTTCTAAGTCAAGACATCACATATTCATTATCATACATGTATCAAGTAAGGGACACAAGTCTACCTAAAAAGACACAACATACTTCACTTTAGCACATATTACTTGTTATTCTATAAGCACATAAGGACAACCATTATCATCTTTAAACCATCCTATACACTACTATATCATTATCAATAGAACTATTATAGACTCATATAGCCAAGTAAGAACAATCATGTATACAACTCTAAGACTATACACAACACATAGTCATTAGTCTAACATGATCACCTGGATAGCATCAATAGCAGAACGCATACATTCATATTACTTCACATATAGGTAGATATGATCATACTTCACATAATCAACTACACAAAACATCATAATACTTCAAGTAGTGCCAAAAAGGCCACATCAATTCACATAACACCACCAACATAAGTAGACCAAACCAATCACAACATAATTTAAGTCTAATTAACATTAAATAAAAGGGAAAATAGGTCAGCGTACCACCACTTCATCCTCAACAGTTCAATCCAATGCCAAATCATCCAATTCAATCTCATAAGGCCCTTACCCATTGCATGAACATCAATTCAATACATAAACTATAATACTCAACAATTCTAAGTCAATTCAATATAGATTTATCAATATAAGACCAATTAGATATCAATTGAATACAATTATTACATCATTAGAAAGCCCATAAGAAACTACACCATAATTCATAATCATTAAGTCAATATCAAGTAACCCTAAAGTAGTAAAAAACTAGGGTTCATCAATTACATGGGTTCATAGGTTAATTAATTTAAAGTCATGTTAATAACAACAATTCAATCACTAAACAATGATTAAAACCCTTTAATGCAAGAACCCATGGATAAATCATGAAATAGGTCAATTCAACTTTGAAAAACTTTAGAAAACATCTTTGAGAGTTGGGCTCCTTGATGAAACGAGTTTCAAGGATCAATAATCATACCTCAATGAATCTAATTTTTCAATTTGATGAAGAATATCCACTCAAGGCTCCATTCAAGGCTCTTCCTTGAGTTTTAGCTTTAATGGAGTCTCAAGGAATTTCGAAGGGATTTTGGGGTTTTCATTTTGAAGAATGAAATCTTCTAAGCGTTAAAGACTTAAAAACACATTTAAAATATCAAAAAGACCCTTAGGGAACCTAAAAACCTTCTATTTGGAAGTGGGGTGAAATTACCATCTCACCCCTTTCATTTAACGTGACTGCGCAGGAGCCAGCACCATCGATGGTTGGGCAGTCGACGGACCGTTTGTGCACAAACAAACTGTCATGTCCTTCCGTCGTTTGTTTCAGAGACTTGAATTTGGTATATTATCTCCCAATACTAACTACCAATCGACGATCTACCACCAACGGGGAGTCGACTGACCCACTGGGCGTCGATTGCCTCCGTAGTTTGGGCTGTCTTGGGCAGCCTTGGCACCAACTTTGGATCCTTCTTCAAGGACCCTTGGATGGTCCTTCGGGATACTTGCACAGATGTTTCAAACCAAAACATGATCGTATATTATTTTAGCACCTCTCACATGTATTTCATCCAAAACGAACACGTAAAACTCAGCGAAACATGCCTAGACAAACAAGGTCATTTCGATGCTCATCTTTCGAATGCCATGGACGTTCTTGGACGTTTGACCTCAAAACTTTATGAAACTTGACATACTGTCTATATATACCACAATAATACATTTAAGGACTTTAAAACATCATGAATCACACATAAACACAAAGAACCACATATGAGGCACATATGTGACTTAGTCGTCGAACGTCTTGGTCGTCCCTTGACTTTTGACTTGCAATGTAACTAAACTCTTAGCTACTGATTCTATACCATATTATAGACTATTTTAGGACCTTTGAACATCATGACCAACTTGTTAGTCTCTAGTTCACCTAAGTCATTTTCGGGATCTTACATTCTCCCCCAGTTGGACAACATTCGTTCTCGAATGACACTTGCCACTCTCCAAACACATCCAAAAATAGAGACTCAACTAGAATCACCTAACCAAACAATTTAACATATAATAAAGAAGAAAACATCAATTTTACATGGTCAAGAGATTCACAACACAACAAGAAACTAGAATAAACTCTATAACTCATTATGCTACAAAACCTGACATCCTTCATTCCAAATATCGAAAACTCATTTTATATTCATTATTATACTCATACACATAAGTTCTAACAAAATTACAACAATTTTTGACCAAATAATCAATAGTTAAATTTTCAAAAATAACACAGTGAAAGCAGTAACTTTACAGTGAATTAAGCAAATTTTCAAAAATGCAACTTTTAGGCAATTCATGATATAGACATGCTAATATGCAAGGTAGCATCATATAAGCATTTTTTACAACATGATCATGGCTTCATAAAAAACACAATGCAAGAAGTTAATGAAATTCAATTTTAACCAAACTCCTAAACACCATGCACATGCAACAATCTTCTAGGACTTTCTATCCCATCTACTACCATACTCCCCCACATAGAAGGATCTCATATCACCAGAAGAGAAATAAGAATTACCAACATCATCATCATCATTCTCATCGGGCTTCTCTCGTCTAGTCCGGAGTGCATAGAAATGCCTCTTTGTTGGAGCATGATCCTTTGGGACATTAGGAGCAACTTTCTTACCATCTCTATTAAGACAATCTCTAACTTTGTGCCCATGTTTTCCACATCCAAAGGAACTCCCGGTAACCCTTAGACACTCACCATAATGTTTCTTGCCACAAGTGACACATGTAGGTTTGGCATTATGAGAACCACCTCCTTTCTCAATCTTGAACATAGCACTCCTAGGTTCTTCTTGAGTTTGAGCCCTCTTCTTAAACCTAGATTGCTCTTGGTCACTAGAACCACCTCTTTTCAAGTTTATAGACATCCTCCTAAGTTTAGACTCCTTTATTGATTGGGCATACACCATTGATGTACCATGGTTTCACGGTACTTTCAATGCTTTTTCCTTCAGTTTAGTGTGTCTGTACTGCCTTTTTGTTATAATTTTAATGTGTTTCTGTCTTTGTTTTGTTGGAAAGTTGTCCAAAATGGAAATGCAAAAATCAGTGCAGAAGTGACCTATGAAGCCATCGACGGCCCGTCGTCCCATCGACGGACCGTAGGTTGTGATCGTCGATTGAAGGTTCAAGCATCTGGAAGCAACTCGGGGAATTCTGACCATGTGTGGGGCTACGGAAGGATCGATGGTCAATCGACTGACCGACAGACCATGCTAGAGAATCGTTGATTTGATCAGAGACTGTCCTAGTACACGGTGTTGAAGAAAAGCTAAGTATGGAACAACGATAAGCATCGACGGACCGTAAGTCCATCGATGGAACGTGTTGTTTGTCCGTAGATTGGATCAGAGAAGATGCAATCTGGAGGCCTAAAAAAGATGCTAAGTGTGGACCGACGGAGGCAGTCGATGGTCCGTCATTTGGGGGCGTCGATTGAATCCGCGTTTTTGGACAAACTTTCCTTATTTTTAACTCCTTTTAGTTTAGGACTTTGTTATTATAAATAGGGTTACAAACCTTATTTTTGATGTTCGATATTTTATTAGTTTTCATACTTTTGTTCTTGGAGATTTGACTTTGCAACTTCGCAATTTATTCAAATTTTCGGACTCGATTATCAAGTGAATTTTGTTGTTCCAAGTGTTATTTATGGATTTTCTTCAAACTTGTCAAAGTAAGTTCATGAATTATTGTTTATCAACTATGAATTGTGTTCTTCTAGGCATGGGTAACTAAATCCACAACTAGGGTTGTGGGAACCATGGGCGATTAACAAAGTAAAACTAGCTAAATAACGATTCTAGAATAGGTTCTTGCATCTCTTTAGAAAACATGCTAAGTCATATAAAAGTCTTCAATGCACATACCATATAACATATACAAGTTAAAGCATGATCATAATAACCAAATCTTCTCATAGAGTCATGTTAATATTTCATATTCAATAGATCATATAAACATAACATACAAAACAATTACCAATGACCTCATCCCCAACCTACAAGTGCAATGGTCATGTGAAGCCCCATTACCCCCAACAATCAAGTATATAAGATAGGAGAACATAAGTAAATCTTTGCTTTATGTAACTTGTAACATAAGTAGTCATCACTTCATATAACAATATAACTCCATAACATATTCATTATACTGATCAACATTCATGTAAGAGTAACATCATATATCATAAGCATCATACCTTTCATGTTATCATATTCATAAGAACAATCTCCTAGAACTTCCCTTATAGTCAACTTGTGGAATGTCTAGGTAGCGTCCCATAACACTACCTATACTAAGCAAACTCCTCAAGTCACCCTAGTCAACGTTTATTTACTTGTCTTTCGTTTTACATGAGGGAACTTACGCATTAACCGACATAGACCATATGAGCTAAACATGGAATCCGGTGTCTTCCCCACACCAAAAAGAGGTGGTCTACCTGCCAAACTAGAACCGAATACTACCTAGCTTTCTTATGTGGGTCCACTTGCTAGTAACCTATGGTGGCAACATAGTTCGAGAACTAGGGAAGGGACACTTCCCATATCTAGTTCATCGGTGCTTAGCTTAAGTCCATTTTCTTGAAATAACCTTTAAGTTTCTTTTATCATAAACTTATCATAGGTCATAGGATATTATCTCCCTGTACAACATGATCATGAGCTCTTTTAGATTAGAAGAGAATGTTCCTTTTATCGTAACCTCTCTTATGTGAGATTAACATAACATAATCACCTTGTGTAAAGCATACAAGGGATATCATAAACTTGCATATTCGTGTTCTTATCATGATCTCATAATTTACATGTTCATAGCCAGCGTATTCACATAGCAACATCATACATACTTTTCATTACATAGCATCATAACTTATAGGCTAACATAAATATCTTAGAGTAATCACAATTATAGAAGACTTACCTCTTGCTTCCAAGAAACTTATTCATCATGCAATATTCATAATAATAATTAGTGAAATACTCAATGACATAATCAAGAACAACTCATAAAATCATGTACAAAATCAATGCATAGCGTAGGAGAAGGTAAACGGGTCGTAAAAGGGTTCATTCAAACCTTAAATTGTAACCCTAACGTTTTCACGTTATCAAACACTAGAAACAACCCATTCGAAAGCATCACTTGGACAAAGATCATGTATCACACAACATTAAAACATTATCAATCAATTACTCAACAATTCATGCGAAATTAGATATAAAAAACATTTACTTTACATTAAAAAACATAAATCTAGGGTTTGGAAGAACATCCATTTTGTAGAGTAAAATCCCTAGTATTCGAAGTGCTTGAAAACTTATATTGAAAGGACCTCTTGGGGAAAGGAATACCAAGAGTGAAAACCCATACCTTATAGATGAAGAATCCACGAAATCTGATTGGAGACTTCGAAACATTCATCTTCTTCCTTAAGCTTTTCTTGTTCTTCAATGGAGTTTGGAAAAGAGAGCGTTCTTGAGAGATTATAGAGAATTTTGTTTGATCTGGTTTGGGACGTGTAAAAGTGGTATAAAACTGACCTAAAATCAATATAAAGACGTCTCAAGAATTACCCTAAAGACCCTCCACTTATATTACCAAAACGCCCCTCTTAAATTGACTAAAACTAGGAGAGCATTTGACTAAGGGTATCGGGTTTGACCAGGAATTAAATTAATTAATTAAGTTGCTAATTTAATTAATTAAGTGACGTAGGGTAATTACTAAAGTACCCCTAAGTCGTTAGGACCATACCCAACCCTTTTGGACCATCCTAGGTTACGTACTAGGATGTTTCTTTAGTTAGTTATTCGGTTAGTGTCACCCGTTTAGGTCTTAGTATTTCGGGCACACTAGTTGGTTTATTTTAGTTAGTCCTAGGTTAATTATATAGTTAGGTTAGTTTGTTAGGACCTAGCATTAGTTAGGGAGCTCGGCCCCATAAGGTTTGATCTGACATGCCTGCCCCCTAACCGCCCTAACCGAATCGGTTGGGCTTGTATCTCGGTCGGTTGCACATGTGCTTGCACATGTGTTGCTGTGCACTTTCCTCAATCCGTGCATTCTGGAAAGTTCACTTCTTGTCCAAGGATCCTCACTATGTCCTTGGGTACTGCTTAATCTACATGATGATTTAAATTGATTATGTGCTATGGTACCTAGTCTTGACACTTGGATGCCTAGTACCTAATGTGGTGTATGCGAAGAATATAATTTTTAGGCTAGGGTCTTTATTGCAGGTACAATTCCTAAATAAGCTTGGATTGGAGCATTTGAACATCAAGGTGTATTTTATGTATATAGAAATTGGTTAACACCCTTAAGCCAATATTCTCTAACATGCCCAATATTACTCAATATTGGGCATTGGGATGCCTATTTACCTCAATACCTATTCTTAAAACCTAATAGGTTCTTTACTAGACAAGTACATTTTCTGGAATGTTACACCGGACCAAGGGCATAGTTAATAGGAAAAGAATTAGCAACATAGATATCTAATAGGCTAGTTTCGATTGGTTAGAAGTAATAACTAAGTCATATATCGAATATGATGCTTAATATGAAGTAAAGGTAAGGGTTAGTAACTTAAACACACGTAGCCGAACCAAGGTACTGGGTGAAATTCTCTAAATGCCGGACCAAGGATTTAGAGATACCTAACTTATCACTTTGCATGCAAGACACTAGGAAGGAATTGTTATAGCTAGGATTACTGCGTTATGAACCTATGGGGAACAGTTACACCCTAGTTTCTCTCACAACTTGATAAAAACCAAAGATTTAATCTTGCTACTTTTTTTACTCTGAAATAATTAAACACTTTAGTTTCATAAAACCGCCCCTTTTAATAACCATTTTCGGAAAGGACATGACTAAATAGACGTAATTGTATATTGAAGTTAAGTCTACTCCATTTTCCTCGTGGGATCGACCCCAACCTACTTGTTGGGTTCTTTAGTTGATACGACCACTTATACTTCTGTAAAGAAGTGTAATTTGAGCGTATAAGATTTTGGCTCCGCTGCCGGGGTAAGTGGCTTTCAGATTAACTTTAAGAGCAATTACTGAATTTTATTCAATAATTTCCTAATTTTACTTTTTTGTTTTGTTTTTGTCTCTCTCAGATCTATCTCTACTGTATGCTAAGTACACGGAGCCGAGGAGAACCAATCATCTCATTTGATCCTGAACTTAACTGGACACTCCACAGAATGAATAAGCAACAGAATCCAGAAAATCTAGGTGATGGGATCAACTGTCAACTTCCTCCGCCGGTTGATGCTCACAATAGAGTGATGGTGGAAAACCCTGGTGATGGTACTTTGAGGAGGCAACCTCTTATCCCATGTCCTCAGGAGTTCTATAGGGGCAACATTAACATCACTGACTTTGATGGGCCTCATATTCTACCTCCTCTACCACAGGGTAACACATTCGTGGTAACTAGTAGCTTGATGTAGATGCTCATTGTCAGATATTTGTTTTCGGGGCTACCATCTGAGTATCCACATGCTCACATTGCTAATCTGAGGTTGGTGTACAAGAGTTGTGTAGGAAGGCCAGACTTGTACATGGATGTCATCGGGTTAAGAGTGTTCCCTCCCTCACTGACGGGAGAGGCCGCGACATGGTTTACCGAGTTTCCCTATAATTTGATCTGTACTTGGGACCAGTTGAGGGATGTGCTCCTAGTACATTACTATCCGTTGTCTAAAAAGCTCAACCACAAAGATAGAGTGAACAACTTTATGGAATTACCTGGGGAGTCGGTGAGTAGCTCGTGGGATAGAATCACCTCATTCGTAAGAAGTGTCCCAAGCAACCGCATTGATGATGAGTCATTGAAAGAATACTTCTATTGGGGGCAAGATCACAATAACAAGGCAGTGCTTGATACGATTGTGGGTGGTTCTTATGGTGAGTGCACTTATGCAGAGATCGCAGAGAAGTTAGAGAAAATCTCCCGCAACAATAAAGCTTGGAGCACTAGGAAGTCGGATACTAGCAGAAACACCTTTGCAGTGCAAGCTTCACACAATCCAGTCGCCGATGAGATTCATGAAGAGATGGCGCAAATGAGAACTGAGCTCGGGTTGTTTTTAAAATATGTCACTGGAGGTGCGGAGAAGGTAAATGCGGTGAATTATTTGACTAAACCACCACCGCCAAGTTATGAGTATTACTATGAAGAGGATTCTTATGCAGTGAATTAGCAGACGGGGCGTTTCCAACCGAATGCCCAAGGTTCCAATCAGGAGAATTGACACCATGGTCAAGCAAGTCAAGGTCGGAACTATGGGAATTACAATAGAGAAGGACATTATGTTTGAGAAGAAAACTATAACTGCGACAACAACTTCAACCGGTGTAACTATGGTAACAGAAATGATCGAAGTGGGCCCTATATTCTGCCTCAAAATTGGTAAGTTGCTCCTAGGGATGGTGGAGGTAGTATGGCGCGAGTTTAAGATATGTTACAAAAGATGAGGAGGAGTTTTGACGCTAGTGATGAGCACGCCAAGGAGTTGAGAGGTGATTTGGCTAATATTGGGCAAAAGGTGGATGCATATGCAGTCTTAATCAAGAATATTGAGTTGAAAATGGCCCAATTGTCTACTATGGTGAACCCTCGTCACCGGGTACTCTTCCTATCAACACCATCCAAAATCCGAAAAATGATGGACATTGTATGGCAATCACTACTCGAGGGGGTAAGCAAACCATTGATCCACCTATGCCGTCTGGCGTAGAAGATGAGGTGAGAAAAGATGATGAGCTAGTAGCAGCTAGGGGTGAGTTGGTAGACGAAGAGGTGAAAGAAGCAAAGATGCCCAAAAAGGTGGTCCCCGTGCCTATACCACCACAACCATTCTCGCAAAGATTGGTCAAGAAGACTGAGGATGGTAAATACCGGCGTTTTATTACTATGTTTAAACAACTTTACATCAATGTCCCTTTGATAGAAGATCTTGAAGAAATGCTCGGTTATGCCAACTTTATGAAAGATATGGTGACAAAGAAGAGATTGGTAAGCTTTGAGGATGATGACCGAATGGAACATTCTAGTGCTATTGCTACAAGGTCTCCTGTGCAAAAGAAGGAAGATCCGTGCGATTTCACTATTCCATGTACTATCGGGTTGTTACACTTTGCTAAAGCACTAGGTAATCTAGGTGCAAGCATAAATCTCATGCCTCTCTCTACTTACAAGAAATTGGGTTTGGTGACCCAAAGCCCACAATGATGCAGTTACTGATGGCCGATCGAACATTGAAGAGGCCTATTGGGACACTGCATTATGTATTAGTTAAGGTGGAGTCATTTTTATTTTCGGCCAATTTTGTGATTCTTGACTGTGAGGTGGATTTTGAGGTGCCTATTATTCTTTGGAGGCCGTTCCTTGATACCAGCCGCGCCTTTGTTGACATGGAAAAAGGGCAGTTGAAGTTTCGGTTAAATAATGAAGAAGCAACCTTTAACATTTGTAGGTCCATGAAGCAGAATTGTGAGCTCCAAACGGTATCTGCTATATCTTACAGGGTTGAGAGTACGTTTGAGGTACAAATCGAAGAGCGCCTTGGTGTTGAGGAACTAGTGGCAGTGATCATGAATTTTGAGAGTGATGGTATTGAAGAGTATGGGCCATTGGTTGCGGAACTTGATCGAGGTGAATTTTTTTTCAAACCAAAGAAATTGGAGTTAGATATGAAACATTGCGAGTCTTCACCCGCGAAACAATCTATTGAGGAGGCTCCAAAATTAGAGCTTAAGTCCCTAGCGCCTCATCTAAGGTATATATTCTTGGGAGGAGATGACACTTTATCGGTAATAATTATTGGGATCCCTCCCGGTATTTCTTCACACAAAGTCAAACTCATGCCAAACCATAAGTCAAGTATTGAGCACTAGAGACGTTTAAATCCACCTATGCAAGAGGTAGTGAAGAAGGAGATTATTAAGTGGTTGGATTCCGGAGTCATATATCTAATCGCAGATAGTAGTTTGGTATGCCCTATTCAGTGTGTGCCCAAAAAGGGGGGAATGTTATCCCTAATGAAAAGAATGAGCTTGTTCCAATGAGGTCGGTGAGCGGATGGGGAGTTTGTATAGATTATCGGAAGTTGAATGCATGGACTGAGAAGGACCATTTTTCTATGCCCTTCATGTATCAAATGTTTGATAGGCTTGCAGGAAAAGGGTGGTATTGTTTTCTTAATGGATATTCGGGTTACAATCAAATATCTATTGCACCGGAAGATCAAGAGAAAACGTCATCTACTTGCCCTTATGGGACTTTTGCATTCAAGAGGATACCTTTTGGGTTGTGTAATGCACCGACCACTTTTCAGAGATGTATGATGTCGATATTCTCCGATATGGTGGAGGACACTATTGAGGTGTTTATGGATGATTTTTTAGTTCTTGGCAACTCCTTTGATCGTTGCTTGAGTCACTTGGCCGAAGTTCTCAAAAGGTATGAAGATTTCAACCTTGTGCTAAATTGGGAGAAATGTCACTTTATGGTGAAAGAGGGTATTGTATTGGGCCATCGCATCTCAGAGAAAGGGATAGAGGTTGATTGAGCAAAAGTAGAGGTTATTGAGAGACTTCCTCCACCCATCTCTGTAAAAGGTGTGAGAAGTTTTCTTGGGCATGCGGGCTTCTATTTGATATTTATTAAGGATTTTTCAAAATTTGCACATCCTCTGTGCAAGTTACTTAAGAAGGAATGTACCACTGCATGACCCTTAATCTAACACTTGAACTAGGTGTCCGATAATCTATTAGGGTAATGAAGTGTCAAGAGAGTGTGAGGAAATTTGATTGTTCCACTGTTTGTACCTAGCGAGAACTTTCCCGGTTTGTCCTGCAAAAAGTAATATGTGTTAGACAACTAGGAAAGGATCATAGTCCCTTCTTCAAATTAGCCAATATTTAGCCTAAATAAAAGAGAACCAAATGAAATCGATCCCCTTTTGATCCAAATATTTTGAGCCTACAATAGAACTTTCTTTTCTACACCAACTCATCTTCCCTGGGTATAATTTGTTGGCCCTGGTCACTCCTTGGACTTGTGTACCTCGATTTAGGCCAAAAGCATAAGTTGAGGCTGGCTAATGCAAAAACTGACCTTGTCTTGGCCCTGACCCAACCTTGGGTATTGTGTACCTCGACTCATGGCAAATCCATAAGTTGAGGGTGGCAATTATGAGTGATGTTCCAAAAAACTGGGGATAAAAAAAGTAACGTGGAAAAGAAATAGTAAACAAGATAAATGACTTAGTCAAAACAATTATCAATTGAGTAAATAAAAAATGAAGAAAAAGAAGTAAGAAGTCACTTCCACAAAAAGGGAAAGAAAGGAGAAAACAAGGCAAAGATGATAGGAAAAGAAAAAGTAGGGCATAATAGACAATGAAAGTGGTAGGATACTTAACATTAATGTCAAGGAGGGTAACAAGTCACTAAAATGTACCCATATGTACCATACCTGACCCTGAGCCTACGTTACAAGACAAGAAAGTCCTATCGTGATCCTAAGAGTCTAATATGGTGAACTTAAAGCAGTGAAAATAAGGGCAAGCCTATGGCGACAAGTACCAATTAGGTGAGAATTTGTTTTGAGCGTGAGTGTTGAATAATGATCTTTATACTCAAATTTGAAATCACTCTGCGAAAAAAGAGGATATTGTTTTTGAAGTGAGGGCACTAGTTGTAATATTGGAAAGTTGGTACCTTGGTCAGAGATAAAAGAGTAGAGGTGTCGGTGCGTGGTGAGTCTGTGTCATGGTCTGACCCACATGAATGAGACTAGTGAGCCTAAGAGTAAAAGCATGCACTAAATCAATGAAAAGAGTTGGGATTGTTAATCATATGATTGTGAGAGCTTAAAAGAAAGTACTTTTGTACAAAAGTGTTGTGGTGAGTCATAGTGCGTCGATTGAGGACAAACAACGAATTTAAGTTGAGGGTGTTGATGTACCATGGTTTTACGGTACTTTCAATGCTTTTTCCTTAAGTTTAGTGTGTGTCTAGGGCCTTTTTATAGTAATTTTAATGTGTTTCTGTCAGTGTTTTGCTGGAAAGTTGTCCAAAATGGAAATGCAGAAGGCTGTGATGAAATAAGTGCAGAAGTGATCTACGAAGCCATCGACGGCCCGTCATCCCATCGACGGATCGTAGGTGGTGACCGTCGATTGAAGGTTCAAGCATCTAGAAGCAACTTGGGGAATTCTGACCAAATGTGGGGCTACAGAAGGATCGACGGTCCATTGACTGATCGATGGACCATTCTGGAAAATCGTCGATGTGATCAGAGACTATCCTAGTACCCGGTGTTGAAGAAAAGCTAAGTATGGAACGACGATAAGCATCGATGGACCGTTAGTGCACTGACAGACCGTGTTGTTGGTCCGTCGATTGGATCAGAGAAGATGCAATCTCGATGCCTAGAAAAGATGCTAAGTGTGGACCAACAGAGGCAGTCGATGGTCCGTCATTTCATCGACGGACCGTGTGTAGAGGCGTCGATTGAATCCTTGTTTTGGGACAATCTTTCCTTATTTTGAACTCCTTTTAATTTAGGACTTTGTTATTATAAATAGGTTAAAAACCTCATTTTTGGGGTTGGATATTTTATTATTTTTCATATTTTTGTTCTTGGAGATTTGACTTTGCAACTTGGCAATTTATTCAAGTTTCTGGAATCGATTATCAAGTGAATTTTGTTGTTCGAAGAGTTATTTATGGATTTTCTTCAAACTTGTCAAATTAAGTTCATGAATTATTGTTTATCGACTATGAATTGTGTTCTTCAAGGCATGGGTAACTAAATCCACAACTAGGGTTGTGGGAACCATGGGCGATTAACAAGGTAAAACTAGCTAAATGACAATTCTAGAATAAGTTCTTGCATGTATTGATGACTTTTTTGCTTAAAAGTCTTTTTAACGAGTGCACGCGTTAGAACTCGCCCTATTTCTCTTTGCCGGACCAAGGGAGTAGTTAATAGGAAAAGAATTATCAACATAGATTTAGTGGGACGCTATCTAATACGCTAGTTTCGTTGGCGTGAAGTAATAACTAAGTCATGCATCGAATATGATGCTTAGTATGAAGTAAAGGTAAGGCTTAGTAACTTAAACACACGTAGCCGTAGCAAGGTACGGGGTGAAATTCTCCTAATGCCGGACAAAGGATTTAGAGATACCTAACTTATCACTTTGCATGTAAGACACTAGGAAGGAATTGTTAGAGCTAGGATTACTGCATTATGAACTTATGGGTAACACTTACACCCGAGTTTCTCTCATAACTTGATAAACACCAAAGATTAAATCTTGCTACTTGGGTTACTTAGAAATAATTAAACACTTTTGTTTCACAAAACCTCCCTTTTAATTAACTGTTCTCGGAAAGGACTTGACTAAATAGACGTAATTGTATATTGAAGTTAAGTCTAAACCATTTTCCTCGTGGAATCGACCCCAACCTACTTGTTGGTTTTTTACTTGATACGACCGCTTATACTTCTGTAAAGAAGTGTAATTTGAGCGTATCAACCATGAGTCTAGCTAGGGTCATATCACATATAGCATCGCCATACGATATTCTTCCCTCACTAGATCGGAAACACCCGTTATAGAGCTACTCATTTCATCCATTAGATTAGACACTAGGGATGGTGCATATCTAGACAATGTTGAGAATTTCAAAGAGTATTCCTCAAAACTTATATTGCCTTGCTTGAGATTGATAAACTCCTCTACCTTAACCTCTTTCCTCTCATGGGGAAAGTACTTAGCAAGAAAATCTTCCTTAAGTTCTTCCCACTCAATAGGATCTGACTCCACCGGACTATTATCCTTCCATTGAGTATACCATATTTGAGAAACATCCCTGAATTGATACAAACACAATTCCGCCTTCTCCCTTGATGTAACCCTCATAGCACTCAACACCTTGTACACTCCATCTAAGATTTCTTGGGGATCTTCACCTACCTTAGAGCCAAGAAAGATAGGAGGATTCATCCTCACAAAGTCTCTTAACCTAGACGTCATAGTTCTCTCCACAACATTCACCCTAGGCACCATAGTCAAATCCACTTGAGTAGTCACGGCTCAGGATAAAGCAATCAAAGCCTCTCTAATATCTCTATTACTCAACTTCGGGAGATCCACCGGAACCTCGTTACCTCCTTCCACAATAGGGACATGATCACCTTGGGAAGGCACTTCAGCACCTTTATCACATTGGACTCCTTGCCCATCATGAGGAACTTTCTCAACTTCCTCAACTTGAGGAGTAATCTTCTCATTCACCCTCTCCTCTTCCAACCTTCTAGCGGCCATCCTTTTAGTATTCATCTCCTAGAAACAGAAGGAAACACATTAAGAAGGATACTCATAACATTTACTCTACCGCAAGACATAGGAGTAGAAAAGAAGGGAAAATCTATCGTCCTATAGCCTCTCGTCCATGGATGTGTCGCGACTCACACCGAAGGTCGAGACTCTACTAGACGTGACTTGATGAGACATTTTAATTCCTAAAACTACTTTCACAACCTGGCTCTAATACAAAGCTTGTCACATCCCGCAACCACACCCTAGAAATTAGAGCACAATCTCGGATTGCAACCGGCGTACTCGACCTCTTGGAGGTTTTATACAAGCCCTTTCATATCATTCATCGCATATACATAGTGAAAAGTAGTGCAGAATTAAAACATTTCACAAAAACATATCATAGTCTTTAAAACTTTTTCATATAAAAGTAATTGGAAATACTAAGTCTCAATCTCATCAAACTTAATACACGAGAATACTTGTGACACGGCCCATACGAAATAGAAAATATAGTACTACTAAGTCTATCACAATACTTAAATAAGAAACACAAAAGACATATATGCCCTCGAGTCAAATGAGGACATACTTCAACTTCTCTTGAACGATGCTATGATCCAAGTCTTGCTTCACAAATTCTCCTCACCTACCAACAACTATAGAGATAGATAAAATGCTGGAATTAGTAGAGCCATATGTACTAAGTATGGCATTATGCATAAAAATCATAAAAATGTACATTTATTGAAAATATGCATCTTTTCATTAAAATATTGCAATATAATCATAAGAACAACATTTAACGACTAAGAAATACATAATAAATCATTTAAACAAAATATCATAATTTTATGAGACAAATTACAGTGACCTCAACTCACTGTACAGTGAATTCCTTCAGTGTTACAAAGAAGTTGCCTACTTCTTCCTTAGGCAGTTTATAGCATGTAATCATCTCACTAAAAGCTATCCTCAGACCCACTTCAGCAACACAAAGATAGACCGCCCATACACCATCTCTAAGCATGCCTAAACGATCCTCAAGACTACTTAGAATGAGACACATACACACTTACAATACACCAATCACATACCATATAAGATATGGAGATTCTCTTTACTAAGGCTATAAAAAGACTTGCATAAGTACTCCTAGAAGAGAACGCTCATACACTCTCTTCAAGGTTACCTAAATAATCCGTAAGACTTCCTAAGCATAGATCATGTCCAACAAACCAACCAACTTCCCTAACTAGAGTCATTCTCAAGACTTCCATAGATAAGACATGAGGAGATCATCCCATATGCCCTCTTCACATTTTAACTAAAGAATCCTTAAGTCACTTTAGATTAGGTACTCATTAACTTACATACTTTCTAATAGAAGTCATTAGTTAATTAGTTCTTTTAAGAGACATTCATCACATAAGGACATTCAAGTAATTGTCTTGGAGAAGACATAGGGACTCTTACCAACACCTTCAAAGCCTATTGTGCAATGTCTAGATAGCGTCTCATACCACCACCTAAACTTCATAGAACTTCTCTAATGCTAATAGGTATCCCATATGATGAGAATACTCAATAACCGACATAGACCATGGTAACAAAACATGGAATCCGGAGTTCTATCCTACTTTGATAACGTTGTTCTAATTACCAATGGTAGAACTTAGACACATCCCATGTAGGCACATGGTTAAGCAATATGAAGGGCTTACTTTGTATTCTATCCTCATACTTTAACTAGAACTACTTCCCTTACCATACTCACTCGGTGCTAGCCTTCGTTCTCATAGATTAATTCACATTAAGGTTCATACAAAGGGGTTCCATATCAAGTTCATAACCCAATTACATTTACTCTGCCAAAGAGGTCCTCTAGGGCTACCTTACAATGGCGACAAAAAGCTCATCATGAATTTCATAAGGATTTATATGATGTCTTTCCAGCCAATCAACCTTAATTCCATCTTTCATTACATGAAGGATACTATTACGGCTTTAAACTTCAAGTTTCATAACCTTACCACTAGGTTCAAGGTTTCACATAAGCGACCCTCTTATCATCATTCAAGGTCTCACCTATCATTCATACATTCAAGACTAAGACTCTGTAGCTTCCTAAGTCAACACATCACATATTCATTATCATACATGTCTCAAGTAAGGGACACAAGTTTACCTAAACAAGACACAACATACTTCACTTTAGCACATATTACTTGTTATTCTAGAAGCACATAAGGACAACCATCATCATCTTTAAGCCATACTATACACTACCATATCATCATCAATAAAATTATTATAGAATCATATAGCCAAGTAAGAACAATCATGTATTCAACTCTAAGACTACACACAACACATAGTCATTAGTCTAACATGATCACCTAGATAGCATCAATAGAAAAACATATATTTTCACATTACTTCACATATAAGTAGATATGATCATACTTCACTTAATCAACTACACAAAATGTCATAATACTTTAAGTAGTATCGAAAAGGTCACATCAATTCACATAACACCGCCGCCATAAGTGGACCAAACCAATGACAACATAATTGAAGTCTAATTGACATTAAATAAAAGGTAAAATAGGGTAGTGTACCACCAATTCATCCTCAACACTTCAATCAAATGCCAAATCATCCAATTCAATATCATAAGGCCCTTACCCATGTCCATGAGCATCAATTCATTACATAAACTATAATACTCAACGAATCAAAGTAATTTCAATATAGATTTATTAATCTAAGACCAATTAGATATCAATTGAATACAATTATTACATCATTAGAAAGCCCATAAGAAACTACACCATAATTCATAATCATTAAGTCAATATCAAGTAACCCTAAAGTAGTAAAAAACTAGGGTTCATCAATTACATGGGTTCATAGGTTAATTAATTTAAAGTCATGTTAATAACAACAATTCAATCACTAAACAATGATTAAAACCCTTTAATGCAAGAACCCATGGATAAATAATGAAATAGGTCAATTCAACTTTGAAAAACTTTAGAAAACATCTTTGAGAGTTGGGCTCCTTGATGAAATGAGTTTCAAGGATCAAAAACCATACCTCGATGAATGTAAGTCTTCAATTTGATGAAGAATGTCCACTCAAATCTCCAATCCAAGCTCTTCCTTGAGCTTTAGCTTTAATGGAGTCTTAAGGAACTTCTAAGGGATTTTGGGATTTTGATTTTGAAGAATGAAATCTTCTAAGTGTTAAGGACTTATAAATACATTTAAAATACCCAAACGACCCCTAGGGAATTTCCAAACCTTGTATTTGGAAGTGGGATGAAATTACCATCTTACACCTTTCACATAACAGTGACTGCGCAGGAACGAGCATCATCGACGGTTGGGCAGTCGACGGACCGTTTGTCCACAAACGGACCATCCTGTCCTCCCATCGTTTTGTTTAGAGAATTGAATTTGGTCTCTTATATTTAATGACTAACTCCCAATTGATGAGACAACACCAACGGGGCGTCGAATGACCCACTGGGCGTCAATTGCCTCCGTGGGTTGGGCTGTCTTGGGCAGCAATGGCACCAACTTTGGATCCTTCCTCAAGGACCCTTGGATGGTCCTTGGGGATACTTGCCTAGACGTTTCCAACCCAAACATGATCGTATATGAGTTTAGCACCTCTCACATGTATTTCATCCAAAACGAACACTTAAAACTCAACGAAACATGCCTAGACACATAAGGTCATTTCAAGGAACATCTTTCAAACATCATAGACGTTCTTGGACGTTTGACCTCCAAACATCACAAAACTTTACACACTATCTATATATTCCATAATTATTCATTTAAGGACTTCAAAACATCATGAATCACACATAAACACATAGAACCACATATGAGGCACATAGGTGACTTAATCGTTGAACGTCTTGGTCGTCCTTTGACGTTTGACTTCCAATGCACCAAAAATCTTAGCTACTGCCTCTATACAATATTATAGAATATTTTAGGACCTTAGACCATTATGACCAACATGTTAGGCTCTAGTTCACCTAAGTCATTTTTGGAATCTTACATTCTCCCCCACTTGGACAACATTCGTCCTCGAATGACACTTGACACTCTCCGAACACTTCAAAGAATAGAGACTCAACTAAAAGAACATAACCAAACCATGTAACACATAATCAATAAGAAAACAACAATTTTACATAGTCAAGAGATTCACAACGCAACAAGAAACTAGAATAAACTCTATAACTCATTATGCTACAAAACTCACATCCTTCATTCCAAATATCGAAAACTCATTTTATATTCATTATTATACTCATACACATCAGTTCTAACCACATTATAACAATTTTCAACCAAAGAATCAATTAGTCAAATTTTCAAAAATAACACAGTGAGCAGGCAGTACCTTTACAGTGAATTAAGCAAATTTTCAAAAATGCAACTTTTAGGCAATTAATGATATAGACATTCTAATATGCAAGGTAACATCATATAAACATCTTTTACAAAATGATCATGGCTTCATAAAAGACACAATGCGAGAAATCAATGAAATTCGATTTCAACCAAACTCCTAAACACCATGCACAGGCAACAATCTTCGAGGACTTTCTATCCCATCTACTACCATACTCCCCCACTTAGAAGGAACTCATATAACTAGAAGAAAAATAAAACTTACCAACATCATCATCATCATTCTCATCCGGCTTCTCTCCTCTAGTCCGAAGTGCATAGAAACGCCTCTTTGTTGGAGCATCATCCTTTGGGACATTAAGAGCAACTTTCTTACAATCTCTATTAGGCCAATCTCTAACTTTGTGCCCATATTTTCCACATCCAAAGCAACTCCCGGTACCCCTTAGACACTCACCATAATGTTTCTTGCCACAAGTGACACATGTAGGTTTGCCATTTTTAGAACCACCTCCTTTCTCAATCTTGAACTTAGCACTCCTAGGTTCTTCTTGAGTTTGAGCCGTCTTCTTAAACCTAGATTGCTCTTGGTCACTAGAACCACCTCTTTTCAAGATTCTAGACATCCAACTATGTTTAGACTCCTCTATTGATTGGGCATACACCATGAGTCTAGCTAGGGTCATATCACCATGTAGCATCGCCGTACGATATTCTTATCTCACTAGATCGGCGACACCTATCACAAAACAACTCATTTCATCCCTTGGATTACACACTAGGGATGGTGCATATCTAGACAATGTTGAGAATTTCAAAGAGTATTCCTCAACACTCATATTGCCTTTCTTGAGATTGATAAACTCCTCTACCTTAACCTCTCTCCTCTCACGGGGAAAGTACTTACCAAGAAAAGCTTCCTTAAGTTCTTCCCACTCAATAGGATCCGACTCCACTGGCCTATTATCCTTCCATTGAGTATACCATATTTAAGGAACATCTATCAATTGATACGAATCCATTTACGCCTTCTCCCTAGATGTAACCCCCATAGCACTCAACACCTTGTACACTCCATCTAGGAACTCTTGGGGATCTTCACCTACCTTAGAGCCAAGAAAGATAGGAGGATTCATCCTCACAAAGTATCTCAACCTAGACTTCATATTTCTCTCGACAACATTCACCCAAGGCACCATACTCAAATTCACTTGAGTAGTCACGACTCGGGCTAAAGCAATCAAAGCCTCTCTAATCTCTCTATTACTCAACTCCGGGAGATCCACCGGAACCTCATTACCTCCTTCCACAATAGGGACATGATCACCTTGGGGAGGCACTTGAGCACCTTTAGCACCTTGGAGTCCTTTTCCATCCTGAGTAACTTGCTCAACTTGAGGAGTAATCTCCTCATTCACCCTCTTCTATTCCAACCTTCTACCGACCATCCTTCTGTATTCATCACCTAGAAACACAAGGAAACACATTAAGAAGGATACTCATAACATTTACTCTACCGCAAGACATAGGAGTAGGAAAGAAGGGAAAATCTATCATCCTGTAGCCTCTCGCCCATAGATGTGTCGCGACTCATACCGATGGTCGAGACTCTACTAGACGTGACTTGATGAGACTTTTTGATTCCTAAAACTAATTTCACAACCTCGCTTTGATACCAAGCTTGTCACATCCCTAAACCACACCCTAGAAGTTAGGGCATAATCTCGGATTCCAACCGGTGTACTCGACCTCTCGGAGGTCTTATACAAGCCCTTTCATATCATTCATCGCATATACATAGTGAAAAGTAGTGCGGAATTAAAACTTTTCACAAAAACATATCATAGTCTTTAAAACTCTTTCATATAAAAGTCATAGTAAATACTAAGTCTCAATCTCATCAAACTTAAGACACGAGAATACTTTGGATAGGGCCCATACAAAATAGAAAATATAGTACTACTAAGTCTATTACAATACTTTAATAACAAACATAAAAGAAATATATGCCCTCGAGTAAAATGAAGACATATTTCAACTTCTCTTGAACGATGCTATGATCCAAGTCTTGCTTCCCAAATGCTCCTCACCTATAAACAACTATAGAGATATATAAAAGCATGGAATTAGTACAACCATATGTACTAAGTATGACATTATGCATAAAAATCATGAAAAACGAACATTTATTGGAAATATGCATCTTTTCATTTAAACATCGCAGTATAATCATAAGAACAACATTTAACAACTTAGAAATACATAATAAATCATTTAAACCGAATATCATAATTTTATGAGACACAATACAGTGACCTCAACTCACTGTACAGTGAATTCCTTCAGTGTTACAGTGAAGTTGCCTACTTCTTCCTTAGGCACTTTATAGCATGTAACCATCTCACTAAAAGCTATCCTAAGACCCACTTAAGCAACACAAAGAGAGACCTCCCATACACCATCTCAAAGCATGCCTTAACGATCCTCAAGACTACTTAGAATGAGACACATACACACTTACAATACACAAATCACATAACATATAAGATATGACAATTCTCTTTTCTAAGGCTATCAAAAGACTTACTTATGTACTCCTAGAAGAGAACACCCATACACTCTCTTCAAGGTTACCTAAATAATCCTTAAGACTTTCTAAGTTTCCAATGTGCAACATAGAAACCAACTTCTCTAACTAGAGTCATTCTCAAGACATCCATAGATAAAACATGAGGAGATCATCCCATATGCCCTCTTCACATTTTAACTAAGGAATCCTCAAGTCAATTTAGATTAGGTATTCATTTACTTACATACTTTCTAACATAAGTCATTATTTCATTAGTTCATTTAAGAGACATTCATCACATAAGGACATTCAAGTAATGGTCTTGGAGAAGACCTAGGGATTCTTACTAACACCTTCAGGTAATGGTCTAGATAGCGTCTCATACAACTACCTAAACTTCATAGAACTTCTCTAATGCTAATAGGTACCTCATATGATGAGAATAGGCAATAACTGACATAGATCATGGTAGCAAAACATGGAATCCGGATTTCTATCCTATTCCGATGAGGTTGTTCTACTTGCCAATAGTAGAACTTAGACACATCCCATGTAGGCATATGGATAAGGAATATGAAGGGCTTACTTTGTATTCTAGCCTCATACTTTAACGAGAACTACTTACCTTACCATAGTCACTCAGTTCTAGCCTTCGTTCTCATATATTAATTCACATTAATGTTCATACAAAGGGGTTCCATATAAAGTTCATAACCCAATTACATTTACCCTAACAAAGAGGTCCTATATGGCTACCTTACAATGGCGACAAGAAGCTCATTATTACTTTCCTAAGGATTGATATGATGTCTTTCCAGCCAATCAATCTTAAGTCCATCATTCATTACATGAAGGATACCATTACGGCTTTCGACTTCAAGTTTCATAATATTACCACTAGGTTCAAGGTTTCACATAAAGGACCCTCTTATCATCATTCAAGGTCTCACCTATCATTCATACATTCAAGACTAAGACTCTTTAGCTTCCTAAGTCAAGACATCACATATTCATTATCATACATGTATCAAGTAAGGGACACAAGTCTACCTAAACAAGACACAACATACTTCACTTTAGCACTATTTACATGTCATTCCAGAGGCACATAAGGACAACCATTATCATCTTTAATCCATCCTATACACTATTATATCATCATCAATATAACTATTATAGACTCATATAGCCAAGTAAGAACAATCATGTATTCAACTCTAAGACTACACACAACTCATAGTCATTAGTCTAACATGATCACCTAGACATCATCAATAGAAGAATACATACTTTCACATTACTTCACATATAGGTAGATATGATCATACTTCACATAATCAACCGCATAAAACATCATAATACTTCAAGTTGTGCCGACAAGGGCATGATCATCATAATACTTAAAATAACGCCGACAAGGCCACATCAATTTACATAACACCGCCACCATAAGTGGACCAAACCAATCACAACATAATTGAAGTATAATTAACATTACATAAAAGGGAAAATAGGGCAGCGTACCACCACTTCATCCTCAACAATTCAATCCAATGCCAAATCATCCAATTCAATATCATAAGGCCCTTACACATGGCCATGAACATCAATTCAATACATAAACTATAATACTGAACGAATATAAGTCAATTCAATATAGATTTATCAATCTATGACCAATTAGATATCAATTGAATACAATTCTTACATCATTAGAAAGCTCATAAGAAACTACACCATAATTCATAATCATTAAGTCAATATCAAGTAACCCATAAAGTAGTCAAAAACTAGGGTTCATCAATTACATGAGTTCATAGGTTAATTAAGTTAAAATCATCTTGATAACAACAATTCAATTACTAAACAATGATTCAGAACCTTTAATGCAAGAACCCATGGATAGATCATGAAATAGGTCAATTCAACTTTGAAAAACTTTAGAAAACATCTTTGAGAGATAGGCTCCTTGATGAAACAATTTTCAAGGATCAAAAACAATACCTCAATGAATATAATTCTTCTATTTGATGAATAATGTCCACTCAAATCCCCAATCCAATATCTTCCTTGAGTTTTAGCTTTAATTGAGTCTTAAGGAATTTCTATGGGATTTTGGGGTTTTGATTTTGAAGAATGAAATCTTCTAAGTGTTAAAGACTTATAAACACATTTAAAATACCCAAAAGACCCTTAGGGAACCGCCAAACCTTCTATTTGGAAGTGGGGTGAAATTACCATCTCACCCCTTTCACTTAGCAGTGACTGCGCAGGAACCAACATCATCGACGGTTGGGCAGTCGACGGACCGTTTGTCCACAAACGGACCGTCCTCTCCTCCCGTCGTTTGGTTTGGAGACTTAACTTCGGTATATTATCTCCCACGACTAACTCCAAATCGACGATCCACCATTAACAGGGCGTCGACTGACCCACTGGGCGTCGATTGCCTCTGTTGTTAGGGCTGTCTTGGGCAGCCTTGGCACCATCTTTGGGTCGTTACTCAAGGACTCTTGGATGGTCCTTCGGTATACTTGCCCAGACGTTTCAAACCCAAACATGATTGTATATGAGTTTATCATCTATCACATGAATTTCATCCAAAACGAACACGTAAAACTCAACGAAAAATGCCTAGACACATAAGGTCATTTCAAGGCACATCTTTCGAACGCCATGGACGTTCTTCGATGTTTGACCTCCAAACTTCACGAAACTTGATAGACTGTCTACATATACCATAGTAACTAATTTAAGGACTTTAATTCATCATGAATCACACATAAACACATAGAACCACATGTGAGGAACATAGGTGACTTAGTGGTCGAACGTCTTGGTCGTCCCTTGACGTTTAACTTCCAATGCACCTAAACTGTTAGCTACTACCTCTATACCATATTATAGACTATTTTAGGACCTTAAACCATCATGACCAACATGTTAGGCTCTAGTTCACCTAAGTCATTTTCATGATCTTACACCTAAGCACCCCATCTTCCCCTTCAGATAAGGACTAACTAGCTTTACTAAGGACCGTTTCCTTTAACTCCATGAATAGAGGATCAAGGTTTTGCTTGGATTTGACCCCAACCACTAGAGATGCCTCGGATTTATGGCGAAGCATGACACCACCCTTTAGAGAATCTTCCAGTCGGACACCCAACCAGGCCAACCTATGAACCTATTTTACTAGCTCTTTCTTATCTTCTTCAACATAAGTCACACTACCCATGGATACTCGACTCATAGCATCTTCCACCATATTAGATTTCCCGGTATGGTAAAGGACACTCATATCATAATCCTTTAAAAGCTCCAATCATCTTCTTTGGCGTAAATTCAAGTCTTTTTGGGTGAATACACATTCTAGACTCTTATGATACGTGAACACGTCAACATGCACCCCATATAGATAGTATCTCCAAATCTTTAAAGCAAATACCACGGCCTCAAGTTTAAGGTTGTGTGTTGGTTTAATTTTTCTAGAGGCGTACGCTATGACTTTGACATGTTGCATGAGTACACATCCTAGAACAACTCGGAAGGCATCACAATAAATCATAAAGTATTCGGTACCCTCCGGTAAGTTCAATACCGGAGCGGAGGTGAGTCTATCTTTCAATAATTGGAAACTCTTTTCCCACGATTCCGACCATTCAAATTTGGACTTGTTTTGGGCTAACGCCGTTAATGGAGAGGCGATAGACAAAATCCCTCCACAAACCTCCTATAGTAACCGGCCAACACTAGAAAACGTTGTATGTTGGTAAGACTCAAAGGTCTCAGCCAACTTTTGACCACTTTCGTCTTCCTTGGATCTACATGTACCCCTTCACTAGAGAGAATGTGCTCAAGAAATGCAACCGACCTCAAGCAAAACTCATACTTGCTAAACTTAGCAAAAAGTTGTTTATCTTTGAGCACTTGCAAAACTTTTCTCAAATGATCCATATGATCATTCTCACTGCTTTAGTATATCAAAATATCTTTAATAAAGACAATCACGAACAAATCAAGATACTTTTTGAAAACTCGATTCATGAGGTCCATAAAAGCCGCTGGGGCATTGGTAAGGCCAAATCACATAACAAGGAATTCAAAATGACCATATCTTGTTCGAAATACCGTTTTTCTAATATCAACCTCCCTCACCCTAAGTTGGTGATAACCCGGTCTTAAGTCAATATTTGAAAAGTATCTAGCTCCTTGGAGTTGATAAAAACAAGTCATCAATCCTAGGGAGCGGGTACTTATGCTTTATAGTGACTTTGTTCAATTGGCAATAATCGATACACATTCTCAAAGAATCATCCTTCTTCTTTACGAATAATACCAGTCCACTCCATGGAGATATGCTTGGTTGAATAAAACCCTTATCAAGCAAATCTTTATGTTGAGCCTTTAGTTCTTTCAACTCGGTTGGGGCCATCTGATAAGGAAGTATTGAAATAGGTTGTGTATCCGGTAATAGATCTATACCAAAGCCAATCTCCTGTTCGGGAGGTATTCTGGGAATATCATCGGGGAAGACTTCCGGAAACTCCCTCACCACGGGTACATACTATATGGGAGGGACCTCGGATTCAAGATCCATGACTCCTACTATGAGATAGAGACAACCCTTTGCAATCAACTTACAAGCTTTTAGACAAGAAATGATCTTACCCCTAGGATTTGAGTTTTCTCTCTTCCACTCAAAAATGAGTTCATTCGGAAATACCTACAATCAATAGAGGCAAAACACGCATACAACCAATCCATTCCTAATATAATATCAAAATCTATCATACCAAATTTTATCAAGTCAACCAACATAAATCTATTGTCTAAAGAAATAGGACACCCTTTATAGACTCTTTTTACCACTACGCAATCACCCACCGGGGTAGAAACCAAGAAATGCTCATCTAAGATGTCGGGTAGTATATCAAATTTCATGGCTACAAGAGGGGTAACAAAAGATAATGTGCCACCGGGGTCCAACAAAGGATATACATCAAAGGAAAATAAGTGTAACATACCGGTCACCACATATGCGGAGCTCTCTTGATCACATCGGGATTGTAGAGCATAGAAGCAATTCTTTTTAGGAGCATCCGAATTTGGAGCATTTTCTTGTGCTTGAGAATTTTCCCCTCTTTGAGTCTTCATCATAGGGAAATCTTTCTTCATGTGACCAGTCTTGCCACAATTGTAGCAAGTACCCTTCCCCTAAGACACTTGTCATTATGTTTTCTACCACGTTTAGAACAAAGAGGCCTATCAACATAAGAACGACCACCTTTTCCCTCATGAGGCTTTGGAGTAGACACCTTACTTTTGTTGGACCTTGGAGCACTAAAATATCCTTGACTAGAAAACCTTTTTTTGAACTTTGGTTTGTCTTGAACCTCATACATATTCTTTGAAGAATTCCCCTCTTCGGTTCTCACCTTGTTAAACTCCTACTAATGTGGTTAAGCTTTTGTTCCTCAATTTGCTCGGCATGAACCATAAGACGAGAGATGTCCATGCTAGGAATCAACATAGCCGACCTACATTCACTAACCACAAGTTCGGATATCCCCATGCAAATTTGTTCATCTTGTCCCAATAATCCACAACCATAGTAGGAGCATGCTTTGATAGTTGAGTGAACTTAGACTATACTCCTTCACGCTCATGCACCCTTGACGAAGGTTGATGAATTCTTGCATATTCCTCTCCCTTAGTTCCAAGGGAAAGAACCTATCAAGGAAAGCCATTTTGAAAGATCCCCAAGTAATCTAACCTTCTCTAACCGGCCTCTCATCCTTCCATTGCTCATACCACACTTAGAGCTACATCTTTGAGTTAGCAGGGGGCTAGTTCCGCCTTTTCTTGAGAAGAAACACCCATAGCATCAATAACTTTGAATACATCATCAATGAACCCTTGTGGGTCCTCCTCCACCTTAGAACCATAGAAAGTAGGGGGATTTATCAATTTGAAATCCCTAATCCTTGAAGCGGTGGTATTAACATTGGGGTTCACTTGCACCCTTGTACCCCTAGCAACTTGGGTGGACAACAATTGAGTCAACGTATGAATGGCCGACCTTATCTCAACATTATACATAGCCCCTTCTTCAATAGGAACTTGAGGGTTTTGAGGAGCTTGAAGGGGAACCGCCTCATTCAAATTTTTCTATCCGGCCCTTCGAGCATTGTCCCTTCTAGTATTCATTTCCAATAAGCACAAATAAAGGATTAAAATAATGGACTACATAGAGTTAAGACTCTTAGGTACGACTGAGGAATAACAAGAGAGTGAAAGTTCCTAAGCATCACATAGTCTCTCATTCATAAGTGTGGCGCGCTTCACAATTGTGAATAAGATCCTTCATAGACGTGGTTTATTGAGACATCAATCCTAAGAAGATTTAACCTCATGCTCTGATACCAAGTTTGTTACGACCCAAAGTACCCCCTAGGCATAACCGTCGTCGTCGTCCTATATGAGGACTAAGAAAAGCCTCTTAGCATTCGTCATAGCAACTCATAACTCAAAAACGCAGAAAAATTTACAACTTTTGCTTATATAGCAAGGAGGTTTACATAGACCTCTACATAGGAAGCATACATAGGCTACTCTCACTAGACCATAACAATGCATAAAAATTTAGTCTAATATTTTGTCTCATATCAACCATCTTTACGAAGTCAAACAATCCGGGCAAAGCCCTTACACAAATTCATAATTGCCACATAGGGCTTACATCAATATCTTCAACAACAGGAAAGAAATGAATGTCTACTAGACAATACAAGTACTACTAAGATAGAGTGTGTGGTAGCATCCTTGAACTAGAGGGCATACCAAAACTTGGAGATTCTAGTCCAATCCTTCTTGCTTTAGACTCAATGATACCTCAACGGCCCGAACCTACAATGTTTGAGGAAATAGGGAAGAAATATGGGTTAGTACAAACCACATGTACTAAGTATGGTCCCTGTGCATAAAAATCGTTAATGCATGAGAAAAGGCACAATCTAGTCAAAACTATGAACAATGACTAACAATTCAATATACACATATAAGGAACATCCTAATCATATCAATATATAAGTAACTCAAGAAACACTTGTGCAATGCCAAGAATAAAGCCCCATAACCCTATCCAAAGCTAAGTATCACATTAAGTAATCCATTTCATACTTAAAACATATTCTCATATATAACATGATGCATACATCAACACTAATCATAGCTTATCAACAAAATCATTAACAAAATCATAATCATAAAAGAACACTATTAGCATCATCCTATAAGATCCCACATGTGCAATGTGTAAGAGAAGTCTCATACCCTCCCACACACTATTTAGTAACCTAAAAGACAATCCCTAATATAAGTTCACATAAATAACTTATTCATACCTTTACTTTAGGGAAATAAGTACCATAACCGACATGATACCATGTGAGCTACATGGAATCCAGTGTTCTACCCCCACACCGAAAAGAGAGGGTTAATACTTGCCTAAGGTGCAACCATTCGTACATAGCTATTCTAGGTGGATCCACAAAGCTAGAGTCCTATGCGGGCACATAGTTAAGGGACAAAGAGATTGTTTCTAGATACCATGACTAACTAAGCATGAAGGATTCCATCTCATGAGACAACACATATCTTGGGAATCCACACTACTAGTCGTGAAGAAACTCATGTGGGAGGACGGACTTACAAACGTGAGACCTTCATCTCATTAACATGCCCTTTCGGTGCTAAGCAATTATTCCCTTTATTAATCATCATATAACATCATACAAGTTCACATTAGTCTCTTTTAGACCTTTAAGTAAACATATTATCATAATAGCTCATAGGTGATCACAAGTGAGAACTATCCTTTAACTTTAGACACAAAATTGTAATCATCAGAAACTACATTCAATCATATAATGATCACATCATAACATAATAACATACTTCATAGCCAATTCATAGATCTAAGGTTAGGGATGAGGGATCCTTGTCACCAACATCACAACAACACAATTAGCTATATCAACATTATCACATAAGTAGATTTAACTATGCATAATTGAGATCAAAGGAGAATCAAGCTCACTGACCTTCATGGGTCTTCATGCTTCAATACCCAAAAACTCACAACCAACATATGAAATACGTCAATTCATGAAGTCTTAACATAACTAAAATCAAAGTAAACAAGTGACATGTAGATCACCCTCAACATTTCACCTTAATCAATCCAAGAAATTAGAGATATGGGGGAAAGACATGGGTCAAGGGAAAACTCATAGGAATTAATCAATTAACCATTAATTCATACTTAAACAACATTAATTCATCATATTTAATCACAATTGTTTCACAATTTCGTTTTAGAAAGAAGCCCAATGTGAGGAGAAAAACCCTTGTTTTGGTGATTTAGAATTCATCTTTTGAAGGACTTCTTGGGGAAAGGAATACCAAGACTGAAAGAAACCACACCTTATAGATGAGAAATCCACGAAATTGAGTTGGAAAACTTGAAGGCTTGATATTCTTCTTGGAGCTCTTTTCGTCTTGAATGGAGTTTTGGAGTAAGAGAGATATATTTGAGTTCAACTTGTGGGACTTGATTTTTGTGTTAGAATTGACCTAAAAATGACCCTAATACATTATATAGTAACCCATTAAATTACCCAAAAGACCCCTCACTTAAATGGGTTTATTTGTGAAGTCAGAACACCCAAAATATGACTTTTACGATATCAGAGAAGTAGGTGCGCGTCGCGAGGCTATTTACCCATTTATTTTCGAATTTTGAGTTGAGGCAGTAGGGTTAGTGTCAGCCCTGTCTCGGGAGGCCAACTCCATATTCCCTCGTGATGGTTGCGCGAGGCCCAGCAGCCACCAAAATCTGCGTGCGCGCAGCTGCCTTGGCAGTGTGCTCGCCCAACATCGGGTCCTCACCAAGGACACTTCCGGTGGTCCTTGGAGTGTAGTGACTGTACATTTTGACCCTTTATACTATATTCCAATACTCAATGTCTTTTTACATGTTTTGGACTTCATATGACCCTCCGAAACATTCACCAAACATAGGGACGTCAACTTGTTAAACTTTGCTAGTTTCCGGTTGTTAAGGCCTTTCTTTAATGCTATGGCTCCAAAACTTCTCAAACAAGTTATTTACTCTTATTTAGGTCTAAAACCATCATTACTCAACATATTAATTTGTAGTATAGGTCATGGAAATTTCCGGGTGTGTCATGTCATGGACGTTCTTGCACGTTTGACCTCCAAACATCACCAAACTTTAGACAGTGCCTCAAAACATCATTATTAACCATTTTAACACATAATTAACTCATGAAAAACATGTGAAGCTCCAGTTTGACCTATTTCATTTTGAGGGTCGTTACACATATAGCAGCTCACAACATTCAACATAGCATCATATAATAGTCATTTCACCAAACTTACAAGGAACACTAACTTCATACCATTATGCACTCAACGCAACAGAATCAAGTAGTAACTTCATTCGCTCACTCCTAATGCATCAAACACATAGGCATTTTTCATGTTCATTGGACGAAAATCATTCTCCTAATTATGACATGATCTTTATTTTTCATTTCACCAAAAGGCTCTATATGCAATAAAAAAAAATTAAAATCACACATTGGCATGTTCAACATTATAACTTAATAGGCAACTAAGTAACTCATACTAGATGCACATAGATCATGAGTAATGTAGATTAAAAAAAAAACTTATCATTTCGACATAATACCATCAAAGCTCATACATATCATTACCATGTTTAGTTATATTCAAGGAGGAATTTCCTTCTCCTTAACATACTAACATTTCATCATAAAGTTCATATACAAGCATTTCATAAAGGTCAATTCATTTTAAGGAGAATTAATCTACTCCTAACACAAGCATGCTCATACTCCCTTCCTTATGAAGTCAAAATGATAGGTCACACCTTGCACATCATAACTTTTAGGAAATTATTTCACCAAATTCCAATTTCTAGCACAACGCTAGTTTTCATAAACATGCATCATTTAGGAAAATGGTTATAATTCCTTGGCACACATCAATAATATTGGCTAGTCACACCATCACTTCTCAAGAGTGAGCCTATATTAACACTTCCCTTATCCCAAAATCACACATCATTAAAGGGACTCATCTTTTCTTATGTAAAGACACTCTAACACCTCCTTGTGGGGCTAAATTACCCTAACATAAAAAGTGTTATCAAGCATGTTAATTAAGTCATTTCATGATGTCAAATGCACATTTATTATATTAAGATGCACAACAACATGAGCAACGTGCAATTTATAAAAATCCCTTTTTCATGCAATATGAATTCTTCAAAACATGTATAACATAGTGTCAGTTAAGACATGCATAAAATATGTAGACCATGCAATTTATTCTCATATGCAATACTCCAATCATGAACAAGCTACTAGTAACTGTTTGGTTTCAAGCATGAGTAAGAATAGAAGGAAAATATAGGGGTATCAACAACCTTACTACTCAAATCCTCATCCCCTACTTAGGGTAAACTCTATTAAGAGAAACTCATCTCATCCATGAGAACTTGGACTTACCAATCTTTCTAATCAAGCACAACATACCCCCTCTTGGGATCAAGCTTATGCAAACTCTTCTTAACATCACCTCATTCCACTCTAAAGAAGGAACCATTTCTTACAAATATTCACTCACACCCCATTAGGTGAGGATTTCAAGAGATCATAAATGAGTATCTAAATTACTCCACTTCATATCAATCACCCAAGGTATACACATTAAGGGCATTCATAACCTTACCATCTAGGCACATTATCGCCCACTTGGGGTAAGACTAATCAAATATTCATCCATTATGCCCTTACACACCATGGTCAAGGTAAGTCAATACCAAACCTTCATACTCCTCACATAAGAAGGTTTGACACCTTTGACATTTTACACTCCTAATCTCATATCAAGGAGCTTACTAACCCAATCATCAAGAGGTACTCCTGAAGCACCGTTATTCCTCTAATTCTATCACCTAAGGGAACTCATAACGATCATGTTAGCTAATACTACCCAACCACATGAGGGTTTAACTACACCATGAATACCAAGTGTAATTCCATGTTTCATCACATTCTACCACCTAGTCATAACAATGTAAGTAGTTACGGATTTAAGCCTACAAAGGTCATCACCTTAGGTAATTCATCTATAGCCTTTACATAATTATCCCTCCAACATAGGACTACAGAAATCTTGGAATCTGACCAATCATAAAGCACATATTGGGACTCTTAAGGTCCAATACCACTTCTTCTAGAGATATAGAGTAACCATCCTCTCTAGTTAAAACTTTAGGGAAAACATAGAAGATATTTGGACATAGAGGCCTCTTTCATTTATTCCAGCACTAGGTCAAGGTAGCTTCTAGGTCATTTCAACTCATATCATCACCTTTGGTGGAACCTTTTAACCAACAATGCCTAGGTACAATCTAAACACTTTCCTCCAATAACCATACTTAAGATCAATCTTAAAAGACAACTAACCACTTAAAAGTAGGTCAACGTCAATTCTCTTCTTCTCCAGATGAGCTAAGGGGTACATACTTCATTCTATGTCAACCTTGTAGTAAGACATAATCCCAACTTATGGAACAAAACCCTTTCTTCCCTTTTTTTCCCACTTTTAGGATAGGTTTATATAGGTATTATTCAATTAGTCATATGGGTTCTCCAATTAACTAGCATATTTCAGAATTACCTTACAAGGTAAGCAAACTACCTTCCTTTCTTAGGAGGAAGCCTATACAAAAGACTCCAATCTATGAAGCATTACCCATATAAAAAGGACAACATTCATCTTTCACTATTTACCACATTTCTACAAAACTTTTCAAGCCTATACAATAACATTCTACTATCATTGCACACAACCATAAAGCAACCTATCATTCTAAAGAAAACTCCATTCAACCATAATAACTCTTAATAAGATAGAACTACATCACAATATGATTTCTAATCATAACATCTCAAACTTCATAGCTCATATATAGACATACGTGGCATCACATTAAAATATTCCAATTTCACCTTCACATATACTCATCTAGTAATAAAACCATCATAAGCTTCAAAACTCACTCTTTTCCCCCTCATGCCTTGAGACATCATCCCTTCAAAGCAATCACATCTAAAAGACCACCAGACAAAGAAACATAAGAGATAAATCATATAGAGTTAAGCTCTATGGCACGACACAAGAATATTGAAGAGAGTGAAACTTCTATCGTCCTATAGCCTCTCGCTCATAGATGTGTCGCGACTCACACCTATGAATAAGACTCTACTAGACGTGGAATTATAAGATTTTGGACCATAAATCCACTTCCTATAACCTCGCTCTTATACCACGTTTGTCATGACCGGGGAGAAGCCCCTAGAAGTAACATGGAGACTTGACCTCTCAAAGGGCTTATATAAACCTATAGACATATTTCATCGCATCGTCATAGAAATTTAGAGGAAAATTTATAACTTTTCATAACATAACATAATGCTAGAACATCACTTCATTTAGAAAATCATAAGTACATAGTTAAGACACTTAGTCTCGTCTTGCCATCTTACACTAAATATCAATAGGATAGAATAGGTACACGACCCATAACAACATAAAAGAATAATCTAAACTATTACATGAACTTAAATAAAATCCTTACATGAAGGTCCTTGATCATAAGGACACACTTGAACTTCAGAATAACTATCGAAGCTCCTCATTCTAGGAAAGATCTTCTAGTCATCACCACCTACACTTTGTGTAAAAGATGAAGATGAATGGTATTAGTACAAGAATGCAATAAGTATGATAACCATGCAAAAACATATTTTAAAGAGGACATTTACTTAGATATCACGTATCATGTCTTTTTGTTAAAAACTTCATGAACAATGATACAATAAACACAATATAGTTCACATACATTTTATAGACATGGACACTATTCTCAACAACACATAAAGCCATATTTCACATTTAAGGCACATTCAACATCTTCATAGCCTTACCTTTATTTTCCCTTAATTCTTCACCCGAAACAACCCTTAGATAATACCTAGTGTAATTCATTCATAGTGTCCCACTCCACCATTCACACCAAAGTATCACCTTAAGGTCACCAAGGTGCACATTCATAAATCATTCATCATTTTAAGCATATACATTCATAAAGACAATATATCATGAAAAACATATATCACATCAGACCCACACCCTAAGACAACCTCAAGTCACACTATTGCAATGTGCAAGTAGCATCCCATAATACTGCCTCCACCAAGTCTTCCTATGAAGTTACCCTAGACTTAGGCATATCACATTCAACAAGTAACAATACATACAATTAACCTTTGACATAAGACCAACATAATTCAAAGACATCATATATGACTCATTTATTTATCACATCATGGTCATAATCTATTTAGTCTTCATGCACATCTAAAGACAACATGCAAGTCAATACTACCAATATCATCATAATGAAGTAATAGACAACATTGGATATAGAGAGAGTTTATTTCATCAACATAGCAAGTATAGCCAATAACATGTATATTAAGTAAGACCCTTATCATGTAGACACAATAAGACCAATACTATGCATATCAATACAAAAATTATGTTAACATCATCATGTCATGCATAAGATATGTATACATATACATATAGAAATCCTTCCTATAATTTCGTTCAAGAGCTACTTGAGCAATATGTAGGTAAAGTCCCATTCCCTCACCTACACTAAGAAACATCCCTTAGGTAGTCCTAGTAAGGGTTCCTCATATTTACTTCCATTGTTTATTTTACATTTGGGAAACTTTGACTTAACCTACATTAGACCATTTGAGCTAAACATGGAATCTGGTTTCATCCCCTCACATTGAAAGGAGGGCATCCTACTTGCCAAGATAGGATGTATACATCATAATTGCATCTAGGTGGATCCACTAGCTAGTTTTCCTATAGGGGCACATAGTTAAGGAACTATGAGGTTGTTAGTAAAAACACTCTTTATTCTAAATAGCATAGTAGTTTCCACCTCATGAGAACATCGGGTGAACCTACATTCCTTTTATGAAGGGACACCTCTCATTGTGAAGTTCACTCGGTGATAAGCTAACTTTCCTTTTTTGAAAAGCCTTTAAGTCTTTATTAAACATTAGAGTATAAAATAGGATTTAAGAGATTAAACCCTTATATAATATATACATAGATCATAGGTTAATGATGAGAATGTTCTTTAATGCAAACCAACATCATGTGAGAATGTCCATCCACATAATCATAACATAGTATAGTATAGAGTACAATTAAGGAAACAATCTAAGAGATTCTTATTTACTAGATTCTCATTAACATGCTTCATTCATACATTCATGTGTGTGTATGTGTACATATATGAGGAAGACTTTCAGATAAACTCATTTAGACCCCATATGATCATACTTCATTAGTTATATACATTACATCATAACATAATAATAAGATGCACAAGAGGATCACTTCTAATCCCTCATGATCATATACTTAGCATAATCTCACATACATCATGTTCAAAGCCTAATCATGCATTCATACTTATGTATATAAAGAAACGACCCTAGGAATTTTTCCCTGAAGGTCAACATGTGCAATGTATAGGTAAAGTCCTATTCCCTTACCTACACCAATACACCTCTCAAGTCATCCTAGTTAAGATGTATCTTCTTACTTTCATCCAGTCAATTGACATCATGAACATATTATACTCATAGTTATGCATGAGATGTGTGTGAACATATTGGTCATCATGATAACCTAAGAGCAACAACATTGATATGGAGTAAATCACCCTTCAAGGATCACAACACTTATACCACATGAACTACCCACATACAGAGTATTAGGGACTATAGACCACACACCCACATTATATCATATAAGACAAGAACATATTCAACACTTGAATAGAAGACTCCTAACATGCAATGATCACACTATCATATAGGGTTACATAGATAGGGGTCATTCTACAAGAGAAGACCACACCTAACCCTAACAACATCATTCACATAATATAACATCATCAATACACCTAGATCATGATACTAGAATTGAAGACTACACACATCCACTTCATAGACATGATAATCATAATATCAATTAAACTTACCTATATTGACTTCAAGGCCATGATCATAACATGTATAGATTTACAACAATGTAAACACCGACAAAATAAGTGGACCAAACAATACAATATCAATCACAATACTAAAGACTAGAATTAGGTCAAACTTACCAATACTCAAAGATATGATCATCATATATTAATCCTCAACGATTCATAATCAATTGATATAGATAGCAATAGCAATAAGTAATACATCACAATCTATAAAAATTTCATCAACATCTAATCAAGATCACAAGACCCACTTCATAGTCTTATTTGAGAGATAAAGGAGATCATGGGTTCTTCATGGAATTGGAATAAAATTCATCTTGAAATCATTGATTAATAATTCATCCATTATTAGTGTGACTTTGAAAAGAATTATACAATGAACACATGGCTAGATTGAAAGATAGGAATTATGATCAATGAAACTCATTGGAAAACCTGTTCTTAATAGAAGAATAGCCACTAAAATTTGATAAGAAACCTTGGAATCCATCCCCTAGCTTGATCTTGATCTTGGACTTCAATGGATGTTCTAAAAAGAGTTTATTTTGAGAGGGAAAGGTTCTATTTGAAGAATAAAATCTAAATTGGGTATTCATGTTTCTAACTAACTTATAATATCCAAAAAATGGTAAAATAACCGTCCCTACTTTAATTGGGATGTGGGGTGAATTTCCCAATTCACCCCTTGGCTGGCCGTGTCTAGACTGTATGTTGCATGTCCAAACGACGACCCTGTAACGACCCTCAAAATTAAATAGGTCAAACTAGAGATCCACATGTGTCTCATTAGTTACATATGCGTTAAACTACTCCCCTTGGCTGTAAGGGTTTGAAACCCCTGGTCACGACTCCCCAAGGACCACCCTAAGGGTCCTTGAAAAAGACCCAACCTTTGGTTCAAGACTGCCAAAAGTAGTCCCAACCAACGAAGTAAATCGATCCCTCGTGGTCCAATTAACGCCTCGTTGATTGGGGGTGTAGCCCCACACTTAATGGTAATAGCTTATCCCCCTTTTTGAGGAGTCTCTGACCAAAACCACGGACCTGCAGGATGGTCTGTTGGTTGGTCGACGCACCGTAGGTGTTCCCTTTGATTGACACGTGCAAGTTTTCAAAGGTGTCTCGGCCAAGGCAAAGGGAACTTCGGAATTTCACGTAGCATTTTTAAAATAAATTGGGCGGTTAGTTAAGGTATTTTTGGGGATTTTAAGTGACTTTATAAGTCTAGAACCACAAGTTGAGTTTTCTTCAAATCAAAACCCCAAGACCCCAAATACAATCCTCTATAACTCCATTGGATCTTGAAGCAAAGTTGTATCTTGGAGGTTGATATAACCCTCAAATAATCACCATTTATTTTAAATCATCAATCAAGGTGTGGTCTTTCATCCTTGAACTATTTTTCTTCAAGGAGCCAAGCTTCAAAGTCTTTTCTAAGACTTCTCAAAATATGAAATATTCTATTTTGAGTTCTAGCCATGGGTTCTTCCATAAAATAATTTGATCAATGATTTATGATATAATTGATGTTAATAGAATGATTTTAGATCATAATTCCTATGAACCCATGCAAATCATGACATCCTAATTTTGGCTACATTATGGTGATTTGATCATGTCTCTATTGTATTGAATTCTTGTGCAGATTTCTTTGGGCTATTGAATTATGTAAGATCATGTTAGAATTATAACTAGGGTGCCTTAATTTTATGGTTTTTGTAATGTATCATGTTCGATCATTGTATAGAATAATTATTGGTTTGGATTGGTGTGTATGGGTATTGGTAAGAGCCTTTGTGAATTGAATTTGTTTGAATTGCTAAGGATTGGAGGTGTTGATGATGGAATGGTGGTATATTGACCTAACAACTTCTATTTTTCTTAGTATAGGTATTGAAGTGTGATGATTGATATGGTCCACTTACGGTTGCGGTGCTTATGTGCTATAATTGTGAAGAATGTGGTCTTGTCGGCATTACTTTATGAATTGTCATATTATCTAGTTATAGATTGTATAGGTCATCGTTGTGAAGGTTTATATGGTTTATGTGTCTGAATAAAGTCAAAGAATGAGTTCTTCTAAGTGATTATAAGTGATCATGATAGGCTATAATGATGCTTTATATGTATATGCTTGATGTTGAAGTATGCTTCTCTCTAGTTGACTATATGAGTCCTATGATGTACTATGTTGGTGTTTTTATAGAAATGGATAGGGTGACTTGTAGTATACTTATTGTCCCTAGGTGCTATTTGAATGTGATTGTACATTTATAAGATGATAATGAAGTGTGTCTTGATTTGGTAGACATATGTCCCTTTACTTGTGTAACACCTCTAAAATTACTTAGGTGAAACTAGAGCCTAACACTTGTGTATGACGTTATAAGGTCCTAAAACTTTTTATAATGAGGTTCATAGGAAGTGTCAAAAGTTTGGTGAAGTTTGGAGGTCAAACGTCCAAGAACGTCTATGATGTTCGAAAGGTTTGCCTTGAAACGTCCTTGTGTGTCTTAGTGTGTTTCGCCATGTTTTATGTGTTCATTTTGGATGAAATTGAGGTGAGGGGTCCTTAAAATATGTACAACTATATTCGGGTTGGAAATTGCCGGGAAAAAAATCCCCAAGGACCAACCAAAGGGTCCTTGAGGAGGACCCATCCTGGTGTCCAACACTGTCAAAAACAGTCCCACCTACGGTTGGCAATCGAAGCCAGTAAAGATGTTTGATGCCCCCTAGGTGGAGGTCTTAGTTAGGGACTTAGCCGTGGGAGCTTGAGTTCTATTTGGCCAGCCTCTGACCCAAACCACGGACCAACAGGACGGTCCGTTGGTTGGGCTACGGGGCGTAGGTGGGTGGCCTTCGATGGCACCTACAATTTCTGCAGGTGTCTCGGCCAAGGCAAGAGTATTTTAGGATTTTCACCTAGCCTTCCAAAAATTAGTTTCACGGTTTCTTAGGGTTATTTTAGGTATTTTAAATAGCTTTATAAGTCTAAAACACTTAGATGAATTCATTATTCTAAAATCAAAACCCATAACATCTAAAGAACTCTCTAGACAACCATTGAAGCTTGAAGGGATATTGGAGCTTGAAAGGTGATTTCTCCAACAAATCTTCTCAATTTTCGTGGCTTAGCATCATTTAAGGTATTAATTTCATCCTTGAATCTCTTTTCTTCAAAGAGTCAATTTTCAAAGTGATTTTCTAAAGCTTTCTCAAAAGATAAGTTTCTAAATTGCAATCTATCCATGGTTTCCTGCATAAAACTTTTTGAACCATTGTATATTGATTGAAGTGATTTTAATTTTATGATTTTAGACTAAAAACTCTATTAACCCATGCAATTCCTGGAACCCTAGTTTTGACTATTTCATGGGTGATTTGATTTTGTCTCTATGCCATTGAATTCTTGTGTAATTTGATAAGAGATATTGAATTATGAAAGAATCATGCTAGAATTACAAGTAGGATGTCCTAATTTGATAAATTTATGTTGTATCATCTTTGATTTATGGTCTATAGTGATTATTGGGTTGAATTGGTGAGTATGGCTATTGGTAAGAGCCTTTGTATATTGAGTTGGTTGAATTGGCTATGGATTGGAGGTGTGAGATTGGATTGGTGGTATGTAGACCTAACTCTCTATATATTGTGCAGTATAGTTCTTAGAGTACGATGATGTTTTGTATGTTCCACTAATGGTGGCGGTGCTTATGTGTTATACTTATGAATCATGTGGCCTCGTCGATATTACTTTATGAATTGCGAAACAATGTGACCTTGTCGGCATTACTTTATGAACTATGTTATTAGAATGTACTACTTGGCTATGTGAACTTGGTGAAGGTCTTGATTACTTATGTGTATATGTGAAGTCCAAGCATGTATTCTCCTAGTTGATGATATGTGTCTCTGGTAGTCTATAGTTAAGTTGTTATGTGGTTTCCTTATGATTGGAGTATAATGCTTCTTGTTGGATTATATGAGACTTGTGATGGTTTGTATTGTTTATTCTATAGTAGTGAATATGATGACCTATAGTTGACTTTGTTGTCCCTATGTGTTGCTTGGAAGTTATGTTATATGTGATAAGGTGAAGTATTTGTGTGTCTTGTTTTGATAGACTTGTGTCCCTTACTTGATACATATAGAATGTAAATATGGATTCTTGAAATAGTATGCTAAAGCTCCTTAGTCTTGTATGTGTGATTGACATGTGACCTTGAACATAGTTAAGAAGGTCATTTATGTGGAACCTTAAACCTTTCTTAAAGTTGAAAGCCGTAATGTTATCCTTCTTGTGTGGATGGTGGACTTAGGTTTGATTGGCTGGAATTGCATGAAATCATCCTTAGGAATGTCATTGGCTATACTCTTAGCCATTGTAGGTAGCCTTAGTGGACCCTCTTTGGTAAGATGTATTGTGATTGTGTTATGAACTAGATATGGAACTCCTTCATAAACTCCTTTATTGAAAATACTCTATGAGAACAAAGGCTAGCACTGAGTGAGTATGCTTGGTAGGTTTCTCTAACTAAGATGATATTAGATAACAAAGAAACCCTCGATATTCTATAACCATATGCCAACATGGGATGTGTCCTCGTTCTACCATTGCCAAGTAGAATAACCCTCCATCGGAGTAGGGCTTCATGCCTCCGGATTCCATGCATAGCTAGTATGGTCTATGTTGGTTATTGCCTATTCTCATCATATGGGATACATACTAGTGTTGGATAAGTTCTATAAAGTTTAGGTAGTGGAATGGGACGCTATCTAGACATTGCACGATTAGGCTTGGAAGAGTTAGTGTGTGAGTCCCTAGGTATTCTCCAAGACCATTATGTGTACGTCCTTAATTGTTGAATGTATCATAAATGGTCTAATGAAGATAATGACTTGAGTTACAAGTATGTTAATGAATATGTGGATCTAGAGTAGATTTAAGGTTTGCCTAGTAAAGGTGTGGAGGGAGTATATGAATGGTATTTTCATGTCTTACTTAGGGAAGTCTTAAGAGTAACTCTAGATAGGAGATTTAGTTGATGAAATATACATAATCTAAACTTAGGTAGTCTTAAGGATTATTTAGGTAATCTTGGAGAGGGTGTATGGGCGGTCTCTTCTTGAATTACTTAAGTAAGTCTTATGATAACCTTTGGGAGGAGAGTGTCATACTATATGTTATAGTGTGTTAACTAGTTTACTGGGAATTTACTGTGAATTCATTGTAATGTCACTATAATCTGGTATAAATTGGATATGACTTGGAATGTGTTAAAAATGTAATATTTTGTTTTTAAATGTGATTCTTATAATTTTAATATGAAGTTTCGATCAAAAAGAGCATGTTCCTCATAAATGTATGTTTCTCATGATTTTATGCATTATGTCATACTTAGTACATGCATTGTACTAATTCCATACATTTTGTCAATATCTAAAGTTGTAGGTGGAAGGTGAGCAGCGCCTTGAAGCAAAGCCTTGAAACTAGGACTCTTTCAATAAAAGTTGGGTATGTCCTCACTTGATTCGAGGGCATTTCTATCTTAGACTTCATTTATTCAAAGTATTGTAATAGACATTAGATTTCTATATTCGTATTGTATGGGATGTGTCGCAAGTTTTCTTGAGTCTAAGAGTAGCGTATGTTGAGACTTAGTGTTTTCTACAATTTTATATGAAATTTTTTTTTGGATAATTATTTGTGTGCAAATTTTTAATTGTGCACTATTTTTCATATATGTATGCAATGAATGATGTCTAAGGGCTTGTACAAGACCTCCGAGAGGTCAAGTACGCCGTGTTCAATCCAAAGGTTGCCCTATCTTCTGGGGTGTACTTGCGGGTTGTGACAACTTGATACATGAAGAATGTGAATATGAAATCTTGACTTAGTATGCTTAAGCACTTTTATCATGTATGTGTATGTATGATTGAAATATGACCTTGAACATGGTTAAGACGGTCATTTAACTTGGAACAACCAAACATGAAATATGGTTATGATATCCTTGAAGTTGAAAGTCATAATGTTATCCTTCTTGTGTGAATGATGGACATATGGGTAGGTTGGCTGGAACGACATGAAACAATCCATAAGAAAATCATTAAGCTATCCTAGTAACCATTGTGAGGCAACCCTAGCAGACCCATCCTTGGTAAGGTGTATTATGATTTAGTTCTGAATACTACATGGTACCTCTTCATATTCTCTTGTGATTGATTTACTCTATGAGAACTAAGGCTAGCACCAAGTGAGTATGCTTGGGGAGTGACTCTACTTAAGTTGAGACTAGAATACAACAAAACCCTTGATATTCCTTAACCATGTGCCTACATGGGATGTGTCCTAGTTCTACCCTTAGTAAGTAGAACACCCTCCATTGGAGTAGGGTAGAGTCTGAATTCCATGCCTAACTAGTATGGTCTATTTCGGTTAATTCCTAGTCTCATCATGTGGGATACATTCTAGTATTGGATAAGTTCTACAAAGTTTAGCTAGTGGAATGGGACGCTATCTAGACATTGCGCGAGAAGGCTTTGAAGATGTTAGAGACTACTAGTTGCTCGATCAGGACCCTAGCTTTATTGTGAGCCAAAAACCCAATTTATACGCGCCCTTTCTTTATTTAAGGAGATTCTATCCAATTATCAGCAGGTTCCCTAAGTCTTCTCCAAGTCAATTATGTGAATGTCCTTAATTGTTGAATATCTCTTAAATGTATTAATGAACATATTATACTTAAGTTAATACATGTAAATAAAAAGGTACTTATCTAGAGTAGCTTTAAGTATTGCTTAAGTAGGCTTGAAGAGGGTGTATGGGCGGTCTCTTCATGTCTTACTTAGGTGAGTCTTATAGTAACTTTAGGTAGGGGGTTATTTGATGAAATGGTAATAATCTTGGCTTAGGTAGTCTTGAGGATCAGTTAGGTGTATTTGAAGAGGTTGTATGGGAGGCCCCTTCATATCTTAATCAAGTGAGTCTTAGGATAACCTAGGGTAGGACAGTCTCATGCTTATATGGTTTTAAAGTGATGTTAATGCTATATTGTGGATTTCTTGAAATGTGATTTATGTGTATATGTTGACTTGTAAGTGGTTTCTTATACTTATAATATGAGGTTTTCTCCAAAAAGAACATGTTTCATACAAAAGTCCTTTTAGGATCGTTTTAATTGCGTCTCACAATACTTAGTATATCCTAATGTACTAATTCCATATATTTTTTCTTATCTCTAAAGGTGTAGGTGGAAATTGAGAGGATTCATTTGAAATAATCATGGATATTAGCATTCATTCAAGCAAGTTGTGGTATGAACTCAATTGATTCAAGGACATAACTATGTTTAGCTTTTCTTGTTAAAGACATTGTATTATACTTTGTTATTTCTATTATGTAGATGTATGGTCCGTGACCGAAGATATTTGTATTTCTAAGATGGCGACTATGAGACTTAGACCTTTTTCCTATGATTTTCTATAAAAGAGATTTTGAAGTATTATTTTATTTTTGTGAAAACTTTTAATTCTGCACTAATTTTCATATATACATATGCGATGAATGATGGCAAAGGGCTTGTATAAGACCTCTGAGAGGTCAAATACGCCGTGCCATGATTTGAGAAAACCATATCTTCTAGGGTATACTCTCGGGTCGTGACAAAGCTTGGTATAAGAGCATAGGTTATGAAGTAGTCCTTAAGAATCGAAAGTCTCATTAAAGCCACGTCTAGTAGAGTCTTGTTCATCGGTGTAAGTTGTGACACATCTATGAGCGAGAGGCTAGAGGACGATAGAGTTTCACTCTCTTCATCACTCTTGTGTTGTAATGAATTTCTTCTAAGTGGGGGACTATGGTGAATAGTTGTTTTGTAGATTGTTGTCTCTTCTCTTCTATTGTATTCAAGCTTGAGAGATATAATGTCATAGTTGCATGTTGTACTTTGTCTAGGAGTTTAAGTGAAAATGAATTTTATTGTTATCCTTTCATTGTGCATTTCACGAGGTTTTGTTTATGTGGTTTAATGAGTTTATATTATTTTGTCTCTCATATTGGCATGCCTCTATAGTAAATTGCTTAAAAGGTCAATCATTAAATTATTGAGTTGGTATTACAGTAATGTACTTGGAATTTTTGTTAAATTGTAATTTCATGAGAAATGGTTATAATGTGCTTAGAAATGATGTATATGAGCATGATAATGTGTAGAAAAGGAAGTTCCTCTTATATGATATGAAAGATATGAGTCTTATTTCATAATGAGTTGTAGATTTAATTCTATCTTCTTGTTGTACTTTGAGTCTCTTGTTTGTGTGGAGTTGATGTTTCTCCTATATATTTTTATTGTATATGGTGTGGAATGGTAATGTGCTGCTAGTCTGGAGTTTTTATCTCTTGATAGTGTTAAAAGTGTTTTAGTATCATTCGAGGACGAATTTGTTCCAAGTCGGGGAGAATGTAACACCCTAAAAATGAAATAGGTTAAACTAGAATCTAACATATGTGTCCTGAGGTTATGAACTCCTAAAATTGTTTATATAGTGTTATGAGGCAGTGTGTAGAGTTTTGAAGTGTTTGGAGGTAAAACGTCCAAGAACGTCCAGGACATTCAGAAGTTAGCCTTGAGACGTGCTTCTGTGTTGTAGTATGCCTTTTCATGTTTTACGTGTTCGTTTGAGTTCAAATTGATGTTAGAAGTTCCTAAAATCTAGAGGTTCGTGTTTGGGTTGTACACGTCCGGTCACGAATCCCCAAACACCACCCTAGAGGTCCTTGAGGAGGATATAACCTTTTCTCAAAACTGCAAAAACAGTACAAACCAACATAGCCAATCGATGACTTCTGGTCTAGTTGACGCCTCATCGATTGGGGGCGTAGCCCCACACTTAGTGATGGGAGATTAGACCTCTTTTTTAGGAGTCTCTATCCATAACCACGGACTTGTAGGACTATGCGTTGGTTGATTGGCGTCCCGTAGGTTCTTACGTTGATTGACAACTACAAGTTTTCTGCATGTGTCTCGGCCAAGGCAAGTGTAACTTAGGAATTTTACCTAGAATTCTAAAAATAAAATCGACGGTTACTTAAGGTATTTTTGGTTATTTTAAGTGACTTTTTAGTCTAGAACCCCAAGTTGAGTTCATTCTTCAAAGCAATACCCTAAGACCCCAAATAGAATCCTCTAGAACTCCATTGGAGCTTGAAACAAGGTGGGAGCTTGGAGTTTTATTTATCCATCAAATCTTCACCATTTTTGTGGATTATCATCAATAAAGGTATGGTATTTCATCCTTTAACTCTCTTTCTTCAAGGATCCAAACATCAAAGATTTTCTAAGACTTCTCAAAACACAAAATCATCTATATTGACTTCTAGCCATGGGTTCTTGCATAAAATGATTTTAATCAATGATTTATGATATAATTGATGTTGATTGAGTGATTTTAGATCATAATTCATATGAACTCATGCAAATTATGAAATTCTAAGTTTGGCTATATTATCGGTGATTTGATCATGTCTCTATTGTATTGAATTTTTGTGTAGTTTCTTTGGGCTGTTGAATGATCTAAAGATCACGTTAGAATTGTATCTAGGCTTCCTTAGTTAGATGATTTTCATGTTGTATCATGTTAGATCGTTGTATGACTTTATTATTTTTTTGGATTGGTGTCTATGGCTATTAGTAAGAGCCTTTCTGAATCGAATTGCTTTAAAGGGCTAAGGATTGGAGGTGTTGATGATGGAATGGTGGTATGTTGACCTAACATCTTCAATTTTGTGTATTATTGGCATTGAATTGTATTGATTGGTATTATACACTTATGGTGGCGGTGCTTATGTGCTATAATTGTGATGAATGTGGCCTTGTCGGCATTTCTTTATGAATTGTGATATTATCTTGTTATATATTATATAGGTCATCATTGTGAAGGTTGATATGGTTTATGTGGGTGAAAGAAGTTAAAGAATGTGTTCTTCTAAGTTATTATAAGTGATCATGATAGGCTATAGTGATGCTTTATATGTGTATACGTGATGTTAAAGTATGATTCACTCTAGTTGACTATATTAGTCCTATGATGTACTATGTTGATGTTTTTATAGTAATGGATAGGGTGACTTCTAGTATACCTAGTTGTCCCTAAGTTCTAACTTAATGTGATTGTACATATGATAACATGATGATGAAGTGTGTCTTGTTTTGGTAGACATATGTCCCTTTACTTGATAGATGAAGAATGTGAATATGAACTATTTACTTAGAAGGCTTAATAACCTTTGTCATGTATGTATATGTATGATTGAAATATGATCTTGAACATGGTTAAGAGGGTCACCGAACCTTCAAACTAGAAAGAAGGTTATGATATCCTTGAAATTGAAAGTTGTAATGATATCCTTCTTTTGTGAATGATGGACTTAGGGGTAGGTTTTCTTAAATAGCATGAAACCATCCTTAAGAAAATCATTGAGCTATCCTAGTAACCATTGTGTGGCAGCCCTAGTGGGCCATTCCTTGTTAAGGTGTATTATGATTTTTTATGACTACTAGATGGTACCTCTTCATATGCCCTTGTGATTGAATTACTCTATGAGAACTAAGGCTAGGACCGAATGAGTACGCTTGGGGAGTAACTCTACTTATGTTGAGAATGGAGTACAAAGAAACCCTTAATATTCCTTAACTATGTGCCTACAAGGGATGTGTCCTAGTTCTACCCTTCAAAAGAAGAATACCCTCCATTGGAGTAGGGTAGACTCTGGATTCCATACCTATCTAATACGATATATGTTGGTTAATTCCTATTCTCATCATATGGGATACATTCTAGTTTTGGATAAGTTTTACAATGTTTAGGTAGTGGAATGGGGCGCTATCTAGACATTGCACGAGTAGGCTTTAAAGATGTTAGTATGTAGGTTCCCTAGGTCTTCTCCAAGACTATTATGTAAAAGTCTTTAATTTTTGCATGTGTCTTAAATTGCTTAATGAACATACTAGACTTAAGTTAATATGTGTAAATAAAAAGGTACTTATCTAGAGTACCTTAAAGTTTTGCTTAGGTACGCTTGAAAAATGTGTATGGGCGGTCTCTTCATATATTACATAGGTGAGTATCACAGTAACTATAGGTAGGGGTTAACTGATGAAATGGGAATAATCTTGCCTTGTGTAGTCTTGAGGATCACTTAGGTGTGTGTGTGAAATGGTTGTATGGGCGGCCGCTTCATATCTTACTCAAGTGAGTCTTAGGATAACCTTAGGTTGGAGAGTCTCATTCTTATATGGTTTTGAAGTGCTGTTAATGCTATAATGTGAATTTCTTGAAATGTGACTTATATGTGTATACGTTGACTTGCAAGTCATTTCTTATACTTATATTATGAGTTTTTCTCCAAAAAGAGCATGTTTCATACAAATGTCCTTTTAGCATGGTTTTAATTATTTGTCACCATACTTACTACATTCTAATGTACTACTTCCATATACTTTATTATCTCTAAACGTGTAGGTGGAAATTGAGAGGAGTCATTTGAAGTGAAGCTTGGATTATAGCATTCATTCAAGCAAGTTGTGGTATGTCCTCAATTGAGTCGAGGACATAACTATGTTTGGCTTTCTTATTAAAGACATTGTATTAGACTTTGTCATTTCTATTATGTTGATGTATGGGCCGTGACCCAAGATATTCGTATGACTAAGATGGCGACTATGAAACTTAGACCTTTAACCTATGATTTTCTATAAAAGAGATTTTGAAGTATCATTCGATTGTTTTGAAAAGTTTTAATTCCACATTACTTTTCACACACACACACACACACACACATATATATATATATATATATATATATATATGTCGACTGCCGTGACACAATTTGAGAATTCCATATCTTCTAGGGTATACTCTCAGGTCGTGACACCAAGAAACTTGATTCTTCCCTTTCCATATTCATTCTGCTTCTTCTTGGTCTACAAATAATCAATAACATATGGGAATAACCTTTTACCCGAGTTACTAATAATTCTAACAAACCCTAGATTATGCCCATTGTAAGGACCTGAGAGTACACCCCAGAAGAAGGGAGCACCCTAAGGTCGGAACAATTGCGTACTTGACCTTTCTAAGGTCTTGTACAAGCTACACCCTCTCTAAGCACACCTAAATGATCCTTAAGACTACCTAAGATAAGATTGTTCCCTTTTCCTTTCATTAACTCCCCACCTAAGGTTACTCTAAAATTCACCTAAGTAGGACAAGAAGATACCGCCCATACACCCTCTTCATGCTTACCTAAGCAACCCTCAAAGCTACCCTAGATAGAGCACATTCTATTCATCATACCTTAGCTAAAGTCGTGATCATTTATTAAGTCAATTAAAAGACATTTCATTCATTATAGACTTCACATAATGGTCTTGGAAAGACCTAGGGACTCACATACTAATATCTTCAAAGTCTAGTCCTGCAATGTCTAGATAGCGTCCCATTCCACTACCTAAACTTCCTAGAACTTATCCCACACTAGCATGTATCCCACATGATGAGAATAGGAAATAACCGACATTGACAATACTAGCTAGGCATGGAATCCGGAGTCGTAAACCAACTGTGATGGCGGATGTTCTACTAGCTAAGGGTAGAACTAAGACACAACCCATGTAGGCACATGGTTAAGGAATATCAAGGTCTTTTATGTACTCTAGTCTCATTTTCAAGTAGAGGTACATTGTACTCTAGTCTCCTTATTAAGTAGAGCTACAAACCATAACATATTCACTCGGTGAAAGCCTTTGTTATCATAGTGTTCAATATAAGGGATATATGAAAAGGTACCATCTCTTAGTCATAACCTAGTCATAATCCACCTACCAAAGATGGGTCCACTAGGGCTGTCATTCAATGGTCTATAAGGATAGCTCATTCTTAACCTTCTTTCTATATAGAAGATTTCACATATTAGTCATGCTTAGAAGGGCACCATCTTAGGTCTACCGATCCTAGACTTTCATTAAACATTCATCCATACACATACAAGACAAAGGTGCCTAAGCCTACTAAGTCAAGATGTTCATATTCATCATATACATGTATCAAGTAAGGGACATAATCTACCAAAACAAGACACATCATTAATTCACATTAGCACATATAACATATCATTCTTTGAAGCACTTAGGTATGAACCTTCTCATCTTTATGTCATCCTATACGTTACTATAACTTTATCAATATAACCATCATATACTCATATAGTCAAGTAGGAATAATCATGTATCAACTTTAAGACTACACACATTAACACATAGTCATAATCCAACATGATCACCTAATATCCATCGATGAACACATACTTTCACATTACTAGCATGTAGATAGATATAATCATACTTCACATAATCAATTACACAAATCATCATAATACTTCAAGTAGTGCCGACAAGGCCATTATAATAAATACACTTAAAATAACGCCGACAAGGCCACATCAATCATATAACTCTGCCACCATAAGTAGAACATATCAATCACAACATAATTGAAATCTAATTAACATAAAATTAAGAGAATTAAGGCAGCGTACCACCAATCCATTCTCACCACTTCAACCCATGTCTAAATCATCCAATTCAATACCATAAGGCCCTTCCACATGTCCATGAACATCAATTCATAGTATAAATGATAATACTAGATGAAACTAGGTCAATTCAATATATATTTAACAATCTAAGACCAATTAGACATCAATTGAATACAATTCTTGCATCATTAGAAAGCCCATAAGAAACTACACATTAATTCATAAACATTAGACCAATATCAAGTAACCCATAAGATAGTCAAAATCTAGGGTTCATCAATTTCATGGGTTCATATGTTAATTGATTTAAAATCATATTAATAACCACAATTCAATCACTAAATAATGATTAAAAATCTTTAATGCAAGAACCCAGGGTAGATCATGAAAAAGGTCAATTCATCTTCTGAAAACTTTAGAAAACATCTTTGAAAGTTGGGCTCCTTGATGAAAAGAGTTTCAAGGATCAAAAGTCATACCTTTATTGGGTAAAATCAACGAAATTTGGTGAACAAATCAATGAAGAACTTCAATCCTAGCTTCAACCTTACCCTTGTTTAAAGAATCTTGACAAATCTTGAAATTTCTTGAATGGAGTCTTCTACTTTGATTATTTTCTTGAGGTTTTACCCTAGGGTTTGAGAGAGAAGAGAATGATGAATTTAAAGATGGAATTAGTATTATGTAAGGATTTATAGGACTTGTAAACCCGTTTTATTTAGGTTTTCCTAGTGGGAAAAGGAGTGGAAATTACCTTAATTACTATTTTCCCGCGGCCAAAACGGGACTGCACCATACTATTCACTAAAATTGTCATAACTTTTTACTCGAAAACTAGATTGATGTTAAATTGGTGGTGTTGGAAAGAGGCTTCAAATACCTTTAATTTGATAGGTCATGCCTCATGTAACTATTAATTATAAGAGATATGGTCTTTTGAAGTTTACCAAAATAAAATCTTATGTCTAAACTTAATTGGTAAGGAAACATTCAACTCTACTTTGTGCAATGTTTTTCTAATGACCTTAATTGATATTGAAAATCATTCGCACACTAAGAAATTTACCTTAAAACCTATGAAAATTAAGAGTCACACAGTATGACGTTATACGAAAATTTAAGAATTGCTAGGGCTTAACTTAGAAAATTTCGGGATCTTACAATCTCCCCCACTTGGACAACATTCGTCCTCCAATGACACTTGGCACTCTCCGAACACTTCCAAGAGTAAAGATTCAGTTAAAAACTCTCAGTCATACCACATAACACATTATACAACACACAATCGAGGAGAAGACATCAATTTCACATAGTCAAGAAAATCACAACACAAGAAGATAGAAACAATTCTACAACTCATCATGCTATAAAACTCACATTTTCAATTCACATAGGAGGAACTTCCTTCTCCACAAAATATCATGCTCATATACATCAGTTATATACACATCATAACCATTTTTCATGAAAGAACAATTTAGCCAAATTTTCAAAACCTTTACAATAAACACCAATTTCTTTACAGTGAAACATGCTCAAATTTCCAATAATGTAACTCTTAAGGAATTTATGATGGAAACATAACAATATACTTAAAATAACGCCGACAAGGCCACATCAATCACATAACACCGCCACCATAAGTGGACCATACCAATCATAATATAATTTAAGTCTAATTAACATAAAATAAAGAGAATTAGGGCAACATAACACCAATCCATTCTCACCACTTCAACCCATGTCTAAATCATCTAATTCAATACCGTAAGGCCCTTACCCATGACGATGAACATCAATTCAAAGTATAAATCATAATACTAGATGAAACAAGGTCAATCCAATATATATTTAACAATTTATGACCAATTAGACATCAATTGAATACAATTCTTACATCATTAGAAAGCCCATAAGAAACTACACATTAATTCATAAACGTTAGACCAATATCAAGTAACCCATAAGTTAGTGAAAATCTAGTGTTCATCAATTTCATGGGTTTATAGGTTAATTGAGTTAAAATAATATTAATAACCTCAATCACTAAACACTGATTAAAAACTTTTAATGCAAGAACCCATGGTAGATCATGAAAAAGGTCAATTCATCTTTTGAAAACTTTAGAAAACATCTTTGAAAGTTAAGCTCCTTGATGAAACGAGTTTCAAGGATCAAAAGGCATACCTTTATTGGATAAAATCCACGATATTTGGTGAAGAAATCAATGAAGAATTTCAATGCTAGCTTCACCCTTACCCTTGTTTAAAGAATCTTGACAAATCTTGAATTTTCTTGAATGGAGTCTTCTACTTTGATTTTTTTCTTGAGGTTTTGCCCTAGTGTTTGAGAGAGAAGAGAATGATGAATTTAAAGATGCAATTAGGATTATGTAAGGCTTTATAGGACTTGTAAACCCGTTTTATTTAGGTTTTCCTAGTGGAAAAAGGAGAGGAAATTACCTTAATTACTATTCTCCCGAGGCCAAAACGGGACTGCACCATACTATTAACTAAAATTTTCATAACATTTTACTCGAAAGCTAGATTGATGCGAAATTGGTGGCGTTGGAAAGAGGATTCAAATACCTTTAATTTGATAGGTCATGGCTCGCGTATCTCTTAATATTCTAGGAGATATGGTCGTTTGAAGTTTACCCAAATAAAATCTTATGTCTAAACTTAATTGGTAAGGAAACATTCAACTCTACTTTGTGCAATGTTTTTCTAATGACCTTAATTGATATTGAAAATCGTTCGCACACTAAGAAATTTACCTTAAAACCTAAGAAAATTAAGAGTCACTCAGTATCACCTTATACGAAAATTTATGAATTGTTAGGGCTTAACTTAGAAAATTTTGGGATCTTACAATCTCCCCCACTTGGACAACATTCGTCCTCGAATGACACTTGCCACTCTCCGAACACTTCCAAGAGTAAAGATTCAGTTAAAAACTCTCAGTCATACCACAAAACACATTATACAACACACAATCGAGGAGAAGACATCAATTTTACATAGTCAAGAAAATCACAACACAAGAGGATAGAAACAATTCTACAACTCATCATGCTATAAAACTCACATTTTCAATTCACATAGGAGGAACTTCCTTCTCCACAAAATATCATCCTCATATACATCAGTTATATACACATCATAACCATTTTTTATGAAAGAACAATTTAGCCAAATTTTCAAAACCTTTACAGTAAACACCAATTTCTTTACATTGAAACATGCTCAAATTTCCAATAATGTAACTCTTAAGGAATTTATGAATGAAACATAACAATATACTTAAAATAACGCCGACAAGGCCACATCAAACACATAACACCGCCACCATAAGTGGACCATACCAATCACAACATAATTGAAGTCTAATTAACATAAAATAAAGAGAATTAGGGCAGCATAACACCAATCCATTCTCACCACTTCAACCCATGTCTAAATCATCTAATTCAATACCGTAAGGCCCTTACCCATGACCATGAACATCAATTCAAAGCATAAATCATAATACTAGATGAAACTAGGTCAATTCAATATATATTTAACAATCTATGACCAATTATACATCAATTGAATACAATTCTTACATCATTATAAAGCCCATAAGAAACTACACATTAATTCATAAACGTTAGACCAATATCAAGTAACCCATAAATTAGTCAAAATCTAGTGTTCATCAATTTCATGGGTTTATAGGTTAATTGAGTTACAATAATATTAATAACCACAATTCAATCACTAAACACTGATTAAAAACTTTTAATGCAAGAACCCATGGTAGATCATGAAAAAGGTCAATTCATCTTTTGAAAACTTTAGAAAACATCTTTGAAAGTTGGGCTCCTTGATGAAACGAGTTTCAAGGATCAAAAGGCATACCTTTATTGGATAAAATCCACGAAATTGGGTGAAGAAATTAATGAAGAATTTCAATCCTAGCTTCAACCTTACCCTTGTTTAATGAATCTTAACAAATCTTGAATTTTCTTGAATGGAGTCTTCTACTTTGATTTTTTTCTTGAGGTTTTGCCCTAGTGTTTGAGAGAGAAGAGAATGATGAATTTAAAGATGGAATTAGGATTATGTAAGGCTTTATATGACTTGTAAACCCATTTTATTTAGGTTTTCCTAGTGGAAAAAGGAGAGGAAATTACCTTAATTACTATTCTCCCGAGGCCAAAACGGGAATGCACCATACTATTCACTAAAATTGTCATAACATTTTACTCGAAAACTAGATTGATGCGAAATTGGTGACGTTGGAAAGAGGATTCAAATACCTTTAATTTGATAGGTCATGGCTCACTTACCTCTTCATATTCTAGGAGATATGGTCATTTGAAATTTACCCAAATAAAATCTTATGTCTAAACTTAATTGGTAAGGAAACATTCAACTCTACTTTGTGCAATGTTTTTCTAATGACCTTAATTGATATTGAAAATCGTTCGCACACTAAGAAATTTACCTTAAAGCCTAAGAAAATTAAGAGTCACTCAGTATGACCTTATACGAAAATTTAAGAATTGCTAGGGCTTAACTTAGAAAATTTTGGGATCTTACAATCTCCCCCACTTGGACAACATTCGTTCTCGAATGACACTTGCCACTCTCCGAACACTTTCAAGAGTAAAGATTCAGTTAAAAACTCTCAGTCATACCTTATAACACATTATACAACACACAATCGAGGAGAAGACATCAATTTCACATAGTCAAGAAAATCACAACACAAGAAGATAGAAACAATTCTACAACTCATCATGCTATAAAACTCACATTTTCAATTCACATAGGAGCAACTTCCTTCTCCACAAAATATCATGCTCATATACATCAGTTATATACACATCATAACCATTTTTCATGAAAGAACAATTTAGCCAAATTTTCAAAACCTTTACAGTAAACACGAATTTCTTTACAGCGAAACATGCTCAAATTTCCAATAATGTAACTCTTAAGGAATGTATGATGGAAACATAACAATATACTTAACATAATGCCGACAAGGCCACATCAATCACATAACACCGCCACCATAAGTGGACCATACCAATCACAACATAATTGAAGTCTAATTAACATAAAATAAAGAGAATTAGGGCAGCATAACACCAATCCATTCTCACCACTTCAACCCATGACCATGAACATCAATTCAAAGTATAAATCATAATACTAGATAAAACTAGGTCAATTCAATATATATTTAACAATCTATGACCAATTAGACATCAATTGAATACAATTCTTACATCATTAGAAAGCCCATAAGAAACTACACATTAATTCATAAACGTTAGACCAATATCAAGTAACCCATAAGTTAGTCAAAATCTAGTGTTCATCCATTTCATGGGTTTATAGGTTAATTGAGTTAAAATAATATTAATAACCACAATTCAATCACTAAACACTGATTAAAAACCTTTAATGCAAGAACCCATGGTAGATCATGAAAAAGGTCAATTCATCTTTTGAAAACTTTAGAAAACATCTTTGAAAGTTGGGCTCCTTGATGAAACGAGTTTCAAGGATCAAAAGGCATACCTTTATTGGATAAAATCCACGAAATTTGGTGAAGAAATCAATGAAGAATTTCAATCCTAGCTTCAACCTTACCCTTGTTTAAAGAATCTTGACAAATCTTGAATTTTCTTGAATGGAGTCTTCTACTTTGATTTTTTTCTTGAGGTTTTGCCCTAGTGTTTGAGAGAGAAGAGAATGATGAATTTAAAGATGGAATTAGGATTATGTAAGGCTTTATAGGACTTGTAAACCCGTTTTATTTAGGTTTTCCTAGTGGAAAAAGGAGAGGAAATTACCTTAATTACTATTCTCCCGAGGGCAAAACGGGAATGCACTATACTATTCACTAAAATTGTCATAACATTTTACTCTAAAACTAGATTGATGCGAAATTGGTGACGTTGGAAAGAGGATTCAAATACCTTTAATTTGATAGGTCATGGCTCACGTACCTCTTCATATTCTAGGAGATATGGTCATTTGAAGTTTCCCCAAATAAAATCTTATGTCTAAACTTATTTGGTAAGGAAACATTCAACTCTACTTTGTGCAATGTTTTCTAATGACCTTAATTGATATTGAAAATCGTTCGCACACTAAGAAATTTACCTTAAAACCTAAGAAAATTAAGAGTCACTCAGTATGACCTTATACAAAAATTTAAGAATTGCTAGGGCTTAACTTAGAAAATTTCGGGATCTTACAATCTCCCCCACTTGGACAACATTAGTCCTCGAATGACACTTGCCACTCTCCGAACACTTCCAAGAGTAAAGATTCAGTTAAAAACTCTCAGTCATACCACATACAACATTATACAACACACAATCGAGGAGAAGACATCAATTTCACATAGTCAAGAAAATCACAACACAAGAAAATAGAAACAATTCTACAACTCATCATGCTATAAAACTCACATTTTCAATTCACATAGGAGGAACTTCCTTCTCCACAAAATATCATGCTCATATACATAAGTTATATACACATCATAACCATTTTTCATGAAAGAACAATTTAGCCAAATTTTCAAAACCTTTACAGTAAACACCAATTTCTTTTCAGCGAAACATGCTCAAATTTCCAATAATGTAACTCTTAAGGAATTTATGATGGAAACATAACAATATACTTAAAATAATGCCGACAAGGCCACATCAATCACATAACACCACCACCATAAGTGGACCATACTAATCACAACATAATTGAAGTCTAATTAACATAAAATAAAGAGAATTAGGGCAGCATAACACCAATCCATTCTCACCACTTCAACCCATGACCATGAACATCAATTCAAAGTATAAATCATAATACTAGATGAAACTAGGTCAATTCAATATATATTTAACAATCTATTATCAATCAGACATCAATTGAATACAATTCTTACATCATTAGAAAGCCCATAAGAAACTACATATTTATTCATAAACGTTAGACCAATATCAAGTAACCATAAGTTAGTCAAAATCTAGTGTTCATCAATTTCATGGGTTTATAGGTTAATTGAGTTAAAATAACATTAATAACCACAATTCAATCACTAAACACTGATTAAAAACCTTTAATGCAAGAACCCATGGTAGATCATGAAAAAGGTCAATTCATCTTTTGAAAACTTTAGAAAACATCTTTGAAAGTTGGGCTCCTTGATGAAATGAGTTTCAAGGATCAAAAGCCATACCTTTATTGGATAAAATCCACGAATTTTGGTGAAGAAATCAATGAAGAATTTCAATCCTAGCTTCAACCTTACCCTTGTTTAAAGAATCTTGACAAATCTTGAATTTCTTGAATGGAGTCTTCTACTTTGATTTTTTTCTTGAAGTTTTGCCCTCATGTTTTAGAGAGAAGAGAATGATGAATTTAAAGATGGAATTAGCATTATGTATAGCTTTATAGGACTTGTAAACCCGTTTTATTTAGGTTTTTCTAGTTGAAAAAAGAGAGGAAATTACCTTAATTACTATACTCCCGAGGCCAAAACGGGACTGCACCATACTATTCACTAAAATTGTCATAACATTTTACTCGAAAACTAGATTGATGCGAAATTGATGGCGTTGGAAAGAGGATTCAAATACCTCTAATTTGACAGGTCATGCTCACGTACCTCTTAATATTCTAGGAGATATGGTCATTTAAAGTTTACCCAAATAAAATCTTATGTCTAAACTTAATTGGTAAGGAAACATTCAACTCTACTTTGTGCAATGTTTTTCTAATGACCTTAATTAATATTGAAAATAGTTCGCACACTAAGAAATTTACCTTAAAACCTAAGAAAATTAAGAGACACCTAGTATGACCTTATACGAAAATTTAAGAATTGCTAGGGCTTAACTTAGAAAATTTTGGGATCTTACAATCTCCCCCACTTGGACAACATTCGTCCTCGAATGACACTTTCCACTCTACGAACACTTTCAAGAGTAAAGATTCAGATAAAAACTCTCAGTCATACCACATAACACATTATACAACACACAATCGAGGAGAAGACATCAATTTCACATAGTAAAGAAAATCACAACACAAGAAGATAGAAACAATTCTACAACTCATCATGCTATAAAACTCACATTTTCAATTCACATAGGAGGAACTTCCTTCTCCACAAAATATCATGCTCATATACATCAGTTATATACACATCATAACCATTTTTCATGAAAGAACAATTTAGCCAAATTTTCAAAATCTTTACAGTAAACACCAATTTCTTTACAGTGAAACATGCTTAAATTTCCAATAATGTAACTCTTAAGGAATTTATGATGGAAACATAACAATATACTTAAAATAATGACGACAAGGCCGCATCAATCACATAACACCGCCACCATAAGTGGACCATACCAATCACAACATAATTAAAGTCTAATTAACATAAAATAAAGAGAATTAGGGCAGCATAACACCAATCCATTCTCACCACTTCAATCCATGTCTAAATCATCTAATTCAATACCGTAAGGCCCTTACCCATGACCATGAACATCAATTCAAAGTATAAATAATAATACTAGATGAAACTAGGTCAATTCAATATATATTTAACAATCTATGACCAATTAGACATCAATTAAATACAATTCTTATATCATTAGAAATCCCATAAGAAACTACACATTAATTCATAAACGTTAGAACAATATCAAGTAACCCATAAGTTAGTCAAAATCTAGTGTTCATCAATTTAATGGGTTTATAGGTTAATTGAGTTAAAATAATATTAATAACCACAATTCAATCACTAAACACTGTTTAAAAACTTTTAATGCAAGAACCAATGGTAGATCATGAAAAAGGTCAATTCATCTTTTGAAAACTTTAGAAAATATCTTTGAAAGTTGGGCTCCTTGATGAAATGAGTTTCAAGGATCAAAAGTCATACCTTTATTGGATAAAATCCACGAAATTTGGTGAAGAAATCAATGAAGAATTTCAATCCTAGCTTCAACCTTACCCTTGTTTAATGAATCTTGACAAATCTTGAATTTTCTTGAATGGAGTCTTCTACTTTGATTTTTTTCTTGAGGTTTTGCCCTAGTGTTTGAGAGAGAAGAGAATAATGAATTTAAAGATGGAATTAGGATTATGTAAGGCTTTATAGGACTTGTAAACCCGTTTTATTTAGGTTTTTCTAGTGGAAAAAGGAGAGGAAATTACCTTAATTACTATTCTCCCGAGGCCAAAACAGGAATGCACCATACTATTCACTAAAATTGTCATAACTTTTTAGTCGAAAACTAGATTGATGCGAAATTGATGGCATTGGAAAGAGGATTCAAATACCTTTAATTTGATAGGTCATGGCTCACGTACCTCTTAATATTTTAGGAGATATGGTCGTTTGAAGTTTAGCCAAATAAAATCTTATGTCTAAACTTAATTGGTAAGGAAACATTCAACTCTACTTTGTGCAATGTTTTTCTAATGACCTTAATTGATATTGAAAATCGTTCGCACACTAAGAAATTTACCTTAAAACCTAAGAAAAATTAAGAGTCACTCAGTATGATCTTATACGAAAATTTAAGAATTGCTAGGGCTTAACTTAGAAAATTTCGGGATCTTACAATCTCCCCCACTTGGACAACATTCGTCCTCGAATGACCTTTGCCACTCTCCGAACACTTCCAAGAGTAAAGATTCAGTTAAAAACTCTCAGTCATACCACATAACACATTATACAACACACAATCGAGGAGAAGACATCAATTTCACATAGTCAAGAAAATCACAACACAAGAAGATAGAAACAATTCTACAACTCATAATGCTATAAAACTCACACTTTCAATTCACATAGGAGGAACTTCCTTCTCCACAAAATATCATGCTCATATACATCAGTAATATACACATCATAACCATTTTTCATGAAAGAACAATTTAGCCAAATTTTCAAAACCTTTACAGTAAACATCAATTTCTTTAGAGTGAAACATGCTCAAATTTCCAATAATGTAACTCTTAAGGAATTTATGATGGAAACATAACAATATACTTAAAATAACGCCGACAAGGCCACATCAATCACATAACACCGCCACCATAAGTGGACCATACCAATCACAACATAATTGAAGTCTAATTAACATAAAATAAAGAGAATTAGGGCAGCATAACACCAAGCCATTCTCACCACTTCAACCCATGTCTAAATCATCTAATTCAATACCGTAAGGCCCTTAGCCATGACCATGAACATCAATTCAAAGTATAAATCATAATACTAGATCAAACTAGATCAATTCAATATATATTTAACAATCTATGACCAATTAGACATCAGTTGAATACAATTCTTACATCATTAGAAAGCCCATAAGAAACTACACATTAATTCATAAACGTTAGACCAATATCAAGTAACCCATAAGTTAGTCAAAATCTAGTGCTCATCGATTTCATGGGTTTATAGGTTAATTGAGTTAAAATAATATTAATATCCACAATTCAATCACTAAACACTGATTAAAAACCTTTAATGCAAGAACCCATGGTAGATCATGAAAAATGTCAATTCATCTTTTGAAAACTTTAGAAAATATCTTTGAAAGTTGGGCTCCTTGATGAAACGAGTTTCAAGGATCAAAAGGCATACCTTTATTGGATAAAATCCATGAAATTTGGTGAAGAAATCAATGAAGAATTTCAATCCTAGCTTCAACCTTACCCTTGCTTAAAGAATCTTGACAAATTTTGAATTTTCTTGAATGGAGTCTTCTACTTTGATTTTTTTCTTGAGGTTTTGCCCTAGTGTTTGAGAGGGAAGAGAATGATGAATTTAAAGATGGAATTAGGATTATATAAGGCTTTATAGGACTTGTAAACCTGTTTTATTTAGGTTTTCCTAGTGGAAAAAGGAGAGGAAATTACCTTAATTACAATTCTCCCGCGGCCAAAAGGGGACTGCACCATACTATTCACTAAAATTGTCATAACTTGTTACTCGAAAACTAGATTGATGCGAAATTGATGGCGTTGGAAAGAGGATTCAAATAGATTTAATATGATAGGTCATGGCTCACGTACTTCTTAATATTCTAGGAGATATGGTCGTTTGAAGTTTACCCAAATAAAATCTTATGTCTAAACTTAATTGGTAGGGAAATATTTAACTCTACTTTGTGCAATGTTTTTCTAATGACCTCAATTGATATTGAAAATCGTTCGCACGCTAAGAAATTTATCTTAAAATCTAAGAAAATTAAGAGTCACTCAGTATGACCTTATACGAAAATTTAAGAATTGCTAGGGCTTAACTTAGAAAAGTTTGGGATCTTACAATCTCCCCCACTTGGACAACATTCGTTCTCGAATGACACTTGCCACTCTCCGAACACTTCCAAGAGTAAAGATTCAGTTAAAAACTCTCAGTCATACCACATAACACATTATACAACACACAATCGAGGAGAAGACATCAATTTCACATAGTCAAGAAAATCACAACACAAGATGATAGAACTAATTCTACGACTCATCATGCTATAAAACTCACATTTTCAATTCACATAGGAGGAACTTCCTTCTCCACAAAATATCATGCTCATATACATCAGTTATATACACATCATAACCATTTTTCATGAAAGAACAATTTAGCCAAATTTTCAAAACCTTTACAGTAAACACCAATTTCTTTATAGTGAAACATGCTCAAATTTCCAATAATGTAACTCTTAATGAATTTATCATGGAAACATAATAATATACTTAAAATAACGCCGACAAGGCCACATCAATCACATAACACCACCACCATAAGTGGACCATACCAATCACAACATAATTGAAGTCTAATTAACATAATATAAAGAGAATTAGGGCAGCATAACACCAATCCATTTTCACCACTTCAACCCATGTCCAAATCATCTAATTTAATACCGTAAGGCCCTTACCCATGACCATGAACATCAATTCAAAGTATAAATCATAATACTAGATGAAACTAGGTCAATTCAATATATATTTAAAAATCTATGACCAATTAGACATCAATTGAATACAATTCTTACATCATTAGAAAGCCCATAAGAAATTACACATTAATTCATAAACGTTAGACCAATATCAAGTAACCCATAAGTTAGTCAAAATCTAATGTTCATCGATTTCATGGGTTTATAGGTTAATTGAGTTAAAATAATATTAATAACCACAATTCAATCACTAAACACTGATTAAAAACCTTTAATCCAAGAACCCATGGTAGATCATGAAAAAGGTCAATTCATCTTTTGAAAACTTTAGAAAATATCTTTGAAAGTTGGGCTCCTTGATGAAACGAGTTTTAAGGATCAAAAGCCATACCTTTATTGGATAAAATCCACGAAATTTGGTGAAGAAATCAATGAAAAATTTCAATCCTAGCTTCAACCTTACCCTTGTTTAATGAATCTTGACAAATCTTGAATTTTTTTGAATGAAGTCTTCTACTTTGATTTTTTTCTTGAGGTGTTGCCCTAGTGTTTGAGAGAGAAGAGAATGATGAATTTAAAGATGAAATAATAATTATGTAAGGCTTTATAGGACTTGTAAGCCCATTTTATTTAGGTTTTCCTAGTGGAAAAAGGAGAGAAAAATACCTTAATTACTATTCTCCCGCGGCCAAAAGGGGACTGCACCATACGTTTTACTAAAATTGTCATAACGTTTTACTCGAAAACTAGATTAATACAGAATTGGTGGCGTTGGAAAGAGGATTCAAATACCTTTAATTTGATAGGTCATGACTCACGTACCTCTTAATATTCTAGGAGATATGGTCATTTAAAGTTTACCCAAATAAAATCTTATGTCTAAACTTAATTGGTAAGGAAACATTCAACTCTACTTTGTGCAATGTTTTTCTAATGACCTTAATTAATATTGAAAATCGTTCGCACACTAAGAAATTTACCTTAAAACCTAATAAAATTAAGAGACACCTAGTATGACCTTATACGAAAATTTAAGAATTGCTAGGGCTTCACTTAGAAAATTTTGGGATCTTACAATCTCCCCCACTTGGACAACATTCGTTCTCGAATGACACTTGCCACTCTCAGAACACTTCCAAGAGTAAAGATTCAGTTAAAAACTCTCAATCATGCCACATAACACATTATACAACACACAATCGAGGAGAAGACATCAATTTCACATAGTCAAGAAAATCACAACACAAGAAGATAGAAACAATTCTACAACTCATCATGCTATAAAACTCACATTTTCAATTCACATAGGAGGAACTTCCTTCTCCACAAAATATCATGCTCATATACATCAGTTATATACACATCATAACCATTTTTCATGAAAGAACAATTCAGCCAAATTTTCAAAACCTTTACAGTAAACACCAATTTCTTTACAGTGAAACATGCTTAAATTTCCAATAATGTAACTCTTAAGGAATTTATGATGGAAACATAACAATATACTTAAAATAACGCCGACAAGGCCACATCAATCATATAACACTGCCACCATAAGTGGACCATACCAATCACAACTTAATTAAAGTCTAATTAACATAAAATAAAGAGAATTAGGGCAACATAACACCAATCCATTATCACCACTTCAACCCATGTCTAAATCATCTAATTCAATACCGTAAGGCCCTTACCCATGACCATGAACATCAATTCAAAGTATAAATCATAATACTAGATGAAACTAGGTAAATTCAATACATATTTAACAATCTATGACCAACTAGACATCAATTGAATACAATTCTTACATCATTAGAAAGCCCATAAGGAACTATACATTAATTCATAAACGTTAGACCAATATCAAGTAACCCATAAGTTAGTCAAAATCTAGTGTTCATCAATTTCATAGGTTTATAGGTTAATTGAGTTAAAATAATATAAATAACCACAATTCAATCACTAAACACTGATTAAAAACCTTTAATGCAAGAAACCATGGTAGATCATGAAAAAGGTCAATTCATCTTTTGAAAACTTTAGAAAACATCTTTGAAAGTTGGGCTCCTTGATGAAACGAGTTTCAAGGATCAAAACCCATACCTTTATTGGATAAAATCCATGAAATTTTGTGAAGAAATCAATGAAGAATTTCAATCCTAGCTTCAACCTTACCCTTGTTTAAGGAATCTTGACAAATCTTGAATTTTCTTGAATGGAGTCTTCTACTTTGATTTTTTTCTTGAGGTTTTGCCTTAGTGTTTGAGAGAAAAGAGAATGATGATTTTAAAGATGAAATTAGGATTATGTAAGTCTTTATTGGACTTGTAAACCCGTTTTATTTAGGTTTTCCTAGTGGAAAAAGGAGAGGAAATTACCTTAATTACTATTCTCCAGCTGCCAAAACGGGACTGCACCATACTATTCACTAAAATTGTCATAACGTTTTACTCGAAAACTAGATTAATGCAAAATTGGTGGCGTTGGAAAGAGGATTCAAATACGTTTAATTTGATAGGTCATGGCTCACGTACCTCTAATATTCTAGGAGATATGGTCGTTTGAAGTTTACCCAAATAAAATCTTATGTCTAAACTTAATTGGTAAGGAAACATTAAACTCTACTTTGTGCAATGTTTTTCTAATGACCTTAATTGATATTGAAAATCGTTCGCACACTAAGAAATTTACCTTAAAACCTAAGAAAATTAAGAGTCACTCATTATGACATTATACGAAAATTTAAGAATTGCTAGGGCTTAACTTAGAAAATTTTGGGATCTTACAATCTCCCCCACTTGGACAACATTCGTCCTCGAATGACACTTGACACTCTCCGAACACTTTCAAGAGTAAAGATTCAGTTAAAAACTCTCAATCATACCACATAACACATTATACAACACACAATCGAGGAAAAGACATCAATTTCACATAGTCAAGAAAATCACAACACAAGAAGATAGAAACAATTTTACAACTCATCATGCTATAAAACGCACATTTTCAATTCACATAGGAGGAACTTCCTTCTCCACAAAATATCATGCTCATATACATCAGTTATATACACATCATAACCATTTTTCATGAAAGAACAATTTAGCCACATTTTCAAAACCTTTACAGTAAACACCAATTTCTTTACAGTGAAACATGCTCAAATTTCCAACAATGTAATTTATGATGGAAACATAACAATATACTTAAAATAACGCCGACAAGGCCACATCAATCACATAACACCCCCACCATAAGTGGACCATACCAATCACAACATAATTGAAGTCTAATTAACATAAAATAAAGAGAATTAGGGCAGCGTAACACCAATCCATTCTCACCACTTCAACCCATGTCTAAATAATCTAATTCAATACTGTAAGGCTCTTACCCATGACCATGAACATCAATTCAAAGTATAAATCATAATAGTAGATGAAACTAGGTCAATTCAATATATATTTAACAATCTATGACCAATTAGACATCAATTGAATACAATTCTTACATCATTAGAAAGCCCATAAGAAACTACACATTAATTCATAAACGTTAGACCAATATTAAGTAACCCATAAGTTAGTCAAAATCTAGTGTTCATCAATTTCATGGGTTTATAGGTTAATTGAGTTAAAATAATATTAATAACCACAATTCAATCACTAATCACTGATTAAAAACTTTTAATGCAAGAACCCATGGTAGATCATGAAAAAGGTCAATTCATCATATAAAAACTTTAGAAAACATCTTTGAAAGTTGGGCTCCTTGATGAAACGAGTTTCAAGAATCAAAAGGCATACCTTTATTGGATAAAATCCACGAAATTTGCTGAAGAAATCAATGAAGAATTTCAATCCTAGCTTCAACCTTACCCTTGTTTAAAGAATCTTGACAAATCTTGAATTTTCTTGAATGGAGTCTTCTACTTTGATTTTTTTTCTTGAGGTTTTGCCCTAGTGTTTGAGAGAGAAGAGAATGATGAATTTGAAGATGGAATTAGGATTATGTAAGGCTTTATAGGACTTGTAAATCCGTTTTATTTAGGTTTTCCTAGTGGAAAAAGGAGAGGAAATTACCTTAATTACTATTCTCCGGAGGCCAAAACGGGACTGCACCATACTATTCACTAAAATTGTCATAACATTTTACTCGAAAACTAGATTGATGCGAAATTGATTGCGTTGGAAAGAGGATTCAAATACCTTTAATTTGATAGGTCATGGCTCACGTACCTCTAAATATTCTAGGAGATATGGTCATTTAAAGTTTACCCAAATAAAATCTTATTACTAAACTTAATTGGTAAGGAAACATTCAACTCTACTTTGTGCAATGTTTTTCTAATGACCTTAATTAATATTGAAAATCGTTCGCACACTAAGAAATTTACCTTAAAACCTAAGAAAATTAAGAGTCACCTAGTATGACCTTATACGAAAATTTAAGAATTGCTAGGGCTTAACTTAGAAAATTTTGGGATCTTACAATCTCCCACACTTGAACAACATTCGTCCACGAATGACACTTGCCACTCTCCGAAAACTTCCAAGAGTAAAGATTCAGTTAAAAACTCTCAATCATACCACATAACACATTATACAACACACAATCGAGGAGAAGACATCAATTTCACATAGTTAAGAAAATCACAACACAAGAAGATAGAAACAATTCTACAACTCATCATGCTATAAAACTCATATTTTCAATTCACATAGGAGGAACTTCCTTCTCCACAAAATATCATGCTCATATACATTATTTATATACACATCAGATCCATTTTTCATGAAAGAACAATTTAGCCAAATTTTCAAAACCTTTACAGTAAACACCAATTTCTTTACAGTGAAACATGCTCAAATTTTCAATAATGTAACTCTTAAGGAATTTATGATGAAAACATAACAATATACTTAAAATAATGCCGACAAGGCCACATCAATCACATAACACCGCCACCATAAGTGGACCATACTAATCACAACATAATTAAAGTCTAATTAACATAAAATAAAGAGAATTAGGGCAGCATAACACCAATCCATTCTCACCACTTCAACCCATGTCTAAATCATCTAATTCAATACCGTAAGGCCCTTACCCATGACCATGAACATCAATTCAAAGTATAAATCATAATACTAGATGAAACTAGGTCAATTCAATATATATTTAACAATTTATGACCAATTAGACATCAATTGAATACAATTCTTACATCATTAGAAAGCCCATAAGAAACTACACATTAATTCATAAACGTTAGAACAATATCAAGTAACCCATAAGTTAGTCAAAATCTAGTGTTCATCAATTTCATGGGTTTATAGGTTAATTGAGTTAAAATAATATTAATAACCACAATTCAATCACTAAACACTGATTAAAAACTTTTAATGCAAGAACCCATGGTAGATCATGAAAAAGGTCAATTCATCTTTTGAAAACTTTAGAAAACATCTTTGAAAGTTGGGCTCCTTGATGAAACGAGTTTCAAGAATCAAAAGTCATACCTTTATTGGATAAAATCCACGAAATTTGGTGAAGAAATTAATGAAGAATTTCAATCCTAGCTTCAACCTTACCCTTGTTTAATGAATCTTGACAAATCTTGAATTTTCTTGAATGGAGTCTTCTACTTTGATTTTTTTCTTGAGGTTTTGCCCTAGTGTTTGAGAGATAAGAGAATGATGAATTTAAAGATGGAATTAGGATTATGTAAGGCTTTATAGGACTTGTAAACCCGTTTTATTTAGGTTTTCCTAGTGGAAAAAGGAGAGGAAATTACCTTAATTACTATTCTCCCGAGGCCAAACCAGGAATGCACCATTCTATTCACTAAAATTGTCATAACTTTTTACTCGAAAACTAGATTGACGCGAAATTGGTAGCATTGGAAAGAGGATTCAAATATCTTTAATTTGATAGGTCATGGCTCACGTACCTCTTAATATTCTAGGAGTTATGGTCGTTTGAAGTTTAGCCAAATAAAATCTTATGTCTAAACTTAATTGGTAAGGAAACATTCAACTCTACTCTGTGCAATATTTTTCTAATGACCTTAACTGATATTGAAAATCGTTCGCACACTAAGAAATTTACCTTAAAACCTAAGAAAATTAAGTGTCACTCAGTATGACCTTATACGAAAATTTAAGAATTGCTAGGGCTTAACTTAGAAAATTTCAAAATCTTACAATCTCCCCCACTTGGACAATATTCGTCCTCGAATGACACTTGCCACTCTCCGAACACTTCCAAGAGTCAAGATTCAGTTAAAAACTCTCAGTCATACCACATAACACATTATACAACACACAATCGAGGAGAAGACATCAATTTCACATAGTCAAGAAAATCACAACACAAGAAGATAGAAACAATTCTACAAATCATCATGCTATAAAACTCACACTTTCAATTCACATAGGAGGAACTTTCTTCTCCACAAAATATCATGCTCATATACATCAGTTATATACACATCATAACCATTTTTCATCAAAGAACAATTTAGCCAAATTTTCAAAACCTTTACAGTAAACACCAATTTCTTTACAGTGAAACATGCTCAAATTTCCAATAATGTAACTCTTAAGGAATTTATGATGGAAACATATAAATATACTTAAAATAACGCCGACAAGGCCACATCAATCACATAACACCGCCACCATAAGTGGACCATACCAATCAAAACATAATTGAAGTCTAATTAACATAAAATAAAGAGAATTAGGGCAGCATAACACCAATCCATTCTCACCACTTCAACCCATGTCTAAATCATCTAATTCAATACCGTAAGGCCCTTAGCCATGACCATGAACATCAATTCAAAGTATAAATCATAATACTAGATGAAACTAGGTCAATTCAATATATATTTAACAATCTATGATCAATTAGACATCAATTGAGTACAATTCTTACATCATTAGAAAGCCCATAAGAAACTACACATTAATTCATAAACGTTAGACCAATATCAAGTAACCCATAAGTTAGTCAAAATCTAGTGTTCATCAATTTCATGGATTTATAGGTTAATTGAGTTAAAATAAAATTAATAGCCACAATTCAATCACTAAACACTGATTAAAAACCTTTAATGCAAGAACCCATGGTAGATCATGAAAAAGGTCAGTTCATCTTTTGAAAACTTTAGAAAATATCTTTGAAAGTTGGGCTCCTTGCTGAAACGAGTTTCAAGGATCAAAAGGCATACCTTTATTGGATAAAATCCATGAAATTTGGTGAAGAAATCAATGAAGAATTTCAATCCTAGCTTCAACCTTACCCTTGTTTAAGAATCTTGACAAATTTTGAATTTTCTTGAATGGAGTCTTCTACTTTGATTTTTTTCTTGAGGTTTTGCCCTAGTGTTTGAGAGAGAAGAGAATGATGAATTTAAAGATGGAATTAGGATTATGTAAGGCTTTATAGGACTTGTAAACCTGTTTTATATAGGTTTTCCTAGTGGAAAAAGGAGAGGAAATTACCTTAATTACAATTCTCCCGCGGCCAAAAGGGGACTGCACCATACTATTCACTAAAATTTTCATAACTTGTTACTCGTAAACTAGATTGATACGAAATTGATGGCGTTGGAAAGAGGATTCAAATACATTCAATTTGATAGGTCATGGATCACGTACCTCTTAATATTCTAGGAGATATGGTCGTTTGAAGTTTACCCAAATAAAATCTTATGTCTAAACTTAATTGGTAAGGAAACATTCAACTCTACTTTGTGCAATGTTTTTCTAATGACCTTAATTAATATTGAAAATCGTTCGCACACTAAGAAATTTACCTTAAAACCTAAGAAAATTAAGAGTCACTCAGTATGACCTTATACGAAAATTTAAGAATTGCTAGGGCTTCACTTAGAAAATTTTGGGATCTTTCAATCTCCCCCACTTGGACAACATTCGTTCTCGAATGACACTTGCCACTCTCCGAACACTTTCAAGAGTAAAGATTCAGTTAAAAACTCTCAGTTATACCACATAACACATTATACAACACATAATCGAAGAGAAGACATCAATTTCACATAGTCAAGAAAATCACAACACAAGAAGATAGAAACAATTCTACAACTCATCATACTATAAAACTCACATTTTCAATTCACATAAGAGGAACTTCCTTCCCCACAAAATATCATGCTCATATACATCAGTTATATACACATCATAACCATTTTTCATGAAAGAACAATTTAGCCACATTTTCAAAACCTTTACAGTAAACACCAATTTCTTTACAGTGAAACATGCTCAAATTTCCAATAATGTAACTCTTAAGGAATTTATGATGGAAACATAATAATATACTTAAAATAACGCCGACAAGGCCACATCAATCACATAACACCGCCACCATAAGTGGACCATACCAATCACAACATAATTGAAGTCTAATTAACATAAAATAAAGAGAATTAGGGCAGCATAACACCAATCCATTCTCACCACTTCAACCCATGTCTAAATCATCTAATTTAATACCGTAAGGCCCTTACCCATGACCATGAACATCAATTCAAAGTATAAATCATGATACTAGATGAAACTAGGTCAATTCAATATATATTTAACAATCTATGACCAATTAGACATCAATTGAATACAATTCTTACATCATTAGAAAGCCCATAAGAAATTACACATTAATTCATAAACGTTAGACCAATATCAAGTAACCCATAAGTTAGTCAAAATCTAATGTTCATCAATTACATGGGTTTATAGGTTAATTGAGTTAAAATAATATTAATAACCACAATTCAATCACTAAACACTGATTAAAAACCTTTAATGCAAGAACCCATGGTAGATCATGAAAAGGTCAATTTATCTTTTGAAAACTTTAGAAAACATCTCTGAAAGTTGGGCTCCTTGATGAAACGAGTTTTAAGAATCAAAAGCCATACCTTTATTGGATAAAATCCACGAAATTTGGTGAAGAAATCAATGAAGAATTTCAATCCTAGCTTCAACCTTACCCTTGTTTAAAGAATCTCGACAAATCTTGAATTTTCTTGAATGGAGTCTTCTACTTTGATTTTTTTCTTGAGGTTTTGTCCTAGTGTTTGAGAATGAAGAGAATGATGAATTTAAAGATGGAATTAGGATTATGTAAGGCTTTATAGGACTTGTAAACCCATTTTATTTAGGTTTTCCTAGTGGAAAAAGGAGAGAAAATTACCTTAATTACTATTCTCCCGCGGCCAAAAGGGGACTGCACCATACTTTTTACTAAAAGTGTCATAACTTTTTACTTGAAAACTAGATTAATGCAAAATTTGTGGCGTTGGAAAGAGGATTGAAATACCTTTAATTTGATAGGTCATGGCTCACGTACCTCTAAATATTCTAGAAGATATAGTCGTTTGAAATATACCCAAATAAAATCTTATGTCTAAACTTAATTGGTAAGGAAACATTCAACTCTACTTTGTGCAATGTATTTCTAATGACCTTAATTGATATTGAAAATCGTTCGCACACTAAGAAATTTACCTTAAAACCTAAGAAAATTAAGAGTCACTCAGTATGACCTTATACAAAAATTTAAGAATTGCTAGGGCTTAACTTAGAAAATTTCGGGATCTTACAATCTCCCCCACTTGGACAACATTCGTCCTCGAATGACACTTGCCACTCTCCGAACACTTCCAAGAGTAAAGATTCAGTTAAAAACTCTCAGTCATACCACATAACACATTATACAACACACAATCGAGGAGAAGACATCAATTTCACATAGTCAAGAAAATCACAACACAAGAAGATAGAAACGATTCTACAACTCATCATGCTATAAAACTCACATTTTTAATTCACATAGTAGGAACTTCCTTCTCCACAAAATATCATGCTCATATACATCAGTTATATACACACCAGAACCATTTTTCATGAAAGAATAATTTAGCCAAAATTTTAAAACCTTTACAGTAAACACCAATTTCTTTACAGTGAAACATGCTCAAATTTCCAATAATATAACTCTTAAGGAATTTATGATGGAAACATAACAATATACTTAAAATAACGCCGACAAGGCCACATCAATCACATAACACCGCCACCATAAGTGGACCATACCAATCAAAACATAATTGAAGTCTAATTAACATAAAATAAAGAGAATTAGGGCAGCATAACACCAATCCATTTTCACCACTTCAACCCATGTCTAAATCATCTAATTCAATACCGTAAGGCCCTTACCCATGACCAGGAACATCAATTCAAAGTATAAATCATAATACTAGATGAAACTAGGTCAATTTAATACATATTTAACAATCTATGACCAATTAGACATCAATTGAATATAATTTTTACATCATTAGAAAGCCCATAAGGAACTACACATTAATTCATAAACGTTAGACCAATATCAAGTAACCCATAAGTTAGTCAAAATCTAGTGTTCATCAATTTCATGGGTTTATAGGTTAATTGAGTTAAAATAATATTAATAACCACAATTCAATCACTAAACACTGATTAAAAACCTTTAATGCAAGAACCCATGGTAGATCATGAAAAAGGTCAATTCATCTTTTGAAAACTTTAGAAAACATCTTTGAAAGTTGGGCTCCTTGATGAAACGAGTTTCAAGGATCAAAACCCATACCTTTATTGGATAAAATCCATGAAATTTTGTGAAGAAATCAATGAAGAATTTCAATCCTAGCTTCAACCTTACCCTTGTTTAAAGAATCTTGACAAATCTTGAATTTTCTTGAATGGAGTCTTCTACTTTGATTTTTTTCTTGAGGTTTTGCCCTAGTGTTTGAGAGAGAAGAGAATGATGAATTTAAAGATGAAATTAGGATTATGCAAGGCTTTATAGGACTTGTGAAATCCGTCTTATTTAGGTCTTCGTAGTGGAAAAAGGAGGGGAAATTACCTTAATTACTATTCTCCCGCGGCCAAAACGGGACTGCACCATACTATTCACTAAAATTGTCATAACATTTTATTCGAAAACTAGATTGATGCGAAATTGGTGGCGTTGGAAAGAGGATTCAAATATCTTTAATTTGATAGGTTATGGTTCACGTACCTCTTAATATTCTAGGAGATATGATTGTTTGAAGTTTACCCAAATAAAATCTTATGTCTAAACTTAATTGGTAAGGAAACATTCAACTCTACTTTGTGCAATGTTTTTCTAATGACCTTAATTGATATTGAAAATCGTTCGCACACTAAGAAATTTACCTTAAACCTAAGAAAATTAAGAGTCACTTATAACCATTTTTCATGAAAGAACAATTTAGCCAAATTTTCAAAACCGTTACATTAAACACCAATTTCTTTATAGTGAAACATGCTCAAATTTCCAATAATGTAACTCGTAAGCAATTTATGATTGAAACATAACAATATGAGAGATAAAACCATATAAACGCACTTTAAAACATAATCATAACTTCATGAAATGCACAATGAAAGGAATCAATGAATTTCAATTTCAACTTGACTCCTAAACACAATGCAACATAACACATGCTACTATGACATTCTATCTTCTCAAGCTTGAAATGAATAGAAGAGATGAGACAACAAATCACTATTTTACTACTCACCATACTCTCCCCCACTTAGAAGGAACTCATATAACTAAAGAGAGAAAACTATAACTTACCGGCTTCATTATCATCATCCGGTTTTGTTCCTTTGTCTCGTAGAGAATAGAAGCGATTCCTCTTTGGAGCACCACCATCCGGAACATTAGGAGGAACTTGCTTGGACTCTCTCCTTCTTGCTGCAATAGTAGGACAATCTCTCCCCTTGTGCTCATCCTTTCCACAACCAAAGCACCCACTAGTACCGGCTAGACACTTCCCAAAGTGCTTCTTCCCACAAGTAGCACAAGTAGGCTTAACCACTTGAAAACCACCATCTCTCTCATAGTTAGCTTTAGGAGTACTAGAACCATATTGATTTGGATCCCTTTCTTAAACTTATGTTGAACTTGCTCATCGGTTCTTCCCCTCTTAGAATCTCTATTTCTCCTCCCAAGTGTAGACTCTTCAATGGATTATGCATACACCATCAGCCTAGATAGAGTCATATCACCATGGAGTATGGTTGTACGACACTCTTCCTTCACCATATCCGAAACACCGGTCAAGAACCTACTCATCTCATCCCTAGGGTTAGACACCAAGGATGGAGCATACTTAGACAATATGATAAACTTTAAGGAATACTCCTCAACACTCATGCTACCTTGCCTAAGGTTTATAAATTCTTCAATCTTAACCTCCCTCCTCTCACGGGGAAAGTACCTTTCTAAGAATGCTTCCTTAAACTCTTCCCACTCTAAGGGACCCGATTCAACCGGTCTACTATCCTTCCATTGAGTAAACCATATTTGAGCAACATCTTTCAATTGATACGAAGCTAACTCCGCTTTCTCCATAGAAGTCACTCCTATTGCATGCACTATCTTATACACCTCATCCAAGAAAGCTTGGGGATCTTCTCCCACCTTAGAACCAAAGAAGGTAGGAGGATTAATCCTCACAAAGTCCCTCAATCTAGAGGTCATAGTACTCTCCATAACATTCACCCTAGGGCAAATGTCTGTATTCACTTGAGTTGTCATAGCTCGGGCTAGGGTAAGGAGAGCCTCTCTAATCGCCCCAATAGCCATTGCCGGGGGAACTACCAGAACCTCATTATCTCCTTCCACAATAGGGGCTTGATCATCTTGAGCACCTTGATCACTTTGAACATCTTGAGGAACCTGCTCAACTTGTGGCACATATCCACCTCAGGGAGGAAGTCCCTCATTTAGATCATTCTCCTCAACTCTCCTAGACGGTGTCTTCCTCGTATTCATCTTCCTATAAACACAAGGAAAACCATAAGAAAAGGACACTCTATCGTCATATAGCCTCTCGCCCATAGATGTATCGCGACTCACACCGATGGTCAAGACTCTACTAGACATGGATTTTTGAGACTTTTCGATTCCTAAGTACTACTTCATAACCTTATGCTCAAATACAAAGCCTGTCACATCCCAAAACCATACCCTAGAAGTTACGGTGCAATTTGGATTGCGACTGACATCGTCGACCTCTCGGAGGTCTAAGACAAGCCCTTTCGTACCATTCATTGCATACATGTATAAAAAATAGTGCGGAATTAAAACTTTTCACACGAAATAAAAATACTTCAAAATATCTCTTTTATAGAAAAACATAATGAAAGGCTAAGTCTCAAAGTCGTCATCTTAGACATAGGAATATATTGGGACATGGCCCATACTTAAAAATATAGAAAATAGCTAAGTCTATTACAATACTTTTCTGTAAGGAAAACTAAACATCAAGATGCCCTCGAATCTAGTGAGGACATACCAACTCTCTACTTGAAAGAACACTAGTCCAAGCTTCAACTTCGAGACTTCTCTCAAACGCCACCTACAACTTTTGAAATAGACAAAATGTATGGAATTAGTACAAACACTTGTACTAAGTGTCACGACTGGGGTCTAGACCCTATCCAAAACCGGCGTCGTTGACCTCTCAGAGGTCGCAGACAAGCCTACATACGTCATCATTAAATCGTATAGGTTAATTTTAGAAGAAAATTTAAAACTTTTGTTTGCTTTGAAGTATACATAGACTTCATAGTAATAATTGCATCATATCACATCAGTTCACAACAACCATCTAATAATGAGATATTCAAATAAAGGAAATAGTTCATAACTGTATTAATATAAAGTTGCCAAAATGGCACCAATACGACATCTGAAAATAAGTAAGAAAGAAACGCTAGTGGAACATCCTCCACTAGCTCATACCTACGTCTAATCTAGAATATAAGAGATAAGCATCCTCGAAAGCATGAGGGCCTACCAAGTCCGGATGAATGCTCCACGTCTGGATAGCTTCAACGTAGTCTCGTAAGCTCTAGCGTCCATCTGCACCTGCACCTAAAAATAAAAGGTTGTATGGGATTAGTACACACTTGTACTAAGTATGGGTATATGCAAGTACACACCAAGGACTTGCATGATTAAGAAGATATCTCTCCTAATGATATGAGTTATAGAAAGCCAAGTCAGTTGGACTTGCCAAATCAGGTTAGGAAAGTCATGCTATAAGAGTAACATGCATCATCATTCTTTTCATATTGCAAACAACATATAACATACTTCATTTAGAACATACATATATCATATATCATTTGTTCGTATGTCGTGAGACCTTGGAATCACGGGCTTAACATTAGGACTTCCCAAATGAGGGCTCAACATATGGGACCTGAACTAGGGAGCCTTCTTTAGCAAACACATAGTCTGCTTCATTCATTCATACGTACTTTATTTTACATTCATTTATATACCTAGGATGTTGTTGAAGACTCTCTTCGGGTTCACTGTGCAATGACTAAGAATGACCTAGTGTCATTACTTTAGTCTAGTTCACCTCTTAATTATCCTATCCAAACACCTTTGGTATCATTCATTTCATTGTGTGCATTACTTGAGGCTGGCCTCATTCTTTCTTTGGAAACTTTAACTTTAACCGACATAGATGATGTGAGCCCATGAAATCCAGTGTCTACCCCACACCGAAAAGAGGTGGAATCACCGGCCAAAGTGAAACCAAAACATGCTAGCGTATATAGGGAATTGAACCCTGCTATAACCCTATGTTGGCTGCATAGGTTCAAAGACTAGGAGATATAAGGAGACACATACCTGCCTAAACGGACAGTCTCATCTCATGAGATTTACACGAACCTCTGCCTTCCCGAAATAAGGAATCGCGACTCATAGCTAGCCTATCGGTGCTCCGTTTAAAGTTCCATTACATTCATCTCACACATCATAGAAGCTGGCTTCTAGCATGAGGGCATCATTGCTCATTAGATGATTTCTCATATAATCATTAGTATAAATTGTTTATTAATCTTAATACTTTCATTAGAGTATTTCTTAGAGACTGGTCTCTTTATTAGTTTTACACTCTCATAGGTGAGTACGATTTTTGGTAACACTTATTAGGGTCATTTGAGATTGATCTCATCTTTCATATTAGCCTCTTATAATGTTGTCACCACATTCATTAACTTTAGCAAATTAGCTATTCATAATTACTCACCCCGTTACGTGAATGTTCATTTCATCATATGCCAATGCACTTGGCCTTTTAGTGTATTTCACACTCTTACTTAACCCTCTTGGGATCACATCATTTCAGCATATACATATTATGTTCACTTTTCTTTGAACGTACGTTGGACTTATGAACCCATACATACAAGCCATGAGGCTTCGTTCATAATTCATCTAAGTGACTTATACTTACCCAAGATTATATGGTACAAGACTTATGCATCTTGTAAATATGCCAAGGTCTCGAGTTCGATCCCTATGGGCAGCATTCATTAAATATTTATACACGTAAGACTTAAGTATTAATACGGAATTGGGCAAGGGAACCCGATTTTGAATCCCTTGAGCAACACTTAGTATCATGTTTAATTTATTTGATTTATATTTTCGGCTTGGGGACCCGAGGTCGATCCCCAATACCTACACTTTTTTTTTCTTTTCTTTCATCTATTTTCGTTTGAGACCAAGAGGATGTGGGAACGATCCCCCACAATCTCATTTTATTTTCCTTAAGTTTTTCTCCTACTTTTCTCACCTATACGAGAGGTTGTGGGTTCGATTCCCACACACCTCATTTTATTTATTTTTCCCTCTTTCATTTCTTCACTTGAGCATTACCCCATTTCGAATCCCCCTTACCTCATTTTTAATTATTGAATTTTCCAGCAGCTTACACATGGTGAGGTCTTGGGTTCAATCCCTAATGACCTCACATCTTAAAAAAATTTCAAAAATCCAAATTCCTCAACACTGCCTACGTCGAGACTAAATTTCAATCCACCTTTTCTCAACATTTATACGTTAAATTTTTATGGCAAATTCGTTGGACATTTAGTACATTATTATAAGAATTTTATCCAAGTAATTTTATACAAAAACACAAGAATTTAACATGTCATTTTCATGCTCCAATTTGTGACCAAGAGCCACGGTACACACAATGCACACACATACTTATCACATAGTTTCTGAAAGACATAATTATCAGTCATATAAATCCGAACATACATACATGAACATAATAATCATGAAAACAGGTTACATCCCTAATTTCTACCAGCAAACATACCCAACCTACAACATTTGATAGGAGCTAGTGACAAGGACACGCAACGGGGAAACATTCCTAGTTTTCGGATTAGAATAGACTGAAACTTAGGGGTCTTTTGGGAAAGGGACCAAAAGGAAGAAAACCCATACTTTTTTGTCGTTCAACACCTTCCAAACCTGCTCCAATGGACAGCCAACTCCCACGATACCAAAGCCTCACCACCAAAACTTCAAGCACAATCCGTCGAGAATAATGTTTTTGCTTTTCGTTTGTAGTTCAGTTTTTCTTTTGAGTTTTAGCGTACAAGTTCTTCAAGAGTGATGAACTTTTGATTTTTTTTCTTTTACTGATGAAGAAAGCGTGAGAAGAGAGTGGAGAGACATGATTATGAGAGTGGAGAGATGTGAGAGAAAGCTTAGTAGTAGGAGTTTTAGGTAAGGACTTAGTCAAACTAGGACTCTTTGTTATTTTAAATAAAATCTGATTTTCTAAGGCTTAAGTGACAAGACTAAAATGCCCTTACTTAAATTAGATAATTAAATACCAATTAATTCAACTTAAATATTGCTTCCACCAAGGATCGAACCCGGGTGGAGCTCATCTCGCAAAAATGGGTCAATTCGGGTCAACCCTACCCGAATTGTCCACTATTTTCATTAATTAATTAATTAATTAAATATTTAGGGTTATTACAATACTAAACCTAGCTTGGAAAAGAACATTTTACCCCTATACCCTCCAAACCTAAGATTACCCCTTTCAAGTCCAGTTAAAACTCATCCGGGTGAATCTTAATATTCGGGTGCCCTACATGGTTGGACCCAACCTTGCCTAGCTCAACTAACTCACCAAGATGGTTGGCTTGGCTGGTGCATAGGTTCTGAGGTCTGGTTCCACGCGCATCAAGCCGTGCGAACTCGGTCTAATCAAGGCATTCTAGGTACGTTTAGGCATTACTTAGTATAGTCATTTTTGGGTTGTTATAGTATTCCCCCCTTAGGAACATTCGTCCCCGAATGACACTTCTAATTATCTATCAGAATGCCAGTCATATCATAACATAAGTAATTTACACAGTCAAGCAATAGCAACAAGGAATAGAGGAGATAAAGAAACTTAGACTTAAGAGTAGAAAGTCTAAACTCAAGAGCTGAAAAGATGAGGGTAGCGGGACCTCATATCGGCCTCGGCCTCCCACGTAGCACCCTCAACAAGATGGTTCCTCCATAATACTTTCACTGTGGCAACCTCCTTGTTTCTCAGCCGCTTTACCTGCCGGTCTAAAATCTGAACAAGAACCTCCTCATAGGACAAGTCTTCATCAACCCCCAAACCTTCAACAGGCAGAATCGATGCTGGATCACCAAGGCACTTCTTTAACATAGAGACATGAAACACTAGATAAACGGAAGCTAGCTCCGCAGGCAAGGCCAACTCATAGGCCACCTCTCCCACACGCTGTAGAATCTCGTATGACCCAACGTACCTCGGACTCAACTTCGCCTTCCTGCCAAACCTCATCACCCCCTTCATGGGTGATATCTTCTGGTAGACCTGGTCACCAACATCAAACTCTAAGGGCCGCTTCCTGTTATCTGCATAAGACTTCTACCAACTGGAAGCAGTAGCCAACCTGTCCCTAATCACCCTGACCTTATCTAAGGACTCATGAATGATCTATGGACCCAAAATGGATGACTCTTCAACCTCGAACCACCCAACTAGAGACCTACACCTCCTACCATACAGTGCCTCAAACGGTGCCATCCCAATGTTAGAGTGATAACTGTTATTATATGAGAACTCTATCAATGGCAGATGGTCATCCCAACTACCTCTGAAGTCGATCACACACGCTCTCAACATGTCCTCCAATGTCTGAATGGTGCGCTCTGCCTGCCCATCTGTCTGAGGATGGAAGACAGAACTGATCTTTACCTGTGTGCCTAAGCTCTTCTGGAAGGATCTCCAGAAATGCGAAGTGAACTGAGCTCCTCTATCCGAAATGATAGACAAAGGAATCCCATGCCACCTCACAATCTCATCAATGTAGAGTCTCGCATAATCCTCGTCCCTCTAAGTAGACTTCACAGGGATAAAGTGGGCAGACTTTGTCATCATGTCCACAATATCATCAATGTAGAGTCTCACATAATCCTCGGCCTTGTATGTAGACTTCACAGGGATAAAGTGGGCAGACTTAGTCATCCTGTCCATAATAAACCATATGGAGTCATATTGTCTCCTAGTCCTCGGAAGACTAACCACGAAGTCCATGTTAATGGCCTCCCATTTCCAAGTCGGAACCTCAATCATCTGAGTGAGACCACCAGGCTTAAGGTTCTTTGCCTTAACCTGCTGACAATTAGGACACCTGGCCACATATGCAGCAATGTCCTTCTTCATGCCATCCAACCAATAGATCTGCTTGAGGTCATAATACATCTTGGTGGAACCTGGATGTATCGAATACCTCGAACCATGGGCCTCTGCAACAATCTTGGTCCACAAATCATCCACATCTGTTACACACAGACTGTCCTAGTACCTAAGTATGCCGTCACCTCCCAAAGAAAAGGACTCATTCATATTTATCAGCACTGAGTCCTTCAACTCCATCAACATAGGATCAAGATGCTGACCCTTCTTGACTTCAACTACCAAGGATGATTCAGAACTGGGATAAACCAAAGCACCCCCATTAGTAGAAGCCATCAACCGCACACCCAGTCTGGACAATCTGTGTACATCCTTCACCAACTCCTTTATCCCATCATCAACGTGGGCTGTACTCCACATGCTCAACCTGCTCAAAGCATCAGCAACAACATTTGCCTTCCCTGGATGGTAGTAGACACTCATGTCATAGTCCTTCAACAGCTCCAACTATCTCCGCTGACGTAGATTCAACTCCATCTGTATGAACACGTACTGGAGACTCTTGTGGTCTGTGAACACATCCATATGCACCCCGTACAAGTAGTGCCTCCACAACTTCAATGCAAACGCCACAGCTGCCAACTCCAGGTCATGAGTGGGATAATTCTTCTCATGAACCTTGAGTTGTCTGGACACGTAGGCTATCACCTTACCACCCTGCACAAGAACACAACCCAAACCAACCCTAGATGCGTCACAATAAACAATGTAATTCTCACCACATTTAGGCAACGTAAGCATTGGGGCTGAAGTCAGTCTGTCCTTGAGCTCCTGGAAACTCTTCTCACAAGTCTCCGCCCGAACTTGGCTTTCTTCTTAGTCAAAGCTGTCAGTGGGGCAGCAATGGAAGAAAAACCCTCCACCAACCTGCGATAGTACCATCCAATCCCATAAAGCTACGGATATTGGTGGGAGTAAGAGGTCTTGGCCAATTTTTCACAGCCTCAGTCTTCCTAGGGTCCACCTCCACACCCTGATCAGACACAACATGACCCAGAAAGGTCACCGATGTAAGCTAGAATTCACACTTGCTGAATATCGTATACAACTGATGTTGTCTAAGTACCTGTAAGGTTAGTCTCAAATGTTGTTCATGCTCTTCCTTGGTATTAGAGTAGATGAGGATGTCATCAATGAATACTATATTGAAAGAATCAAGGTATTTACGGAAGACTCGGTTCATGAGGTCCATAAATGCAGCTGGTGCATTAGTGAGACCAAATGACATGACTAGGAACTCATAATGACCATAACGGGTACGAAAGGCTGTCTTTGGGATATCTTCATCCCTAACCCTAAGCTGATGATACCCAGAACGAAGATCAATCTTCGATAAAAAACTAGACCCTTGGAGCTGATCGAATAAGTCATCTATTCTGGGAAGTGGATACTTGTTCTTTATAGTGACTTTGTTGAGCTCCCGATAATCGATACACATTCTAAGGGTTCCATCTTTCTTTTTCACAAACAGCACTGGAGCGCCCCAAGCGGATATGCTCGGCTGGATGAAGCCCTTATCAGTGAGATCTTTTAACTACAGCTTCAACTCTTTGAGTTCAGCTGGAGCCATTCTGTAGGGTGGAATTGAAATCGGTTTGGTATCGGGATATAGGTCGATACCAAAATCAATCTCTCGAGGGGGAGTGACTCAAGGAAAATCATCGGGGAAAACATCTTGGAACTCATTCACTACAGGCACAGTGTCTATGGGAGGAATGTTATGATCCAGATCATTGACACTCACAAGATGGCATAAAAACCCCTTGGACATCATTTTATTAGCTTTTAGGTTTGAAATCAAGGGACTTGAACGACTAGAACTGTACCCCTCCCAGACCAGCTCTACTTCATTAGGGAAACAGAATCTCACAACCCTACTACAGCAATCCATGAAGGCATCACATTTATGGAGCCAGTCCATAACAAGTATAATATCGAAGTCATTCATGGGTAACTCAACAAGGTCTGCTCACATTGTCTTTCCACATACTACTATAAGGCAGTCTTTATGAACCCTATCAGCTCTTACATTCTCCTAAGGGAGTACTAACTACGATAGGATCATGCAAAACCTCAGGTAGTGTTTCAAAAGTAAGAGCAAGAAAGGGAGTCACAAAAGAAAGCGTAGACCCTGGATGAAGTAAAGCATAAATAGAGGTTGAGAATACTTGCAGCTTACCTGTGACCTCATCAGGAGACTTCTCCTGCTCTTCCCTGCCTTTCAAGGCGTGAATTTTTTTCTCTTAGGAGGCTCGGCTGCAGTAGCATTCTGGGGATTAGGCCTAGACTGAGCATTACCTCCAGCCTGACCCCTATTCTATCGACATTCCCTGACCATATGTCTGCTCTTTCCGCAACCGAAGCAGGCATTAGTGCCTGTCTACACTCTCTACTATGAATACGACCACACTTGCCACATTCCTTTCTGGGATGCTACACATCACCTCCATTGCCCTTCTTGGGCTCGATCTACCTCCTCCAGGTGCTGCACTCCTATGAGTGTTTGAGTTCTCTGAACTCTAATGCCCTTTCTTAAATCTGGCCTGAGCACGAACTCCGAAAGTGCTTCTGCCACCACCACTGCTGGAACCTGTCTGGTAAGAAGGGTTAGGCCTCCTGACCGCACAGACTCTCCTTTTCTTCCTGCTGTCCTCAACCTACTGGACATGCACCATCAGCCTAGACAAGTCCATACTTTCATGGAGTATCGAAGCCCGACACTCCTTCTCCAAGTCCTCTGAGATTCCTGTAAGAAACCTGCTTATCTCTTCCCTGCTGTTCGACACAAGGGAAGTGGCATACCTGTTCAATTTTACGAATTTCAGGGAATACTCCCTGACAGTCATCAAGCCCTGCTTAAGGTTGATGAACTCCTAAACCTTAGCCTCTCTCATCTCTATGGGGAAGAACCTCTCCAGAAAGGCTGTCTTAAACAGCTCTCATGTGATCGTAACTCTGCCCAACGCCCTGCTATCCTGCCACATCTTGCATCAAGCCTATGCAACATCCTTCAGCTGGTACGAGGCCAGCTCAGCTTTCTCAATCTCCGTGGCCCCAATCGCTACCAGAATCTTCTGGACATCCTTCACGAACTCTTGAGTATCCTCTACAGTCTTAGATTCTGTAAATATTAGAGGATTCATCCTCGTAAAATCCCGCAACCTGTTCGCCATGTGTTGGGCTGGTGGGTTCTCCCACTGAACCTCCTGTTTATTGGCCTGGGACATCATAGCCTGGGCCTACACAGTGATGGCTTGAGCCATCTGTCCCAAAGCTGTCCGCACCTCCGCATCAGTCAACCCAACTGGGTTAACTGGCATGGCTACTCCTACAGCTAGAGCCTGGGGTGGAACTTGGTTGCCCCCAGCAGCTGCTCCTACTCATCCCCGACCAGCATTCCCCCTTGTGTTCATTTTTTCAAAAAATAAAGAATTAATGTTAGATACGCTCATAACACCAAGAAATCAAACATAAAGGTAAGCACAATAAGATCAGAAGAAGGGAAATTTTCCTACGCATCATGCAGTCTCTAATTCATGATAGTGGTGCACTTCACTACCATAACTTAGAAACTACTCGATGTGGTTGATGTGAACTTATTATCCTTGGAATTAAACCTAATGCTCTGATACCACGTTTGTCACTACTGGGGTCTAGACCCTAGCAAAAACCAGCATCATTGACCTCTCAGAGGTCGCAGACATGCCTACATACGTCATCATTACATCCTATAGGTTAATTTTAGCGGAAAATTTAAAACTTTTGTTTGTTGAAGTATACATAGACTTCATTGTAAGAATTGCATCATATCACATCAGTTCACAACAACCATCTAATAATGAGATATTCAAATGAAGGAAATAGTTCATAACTGCATTAATATAAAGTTGCCAAAATGTCACCAATACGACGTCTGAAAATAAGTAAGAAAGAAACACTAGTGGAACATCCTTCACTAGCTCATGCCTACGTCAAATCTAGAATATAAGAGATAAGCATCCTCAAAAGCATGAGGGCCTACCAAGTACGGATGAATGCTCCACATCTGGATAACTTCAACGTAGTCTCGTAAGCTCTAGCGTCCACCTGCACCTGCACCTAAAAGTAAAGGGTTGTATGGGATTAGTACACACTTGTACTAAGTATGGGTGTATGCAAGTACACACCAAGGACATGCATGATTAAGAAGAGCTCTCTCCTAATGATATGAGTTATGGAAAGTCAAGTAAGTTGGACTTTCCAAATCAGGTTAGGAAAGTCATGCTATGAGAGTAACATGCATCATTATTCTTTTCATATTGCAAACAGCACATAACATACTTCATTTAGCACATACATATATCATATATCATTTGCTCGTATGCCGTGAGACCTTGGAATCACGGGCTTAACATTAGGACTTCCCAAATGAGGGCTCAACATATGGGACCTCAACTAGGGATCCTTCTTTAGCAAACACATAGTCTACTTCATTTATTCATACGTACTTCATTTTTCATTCATTTATATACCTAGGATGTTGTTCAGGACTCTCTTCCGGTTCACTGTGCAATGACTAAGAATGACCTAGTGTCATTACTTGAGTCGAGTTCACCTTTTGATTATCTTAACCAAACACCTTTGGTATCATTCATTTCATTGTGTGCATTACTTGAGGCTGGCCTTATTCTTTCTTTGGGAACTTTAACTTTAACCGACATAGATGATGTGAGCCCATGAAATCCAGTGTCTACCCCACACCGAAAAGAGGTGGAATCACCGGCCAAAGTGAAACCCAAACATGCTAGCGTATATAGGGAATTGAACCCTGCTATAACCCTATGTTGGCTGCATAGGTTCAAAGACTAGGAGATATAAGGAGACCCATACCCGCCTAAACGGACAGTCTCATCTCATGAGATTTACACGAACCTCTGCCTTCCCAAAAGAAGGAATCGCGACTCATAGCTAGCCTATCGGTGCTCCGTATAAAGTTTCATTACATTCATCTCACACATCATAGAAGCTGGCTTCTAGCATGAGGGCATCATTGCTCATTAGATGATTTCTCATATCATCATTAGTATAAATTGTTTATTAATCTTAATACTTTCATTAGAGTATTTCTTAGAGACTGGTCTCTTTATTAGTTTTACACTCTCATAGGTGAGTACTATTTTTGGTAACACTTATTAGGCTCATTTGAGATTGATCTCAGCATAAGGACAGTCCCCATAAGAACCACCCGCTATAGTATCCAATACCGCTTTATTATAATCATCCTGTCCCCGATAGAAGTATTCTTTCAGTGACTCATCATCGATGCGGTGATTGGGGACACTTCTCAAGAATGAAGTAAACCTATCCCAAGAACTGCTAACTGACTCTCCCGGTAGTGCCACAAAGTTGTTCACTCTGTCTTTGTGGTTTATTTTTTTAGAGACCGGATAGTAACGTGCTAAGAAAGCATCCCTCAGTTGATTCCAAGTGAAGATTGAGTTATAAGGGAGCTCAGTAAACCATATAGCAGCCTCTCCCGTCAGTGAAAGAGGAAATACTCTTAGCCCAATTACATCCATGTTCAATTCGGGCCTCCCTACATAACTTTTGCACACTGCCCTTACCTTAGCGATGTGGGCATGTGGATCTTCAGAAGGTAGCCCTGAGAACAAACATCTGGTAGTGAGCATTTGCATTAGACTACTGATTACCACAAAAGTGTGGCCGTGTGGTAGAGGAGGTAAGACAAGTGGCCCGTCAGAGTCTGCAATGTTATCATAACCTCTATAATACTCTTGAGGGCGTGGAGCGGGATTTTGTCCCCTTTGTTCATCTTCACCACGATTTTTGGGTAATAATCGACCATGAGCATCAACTGGAGCAGGGATGTTTTGGTTGGGATCATCATCATTAATACCCAAATTTCGATTCATATTTCATAATGTACGCTCTAGTTCCTGGTCGTCGGGAAACAAAGGTTCTCTTCCTCTTCGCGTATTTGGCATACAAGGAAGTTAGTTCTGCAAGAGACAAAAACAACAAATAAAGTAAAATTAGGAAAATAATGACTAAACTTTAGTAATAAGTTTTAAGTTAATCTCAAAGCCGTTTTCCCCGGCAGCGGCGCCAAAATTTGATACGCTCAAACTTACTTCTCAAATAAGAAGTAAAAACGGTCGTATAAAGTAAATAACCCAACTAATGAGGTTAGGGTCGATCCCACGAGGAAAATGGTTCAAACATAACTTTATTCTATTATTACTACTATTTAGTCAACTATTTTCCGAGAAAACAAATAACTAGAAGGGGTTTTTTATTTTAAATTAATAAAAATGATTAACTAAATTAAAATAAACAACTAACAGATTCAAATCTCGGAGTTTAATCAATTAATAAAAGTAACTAGGGCTTAAGTGTTCCCCTCAGGTTCCCAACTTGATAACTCTAACTATAACAATTCTTTCCTAGTATCTTGCATGTAAAGTGATAAGTTATGTATCTCTAAATCCTTGGTCCGGCATCTAGAAAATTTCACTCCGTACCTTGGTCCGGCTACGTGTGTTGCTATACTAACCCTTATCTTTACCTCATATTAAGCATTGTATTCGGTATTTGACTATGTTATTACCTCGTACCAACCAATACTAGCCTATTAGATAGTCTACACTAAATCTATGTTGATAATTCTTTTCCTATTATCTACCTCCTTGGTCCGGCAAGTAGCATTAAGGCGAGTTCTAACGTTGCCCATCTGTTAAAAAGACTTCTACATGAAAGAATTATCAATACATGCAAGACACCATTCTAGAATTGTTATTTTAGTTAGATTTTACCTTGTTATTCACCCATGGTTCCCACAACCCTAGCTATGGAGTTTAGTTACCCATGGTCATAATTACATAATTCATATTTCTAATGGAAGAATTCATGCACTTACTTTAATGAGAACGAATAAATTCCAGAATTTAACTTGATTAATCCACAAAATCACCAACAATCAATTCCGGAAAAAGTATATCAATTACCAAAATCAAGAGTTCAATACTATAACAAGAGAACTAACAATAGTCAAGAGTCTAACCCCAAAAACGAGGTTTTTTGAACTATTTATAATAAAAACAAAACCTAATAAAAGAAGGTTTCTAATTAATGAAAATCTGTCCACACGCGTCTGAGTCGACGGACCTCGTGACGGACCGTCGTGGGCACAACGGACCGTCATGGCCTCCGTCGTCCCATACTTTACAAATTCTGCTGCTGCTTTCTTCATTACCCTCGACAGACAGGTATGATAGACCGTTGCAAGCACGACAGTCCGTCGAAGGGATCCGTTCTATAATACTTAAACTTCTTGGAATTTGGGTACTGGGACTACTCTCGGATCATTACGATGAACCAGCAGGATGGACCATCGTGGCTATGACGGTCCGTCATGAACTTCCGTAGTCCCACACTTGGTCAAACTTCCCCATCTTCCTTCACTAGATTCTCTCCTCACTACGATGCCACCTACGGATCGTCACAGCCTCGACGGACTGTCATAAGCTCCGTAGGTGGTCTCTTCTGCATTTCTTGCTCAAAACTCCCGCGTTCATCTTTGGACATATTTCCTGCAAATAAAGAGAAACTTACATAAAAAATCAATACAAAAAGGCTTTAGACACACACTAAACTTAAGGAAAAAGCATTACAAGTACTGTGAAACCACGGTACATCTACACCCTCAACTTAAATTCGTTGTTTGTCCTCAAGCGACGCACTATGACTCACTACAAAATCTTTGTAAAAGAGTATCCACATTTTAGCTTTCGCAATCATTTGGCTATCAATCCCGATCATTCTCATTATGTTCATGCATGTTATCACTATTAGGCATTGACTTATGTAGAATCAGACCATGACACAGACTCACTACGCAATGACACCTATCCTCTTCAATTCCTTACCGAGGTGCTAATATTTCCGGTATTGCAACTACTGTCCTCACTTCAAATAACATCCTCATTTTTCACACAATGATTTCAGTTTGATTATAAGGATTACTTTTCGACACTCACTCTCAGAACAAATTCACAACTCATTTATACATATTGCCATAAGCTTGCCCTTATTTTCACTACTTTAAGTTCGCCATACAACTCTTAGGATTACGATAGGACTTTTTAGCTTGTAACATAGGCTCAGGGTCAGGTAGGGTATATTTAGGTATGCTTGAGTGATTTGTTGCCCTCCTTGACATATCGGCTAAGCGTACCACCTTTTTATCGTTTAATTTTGCCCTATTTCTCAATTTTCTTTTCACCTTCCTGTTTTGTTTTTTTCTTGTCCTTATATGTAAGCGAGTTTTCTCTTTTCCTGTGTTTATTATATATATATATATATATATATATATATATATATATATTTTTTTTTTAGTCACTTCTGTTTTGTTCTTTCTTCCTCTTCATTCTTTCAACCCCACTTTCCGGGGTTTTCCTTATAACAGCCACCCTCAACTCATGATTTTGCCATGAGTCAAGGTTCACAATATCCATAGTTGGGTCAATGCCAAAACAAGGTTGCTTTCTGCATTAGCCACCCTCAACTTATGCTTTTGGCATAAATTGAGGTGCACATGTCCAAGGAGGGACCAGGTCCAACACATTGTTCCTAGAGAAGATCAGTTGAGGTGAAAAAGAAAGATCTATTTTTAGGCTCAAATCATTTGGATCAATAAGGGATTAATTTCATTTGGTTTTCTGTTATTTTTAGGCTCAAGATTGACTATTTCGAACAAAGGCCTATGATCCTTTCCTAATTGTTTGTTTTGGCTTATTTTTAGCAAGACTAACCAGGCAAGTTCTAGCTCAGTATCAATGGTGGATAATTCGAATTTCCCTCACACTCACTTGACATTCCTTACATTCCCAGATTATTAGACACCTAGTTCGAGTCTTAGATTCAGGATCATGCAGTAGTGTATCTCTATGTCATGTTTAGAGTCACACAATTATCAATTACTATGCCTAGTCATGCATCATTTTCATTATATCGGGATATCATATTTGTTTTAGCCATCATGCTTCAGAATTATACTATGTACATAAGATATGACATGCCGGTTCAACAATAAAAGTAATCAGTCTTTTTGGGGAAAAAGAACACAGGCAAGAAAACCCCAAAAGAGGATCGTGAACTTGGGCTACTCAGAATTCACCCAAGTACTCACTTTCCATTTACCCCACCCCCAACAAAAGATATGCAATTGTCCCCAATGCATAAAAAAAACAACTAAAATACGCGAGTGGTAAGTGAAGCAAACCTAAGGCGCTAAGCGCCGGCGATCAGCAAGCTGGTGGTCCAGTTCTCCGTAACCCACTCCCTTCGTAGTCTGGACACCCTCAGTAGTGTCCTCAGCAGCAACAACACTATCAGTAGTGCCTCTCACTGTATACACAACTCTGGAGCTAGATGCCCCGGCAGCTAACTCTACAGCCCTCAATGTACGGGCCTCCTCGTCAGTAATCGAGGCTCTCCTCGCAGCCTCCATCTCACAGCGCTCCTTCTTCCTCGCCCTAGACTCATCCTCCTCCCGACCCCTGCGCCTCTTGGAATGCTCTCGTGGGGGAGGTGGTGGAACATCAGAAGTGGCAAATAGAGCAGCCATCACTGTGTCCTCAGCAGGCTCTGCAGAAGGGGCCTCAAATTCAGGCACCCTAGCCTCTAAGATCGTATCAAGATCAGCCCGCAAACTCTCAAACGCAGCCTGAAGGGTCGACATGTCCACCGGAGGTGCTGGTCGGGCTAGCACCCGCAACTCAAAAGCGTCTAAGTACTGATGAACCTCTGCGATCTTCCTCTCTGTGTGCTGTGATATCTTGCGCTCCATGCGCTCCTCTGCCTCAGCAATAGACCTCTGCATCCAAGGCTGAATGTGATGCAGAAGTGTGGCCATTTGCGCCTTGAGTTTCTGGACCCTAGCAAGTGAGACCAAAGTGGCGGAAGGAGCCGAGAGAGAGGAGCTCGGGGCAGTGCTACTACCCGGGATAGACTAGACTGGGGTAGTGTCAGTGGGTGCAGAATCAGCCTGGAAAGCCGATTGAGCATGCTCTATAGTATCTGCCAGGTTCTCACCAAGTGGGGCCACCTCCGGGCGGGGCTCTCTGCGTAGAGCCAACTCATTGGCCTCATCCCTGATGAGGCCGATGTCAACATTGCCCTGCGGGGTCTTGAGCTGATCAATGTGCCAGATGGGCACACCTGTGGACCTGCATAAAGAGAAAACCATGCACGGAAAATGGTAAGTAGTGGTGACCATGAAGGCCCTCTCGTGCATGACCGCCTGTAGAAGCCAAGTGAAGTCAACCTCTAACCCTGCCATCATTGCTCCCATCAGAACTGCGTGATCCCATGTGACTATATTATCTGAAGCATTGGGGGAAAGGCAGTGGCAGACTATCAACCATAGAAACTTGGCCGTAAAGGTCAAGTTGGCCTTCCTGATGGCTCCCTTTGGCTACATTACCCAATCAACAACCTCTCCATCAATACATAAGTGCTGGGCCATCCACCTCTTGGTGGTCTCCCTCAGCGATGGCTCACGCAAAAACCGGTCGTCCTTAAAAATTTGCCAACGGTAGTTGAACTCGACGGTGAGAGGGGTCCTGGTGGCATCAACATCCTCGCCGTACAGATACCGGCGGATGGCTGGCAGTGAGAGGTCGACCTGTATGCCGCGTACTCTGACGTGCTCAAGTGGGGCCTATTTGGCGGGGGCAACCCGCCTATTGATCTGTGATCGGAGAGTAGCCACATAAGAGGCGTAAAACTATCAGACCATCTCTTCACTGTATCGGCCCAAAGAACAAGTCGTCCACTCTAGCCGGTATCTGGTGAAGAGAGTATGGATAGCCGGCATGGTAAGGAGGCTTCCCGTAAGGATCCGCCTCTCCAGTGTAAGGGCCCGTGTCATGACGCCCTTATCATTTAGCATCTTAGCGTCTGAATACACTTGGTATTGCCCGTCGACACACCATCGGTTGGTCTGGTCGGCAACCGGGGCGGGAACTCCAGTCGGTAAGCCTGGAGTGGAATCAATGATGTCAGCCTCATTCACCGAGGTAGACTGCGTGGCTGTGACGGGTGCAGAGGCTTCTGCGGACCCGGAGGCTTCCTCCAACCAAGAAACTCCTAAGGATCCAGACGCTCCTTCATCTTGTGCAGCTGACCCAGAAGGTGTGCGGGTTAGTGTGCGCTCCTCATCAGACTGGGAGGCAGTGATTACGCCAGACGCCACGTTCTTGTCCGTGGCTCTAGTAGCACGTGCAGCACGTGCTGGAGTGTCAGTGCCTGGGGGGTCGTACTCAGGATCATGCTCATCATCAGAGCCTATAACCATGCGGGCAGACGGGGCGACGGACTTTGAACGCCCACGTGCATAAACTCGATCTTGTTTCGGTGCCATGGGAGATAGTACCTGTAAAGAATCATTATTAGTACTAGAAGGAGCAAACAAGACAAGCAAAAACAAGACAAAAGACACATAAGATAAAAAGCTGTAGTGACATCTCTGAAGTAGCAGGGAAACACGACGGACCAGTTGACGGTCCATCGTGCGTATGACGGACCATCAGGGGGTCCGTCATGTATTACTTATAATCTTTATGCGGAGGCCTTTAGGATGAAAGTCTCTGACAGTTATGACGGATAAGCAGGACGGACCGTCGTGGTCATGATGGTCCGTTATACATGTCCGTCATGGGGCACTTAGAAAGGTATAGCGTCCCTTAGGAGAGGGATCTCTGACCGTCATGATGGTTTTGCAGGACGGACCGTCGTGGGTACGATGGTCCTTCGTATACGTCCGTCAGTGGACACTTAGAAGAATTTGGAGACTCTTAGGACTGGGGTCTCTGACAACCATGACGGTTGTGCAGGACGGACCGTCGTGGGCATGACGGTCCGTCGCATATGTCCGTTGGTGGACACTTTGAAAAATTTTGAGACCCTTAGAAATGGGGTCTCTGACAACCATGACGGTTGTTCAGGACGGACCGTTGTGGGCATGATGGTCCGTCGCATATGTCCGTTGGTGGACACTTTGAAAAATTTTGAGACCCTTAGAGCTGGGGTCTCTGACAACCATGACAGTTTTGCAGGATGGACCGTCGTGGGCATGACGGTCCGTCATCGGGGTCTCGTTCTGTCATTCAGAAACAGAACTGGGGATGCCACAATCATCCCATGTGATTCAAACCAAAGACTCGATATTAACCTACATCTTTCTAACCCAAATACCTAGCAAACTTATAATGCTAAAGCACCAATTTCTCGAGTTTTACAAGGCAATTTGTGGGACTATTAAACTAGGTCAGACAAGAGTGGATCAAAGATCAAAGACCCACCAAAAAGAATCAGGCCAATAGTAAATTAAAAACAATAATGTATTGTAAATGGGTAGAGATCAGAAACACATACCCGAGAAGAGGAGAAAACAAGAAAGTGAGGCACTCAGCTATGAAAATCAAAAACACAGCAGCAGACTCCGACCAGCAGAAAGGAGATTGGGGAAGGGGAAAATGAGAATGTGGGGATTTGGGGAAGTGATGGTAGATCAGTTGAAAGGGAAAAGGATGAGGATGGAAGGAAGTTGAAAAGGGAGGAAATGAGAGATAGAGGGAAAGAAACGGTTGAAATGAAGGGGTGGGGAGTTTAAAAAGGTTTAAAACTTTTAAAATTCCCCAGCCGGGTTGGGGCGGGTTACTGGTTAATGAAGCGACGAGTCCCCGACGACGGTCCATCACACGTGTGACGGTCCGTCGTGGGTTCCGTCGCGGGTGCCCTAATTTAAAAAAAAAAAGACAAACTTACCTGGCACGACGGATTCTTGTGACAGTCCGTTTCAAGCGTGACGGTCCGTCAATGGATCCGTCATTGAGTGTTTCAGACCAATTTCTGCAGATTTTTCTGGTGATGTGCTACCTGCAAAGTTAATACCCATTAAGCTATTTTCTATGTGTTTGACTGGAGACTTAGTGGACACGGACCCTAAACTATGCTCTAGCCAACACTTCTAACAAAACGAAAAACAAAGAAAATGCGACTATTACTAGAGGATACATATTGGGTTGCCTCCCAACCAGCGCTTGATTTAACGTCGTGGCACGACGGAGGATACTCGATTACTAAGACTTCATCAAGATGATATGCCTCGATCACTTCATTCGCCGATTCAGCATGCCCCAAATAGATTTTTATTCGTTGTTCGTTCACCTTAAACCGCACACCCTCCTTGTTTTCCAACTCAACCGCTCCGTGAGGGAATAGTTAGGTGATCAAGTAAGGGCCAGTCTATTTGGACTTGAGCTTGCCCGGAAACAAACACAACCTAGAATTTAATAAAAGCACCAAATCTCCAAGTATAAAATCCCGTTTCTCAATCTTCTGGTCATGGTATTTCTTCATCTTTTCTTTGTAGAGGGCTGAACTTTCATAAGCTTTTAGGCGAAATTCATCGAGTTCATTCAACCCATTTAACCTCTGTTCTACAGCTTCATTCCAATCCATTTTCAACTACTTCATAGCCCACATGGCTTTATGCTCTAATTCAACTGGAAGATGACAAGATTTCCCATATACAAGTTGGTATGGGGACATACCAATGGGAGTCATATACGCTGTCCGGTAGGCCCAAAGAGCATCATCGAGCCTCCTTGACCAATCCGTTCTACTAGCGTTCACTGTTTTTGACAAAATCTGTTTGATCTCCCTATTTGACACCTCAACTTGCCCACTAGTTTGAGGATGGTAAGGAGTGGCCACATTATGGCGAACCCCGTATTTCTCCAATAATCCCTTAAACAATTTGTTGCAAAAGTGGGATCCCCCATCACTAATAATTGCCCTTGGGGTACCAAATCGAGAGAATATATTCTTTTTCAAGAATGTAGTGACACTCTTCCATTCATTGTTTGCGAGGGCGATAGCTTCCACCCATTTAGATACATAATCAACCGCTACTAAAATATACTTCATTCCATGAGAACTCACAAAAGTACCCATAAAGTCAATACCCCAAACATCAAATAATTCAATCACAAGAATGGGGTTTAGATGGAGCTCTTGCTTTCTTGATATGCCGCCATCCCTTTGGCATCTATCACATGCTTTGGCGAACTCATGAGCATCTTGATGAATAGTTCGCCAATAGTAACCACATTGTAAGATCTTGTGAGCAGTCCGGATACCACTATGATGTCCACCAACGGGTGAGGAATGGCATGCCTCTAAAACACTCAACATCTCAACATCTGGCACACAACGCCGAATAAGCCCATCGGCACAGCTCCTACATAAGTATGGTTCATCCCAAAAGAACTTCCTCACATCATACATAAACTTTTTCCTTTGATGAAAGGACAAATCCGATGGAACAATATCGCTAGCCAGATAGTTCACAAAATCTGCGAACCATGGAATCAAGTCTTGTGAGGCAGCCAATACATGTTCATCAGGGAAAGCATCATCAATATCAGTCTTATCCCCTAACTCTCTCATAGATTCATCTTCTAAATGGGACAAGTGATCAGCAACTTGATTTTCGGTCCCTTTTCTATCCCTCACCTCAAAGTCAAATTCTTGCAGTAGTAATACCCAACGAATCAATCTCCGTTTCGCATCCTTTCTTGCCATCAAATATCTCAACGCTGAATGGTCAGTATGCACTATAACTCTAGTACCTAGCAAATAGGATCAAAATTTTTCAAAAGCAAAGACTACTGCAAGGAGCTCTTGCTCAGTCACTGTGTAGTTCTTCTGGGCTTCATTGAGGGCTTTACTAGCGTAGTAAATGGGATGAAGAATTTTGTCCCTTCTTTATCCCAATACCACACCTAGAGCAACCCCACTAGCATCGCACATCACCTCAAATGGACTGCTCCAATCCGGAGAAATAATGATAGGTGCAGACACCAACTTCTCTTTTAACTCGCCGAATGCTTTAAGACAGGATTCATCAAAATAAAATTTACACTCTTTCTCCAGCAATTTGCACAGCGGATGCGCAATTTTTGAAAAATCTTTGATGAATCTCCGGTAAAAACCTGCATGCCCAAGAAAGCTTCTCACACCTTTTACAGAGATAGGTGGGGGAAGTTTCTCTATTACCTCGACTTTAGCTCGATCAACCTCTATACCCTTCTCTGAAATGCGATGGCCCAAAACAATACCTTCTTTCACCATAAAGTGGCATTTTTCCCAATTTAATACTAGATTGCAGTCTTCACACCTCTTAAGAACCTCAGATAAATGACTCAAACACCGCTCAAAGGAGTCACCAACCACCGAAAAATCATCCATAAATACCTCAATAGTTTCCTCCACCATATCGTAGAATATCGACATCATACATCTCTGAAATGTGGCAGGTGCATTGCACAACCCAAACGGCATTCTCTTGAAAGCAAAGGTCCTATATGGGCAAGTGAAGGTTGTTTTCTCTTGATCTTCCGGTGCAATATAAATCTGATTATACCCCAAATAACCATCAAGAAAACAGTACCACCCTTTTTCAGCAAGTCTATCCAACATCTGATCCATGAAGGGCATAGGAAAATGGTCTTTTTCCATCCATGCATTTAATTTTCGGTAATCCATACACACCCTCCATCCAGTCACCGGTCTCATTGGAACAAGTTCATTTTTTTCATTGGGGACCACATTCGTTCCCCCTTTCTTAGGTACACACTGAACAGGGCATACCCAACTACTATCGGCGATCGGATATATTACTCCAGCATCCAACCACTTAATGATTTCCTTATTCACGACCTCTTGCATAGGTGGATTTAAGCGTCTCTGATGCTCAATACTTGGCTTGTGGTCGGGCATGAGTTGGATTTCATGATAACAAATACCAGGAGGGATCCCAATAATGTCCGCAATAGTCCACCCAATAGCTCTCTTGAACCTTTTTAGCACTTTCACCAAACTCTCGATTGTTTGTTCGTTCAGGTCTGATGCAATGATTACCGACAAAGTGTCACCATTTCCTAAGAATTCATACCTGTGATGAGGTGGGAGAGCTTTTAGTTCTAACCTTGTAGCCTCCTGTATAGATGGTTTCGCGGGTGGAGACTCGCGATTCTTCATATCTAACTCATATTTCTTCGGTTTAAACCGAACATCACCACGATCAAGAGCCGCGACTAATGACCCATACTCTTCAATGCAATCGCTATCAAAATTCATTATCACTGCCGCTAGTACTTCAACACCTAGACGTTCTTCTATTTATGTCTCGGATGACTTATCAACTTTGTAGGATATAGCAGATACCGATTGGAGATCACCACTCTGCCTCATGGACCTACAAATGTTGAAGGTCACTTCTTCATTGTTCAACCAAAATTTCATCTGCCCCTTTTCCATATGAACTAAAGCTTTACCCGTAGCAAGGAATGGCCTCCCAAGAATAATAGGCACCTTAAAACCGACTTCACAATCAAGAATAACAAAATCGACTGGAAATATGAATGACTCCACTTTTACTAGCACATCGTGGAGTATCCCAATAGGCCTTTTTACTGTTCGATTGGCCATCAGTAGCCGCATCGCAGTGGGCTTTGGGTTACCCAAACCCAACTTCTTGTAAATCGAGAGGGGCATAAGATTTATGCTTGCCCCAAGATCACATAATGCTTTCGTGAAATGTAATAACCCGATTGTACAAGGAATAGTGAAAGCACCCGGATCTTCCTTCTTTTGCACTAGAGATCTTGTAGCAATAGCACTACAATGCTGCATTCTATCATCATCCTCAAAAGTGACTGATCTTTTCTTCGTAACCAGATCTTTCATAAACTTGGCATAACCAAGCATTTGTTCCTGAGCTTCTACCAAAGGGACATTGATGGAAAGTTGCTTCAACATCGTTATAAAACGCCGATATTTACCATCCTCGGTCTTTTTCACTAATCTTTGAGGAAAGGGGGGGGGGTCTAGTCATGGGAGTCACCTTTTTGGGCACTTCAGCAACTTTTCCCATTTTATCTTCTAACTCACCACTAAGCTCCTCCACTTTATCATTATCTCTTATCACCTTTTCTGCATCAGACGGCATAGGTGGGTCAATGGTTTGCTTACCACCCCGAGTAATATTGCCATACAGTGTCCATCATTTTTTGGATTTTGGACAATGTTGCTAGGGAGAGTGCCCGGTTGCCGTGTATTCACCGTCGCAGATAATTGGTCCAGTTGCAACTCAAGCTGCTTAATCGATATTGCATGTGTATCAACTTTCTGCCAATACCCGCTAAATCACTCCTTAACTCTTTAGTGTGCTCATCACTAGCATAGAACCTCCTCATCATTTTGTGCAACATATCCTACACTCGCACCATACTACCTCCACCATCCCTAGGAGCAACTTTATGATTTTGAGGAGGAACATAGGGCCCACTCCTATCATTTCTGTTACCATAGTTACCCCTGTTGAAATTGTTGTCGCGGTTGTAATTTCCATCTCGGGCATAATTACCCTCACGGTTATAATTACCATAGTTCCGACCTTGGTTTCCTTGACCTTGGCGCCAATTTTCCTGATTGGAGCCTTGGGCATTCGGCCGGAAACCCCCCGTCTGCTCATTCACCGCATAGGTGTCCTCCTCATAATAATATTCATCATTTGGTGGTGGTGGTTTAGACAAGTAGTTCATTGCATTTATCTTTTCTGCACCCCCAGTGACATGTTTTAATACCAACCTAAGCTCAGTTCTCATCTGAGCCATCTCTTCACGAATCTCATCTGTGGCTGGGTTGTGTGTGGATTGTACTGTGAAGGTGTTTCTTCCAGTATCTGACTTCCTAGTACTCCAAGCTTTATTATTTCGCGAGATTTTCTCTAACTTTTCAGCGATTTCAACATAAGGACAGTCCCCATAAGAACCACCCGCTATAGTATCCAATACCGCTTTATTATTATCATCATGTCCCCGATAGAAGTATTCTTTTAGTGACTCATCATCGATGCGGTGATTGGGGACACTTCTCAAGAATGAAGTAAACCTATCCCAAGAACTGCTAACTGACTCTCTCGGTAGTGCCACAAAGTTGTTCACTCTGTCTTTGTGGTTTAGTTTTTTTGGGATCGGATAGTAACGTGCTAAGAAAGCATCCCTCAGTTGATTCCAAGTGAAGATTGAGTTATAAGGGAGCTCAGTAAACCATATAGCAGCCTCTCCCGTCAGTGAAAGAGGAAATACTCTTAGCCCAATTACATCCATGTTCAATTCGGGCCTCCCTACACAACTTTTGCACACTGCCCTTACCTTAGCGATGTGGGCATGTGGATCTTCAGAAGGTAGACCTGAGAACAAACCTCTGGTAGTGAGCATTTGCATTAGACTACTGGTTACCACAAAAGTGTGGCCGTGTGGTAGAGGAGGCAAGACAAGTGGCCCGTCAGAGTCTGCAATGTTATCATAACCTCTATAATACTCTTGAGGGCGTGGAGCGGGATTTTGTCCCATTTGTTCATCTTCACCACGATTTTAGGGTAATAATCGACCATGAGCATCAACTGGAGCAGGGATGTTCTGGTTGGGATCATCATCATTAATACCCAAATTTTGATTCATATTTCGTAATGTACGCTCTAGTTCGTGGTCGTCGGGAAACAAAGGTTCTCTTCCTCTTCGCGTATTTGGCATACAAGGAAGTTAGTTCTGCAAGAGACAAAAACAACAAATGAAGTAAAATTAGGAAAATAATGACTAAACTTTAGTAATAAGTTTTAAGTTAATCTCAAAGCCACTTTTCCCGGCAGCGGTGCCAAAATTTGATACGCTCAAACTTACTTCTCAAATAAGAAGTAAAAACGGTCGTATCAAGTAAAGAACCCAACTAATGAGGTTAGGGTCGATCCCACGAGGAAAATGGTTCAAACTTAACTTTATTCTATTATTACTACTATTTAGTCAACTATTTTCCGAGAAAACAAATAACTAAAAGGGGGGTTTTATTTTAAATTAATAAAAATGATTAACTAAATTAAAATAAACAACTAACAGATTCAAATCTCGGAGTTTAATCAATTAATAAAAGTAACTAGGGCTTAAGTGTTCCCCACAGGTTCCCAACTTGATAACTCTAACTATAACAATTCTTTCCTAGTATCTTGCATGTAAAGTGATAAGTTATGTATCTCTAAATCCTTAGTCCGGCATCTAAAAAATTTCACTCCGCACGTTGGTCCGGCTACGTGTGTTGCTATACTAACCCTTATCTTTACCTCATATTAAGCATTGTATTCGGTATTTGACTAAGTTATTACCTCGTACCAACCAATACTAGCCTATTAGATAGTCTACACTAAATCTATGTTGATAATTCTTTTCCTATTATCTACCTCCTTGGTCCGGCAAGTAGCATTAAGGCGAGTTCTAACGTTGGCCATCCGTTAAAAAGACTTCTACATGAAAGAATTATTAAAACATGCAAGACACCATTCTAGAATTGTTATTTTAGTTAGATTTTACCTTGTTATTCACCCATGGTTCCCACAACCCTAGCTATGGAGTTTAGTTACCCATGGTCATAATTACATAATTCATATTTTTAATGGAAGAATTCATGCACTTACTTTAATGAGAACGAATAAATTCCAGAATTTAACTTGATTAATCCACAAAATCACCAACAATCAATTCCGGAAAAAGTATATCAATTACCAAAATCAAGAGTTCAATACTATAACAAGAGAACTAACAATAGTCAAGAGTCTAACCCCAAAAACGAGGTTTTTTGAACTATTTATAATAAAAACAAAACCTAATAAAAGAAGGTTTCTAATTAATGAAAATCGGTCCACACGCGTCTGAGTCGACGGACCTCGTGACGGACCGTCGTGGGCACGATGGACCATCATGGCCTCCGTCGTCCATACTTCACAAATTCTGCTGCTGCTTTCTTCATTACCCTTGACGTACAGGTATGACAGACCGTTTGAAGCACGACGGTCCGTCGAAGGGATCCGTTCCATAATACTTAAACTTCTTAGAATTTAGGTACTAGGACTACTCTCTGATCATTACGACGAACCAGCAGGATGGACCGTCGTGGCTATGACGGTCCGTCATGAACTTCCGTTGTCCCACACTTGGTCAGACTTCCCCATCTTCCTTCAGCAGCTTCTCTCCTCACTACGATGCCACCTACGGATCGTCACAGCCTCGATGGACCGTCATAAGCTCCGTAGGTGGTCTCTTCTGCATTTCTTGCTCAAAACTCCCGCGTTCATCTTTGGACATATTTCCTGCAAATAAAGAGAAACTTACATAAAAAATCAATTCAAAAAGGCTTTAGACACACACTAAACTTAAGGAAAAAGCATTAAAAGTACCGTGAAAGCATGGTACATCACATAGTCATTTTCGGGTTGTTACACTAAGTATGGCGTAATGCATAAAGTCATGATAAACGGACATTTATATAAAACATGCTCTTTTTGATTTAAACATCATAGCATAAGCATAAAGACAACATTTAACACCTTAGAAACATATAAGATATCACATAAGCATTTAATCAAATATTGAAGAACATTACAGTGAACTAAGTTCCACTTCACAGTAACCCTTTTAGCTTATATCCTTCTCACCAAATGTTAACCTAAGACTCACTTAAGTGAGACTAAGAGAAATCGCCCATACACCCTCTCTAAGCACACATGAATGATCCTTAAGACTACCTAAGATAAGATTGTTCCCTTTTCCTTTCATTAACTCCCCACCTAAGGTTACTCTAAGATTCACCTAAGTAGGAAAAGGAGAGACCGCCCATACACCCTCTTCAAGCTTACCTAAGCAACCCTCAAAGCTACCCTAGATAGAGCACATTCTATTCATCATACCTTAGCTAAAGTCGTGATCATTCATTAAGTCAATTAAAAGACATTTCATTCATTATAGACTTCACATAATGGTCTTGGAAATACCTAGGGACTCACATACTATTATCTTCAAAGTCTAGTCGTGCAATGTCTAGATAGCGTCCCATTCCACTACCTAAACTTCCTAGAACTTATCCAACACTAGCATGTATCCCACATGATGAGAATAGGCAATAAACGACATAGACCATACTAGCTAGGCATGGAATCCGGAGTCATAAACCTACTCCTATGGAGGGTGTTCTACTCGCCAAGGGTAGAACTAAGACACATCCTATGTAGGCACATGGTTAAGGAATATCAAGGTCTTTTATGTACTCTAGTCTCATTCTCAAGTAGAGGTACATTGTACTCTAGTCTCCTTCTTAAGTAGAGCTACAAACCATAACATATTCACTCGGTGCTAGCCTTTGTTCTCATAGAGTAAGTTCAATATAAGGGACATATAAAAAGGTACCATGTCTTAGTCATTACCTAGTCATTATGCACCTACCAAAGATGGGTCCACTAGGGCTGCCATTCAATGTTCTATAAGGATAGCTCATTCTTAACCTTCTTTCTATATACAAGATTCCACATATTAGTGATGCTTAGAAGGGCATCATCTTAGGTCTACCGATCCTAGACTTTCATTAAACATTCATCCATACTCATACAAGACAAAGGTGCCTAAGCCTACTAAGTCAAGATGTTCATATTCATCATATACATGTATCAAGTAAGGGACATAATCTACCAAAACAAGACACATCATTAATTCACATTAGCACATATAACATATCATTCTTTGAAGCACTTAGGAATGACCCTTATCATCTTTATGTCATCCTATACGTTACTATAACATCATCAATATAACCATCATATACTCATATAGTCAAGTAGGAATAATAATGTATCAACTTTAAGACTACACACATAAACACATAGTCATAATCTGACATGATCACCTAATATCCATAGAAGAACACATACTTTCACATTACTAGCATGTAGATAGATATAATCATACTTCACATAATCAATTACACAAATCATCATGATACTTCAAGTAGTGCCGACAAGGCTATGATAATCAATATACTTAAAATAACGCCGACAAGGCCACATCAATCACATAACATCGCCACCATAAGTGGACCATACCAATCACAACATAATTGAAGTCTAATTAAAATAAAATATAGAGAATTATGGCAGCGTACCACCAATCCATTCTCACCACTTCAACCCATGTCTAAATCATCCAATTCAATACCATAAGGCCCTTACCCCTGGCCATGAACATCAATTCAAAGTATAAAGGATAATACTAGATGAAACTAGGTCAATTCAATATATATTTAACAATCTAAGATTAATTAGATATCAATTGAATCCAATTCTTGCATCATTAGAAAGCCCATAAGAAACTACACATTAATTCATAAACATTAGACCAATATCAAGTAACCCATAAGTTAGTCAAAATCTAGGGTTCATTAATTTCATGGGTTCATAGGTTAATTGAGTTAAAATCATATTGCTAACCACAATTCAATCACTAAACAATGATTAAAAATCTTTAATGCAAGAACCCATGGTAGATCATGAAAAAGGTCAATTTATCTTTCGAAAACTTTAGAAAACATCTTTGAAAGTTGGGCTCCTTGATGACACGAGTTTCAAGGATCAAAAGTCATACCTTTATTGGATAAAATCCACGAAATTTGGTGAATATATCAATGAAGAACTTCAATCCTAGCTTCAACCTTACCCTTGTTTAAAGAATCTTGACAAATCTTGAATTTTCTTGAATGGACTCTTCTACTTTGATTTTTTTCTTAAGGTTTTGCCCTAGGGTTTGAGAGAGAAGAGAATGATGAATTTAAAGATGGAATTATGATTATGTAAGGCTTTATGGGACTCGTGAAACCCGTTTTATTTAGGTTTTCCTAGTGGGAAAAGGAGAGGAAATTACCTTAATTACTATTTTCCCGCGGCCAAAATGGGACTGCACCATACTATTCACTAAAATTGTCATAACTTTTTACTCGAAAACTATATTGATGCGAAATCTGTGGCGTTGGAAAGAGGATTCAAATACCTTTAATTCAATAGCTCATGGCTCACGTAATTCTTAATATTCTAAGAGATATGGTCGTTTGAAATTTACCCAAATAAAATCTTGTGTCTAGACTTAATTGGTAAGGGGACATTCAACTCTACTTTGTGCAAGGTTTTTCTAATGACCTTAATTGATATTGAAAATCGTTCGCACACTAAGAAAATTACCTTAAAACGTAAGAAAATTAAGAGTCACTCAGTATGACCTTATAAGAAAATTTAAGAATTTCTAGGGCTTAACTTAGAAAATTTTGGGATGTTACAGATTTCCATAATTTTAACAAAAAGGACCATTTTACAGTAAGCTCTCCAAAATTACAGTGAACCCATTTTAACTTTACAGTGAATACATTTAATCAATAAACAGTGAACCAATATCCTTAGAGGTTTCCCTAACCAAGTGATCCTTAAGACCACCAACCAGAGGCTTACCTCGCTCGGGAGACAATTCCACACATTAATAATTAGACAATAGAGGAGCATTCATACATTAAAAACATTATCAAGGTACTCTACTCCAATGGGACTTATAAGTTATTCTAAGTGCAATGTGAGAGTAGAATCCCATACTACCACTCCCACTTAGTGCCCCTTAAGGATTCCCTTGGATCAAGCACACCGCATTCCTATCAAGACACCGTGACCTCCCAAGGTCAAGCCAAGAGAAAGTGAACTCATTTCCGTAGGAGTTTCCCTAACAAAGATTATCCTAAGTCTGTCCAAGGTAAGACATGAAGGAAACACCCATACACCTCCTTAAATACACACTTAAGAGATCCGTAAGACTACATATTATAGGCTTACTCCACTCGGGTGAACAAGTCCCCACTCAATAACAAGACATTACAAGTACACTCAAACCCATCAAATAAGACACACACAAACTTCCCTTTCTAAATTCCTACTTAGTGCAATGAATAGATCGCATCCCATTCCACCACCTAACCTAAGTAGTACACTCTTTTAGAAAACTTATCTCATTCAATTCATACAAGACACACCAAAACTCCCTTTTCGGAATGCTTACCTAGTGCAATTGATAGATAGCGTCCCATTCCACCACCTACCCTAAGTAGTACACTCTTTTAGGAGACTTAGTTTTTTCATTCTTTTTTAGGGGAATAGCTTTAACCGTCATAGAATATGAGGGATAGACATGGAATCCCGAATTCTACCCTTATCGGGGAAGGGTTCCCCACTTTCCTAGGGTAGGGTCAATCTTTTAGCTTTTACATGGCTTTCCCAATACAACGCCTATGTGGGAGCATAGTTAAGGGATAAGGAGATTGCTTCTATGTTACTCATTCTCTACTAACGAGGAGTACTCATCTCAAGAGGTACATTGTAATACAACATCTTAACTCACGAAGTGTAACCACCCCTTCTTCATATTCTCTCGCTGCTAAGCATAATTCTCCACGAGTCTCAACATTATAACTATAGGTTAAGGATAGCTAGTGGACACCAAATCTTAACTCACTAAGACATAAATCCTCTGACCTACCTTAGAAAGCTCTTGGGATGTACTGAGGTTGCTAGTAAACAGTTCATCTCAACTAATGAAGAGTTTTCACCCCAAAACTTCCCTTTTTACTTAACTTAGCTTCATTCATTCATTCAAGTGTGTGTAACTGTGTGTACATGTGAACAAACCTTGCAGATAAGCATCATTTCATTTACATTGAGTTCTATACATGCTTAGACCTTCATTCATCACATTACACACTTTGACATGCTTCACATATCCATATAAGTCATTTAGACATAATCTCTAACATACTTCTCATAATAAGCTTCATAAGCCACATTAACAAGAACAACATCATAATCATCTTAATTCACATAATATGCCTTAATGGCCTCTTTCGCAATACACAAGTAACTTCACATTCATACAATTCAAGTAAACACCGCCTTCAAAGGTGGACCATACCAATCAAGACCATTTTATCAATAAAGCTAAACAACATAAGCAACTTACCCTTTATCCAAGATTCCATCACCTAGAATATTTTACTCAACATTTGATCATAATATAGCCCTTAGTGCATTAGCTAAACAACAATACCAACACAAGGAAACCAAATCTTAAAGACTACAAAATCATGCTCATTCAACCCATTCCTTAAGCCAAAAATTGATAAAAAGCTTTACCATGATTTCATTGAAGTTTTATCATTAAAATCACTAACTAACATTAGAAACATTATATTTTAATCATTTAAAACGTCTTCATGCAAGACCCATATTTAGAGTTAAAGATAGAAGAAGTTAAGGTTGAAAACCCTTTTTGAAAATCTATTAGAAAGGACTCCATTAATGGAAGAGAGTTCAAGGATGAATACCATACCTCAAATAGAAGAAAACCCACTCATTTTGTATGAAGAAACGTCCACCAACAGCCATCCTAGTTCTTTCTTGAGTCTTAGCTTCTATGGAGTTTTGAGAGGGTCTTTCTTGAGAGAGGGGTTTAGGATTTTAGGAAATGAAGTCTAAAATTAGGTTTTAGAGTTTGAAACATCTTAATATACCTAAAAGACCCTAAAAATAACTTCCTAGGTTCATAAAAGACTTAGGGTGAATTTACCAAACACCCCAAGCCAAAACAGAAAAAATAGCTTTTCACAGGTAGCACTAATGACTGCTAACCAACGGCCCAATTGTCAAACGAGGCCCCGTTGGTGAGGGGTCGTTGGTTGGGTATGCAACCCTCAAAACCTGAATACCTTCAGGTACAATCAAAGGACCAAGTCAACGAGCCGTCGATTGGTCAACTAGCCTTCAACTGGTTTGTTGATGGACACTATCTGGGCCGTTTTGTGTTTAAGTCTTGGGCCCTTCTCTAGGGCCCCTCGTGGGTACTAGGTGGGGTTGTACCCGGACGTTTAACCCCTAAACATATTATTCTAGGTCTTAGAAACATCCCACACCAATTTCGATTAAAACTAACACGTAAAACTCACTAAAACACATACGGACACACAAGTACTTTCTAAGGTATATCTTCCAAACGTCATGGACGTTCTCGGACGTTTAACCTTCAAACTTAACCAAACTTCACACACTGCCTATGAATATCAATGTAACTCATTTTAACACAAAACTAACTCACGAAACATTCACGAACCTCTTGTTCACATTAGTTCATTTTAGGGTGTTATAACTATGATCTCTAGTATCAATATTAAGGTTGTTTCCACCATATAATCTATTAAGAAACCCTTTTCCATAAATATTGACCCATTCTATTACGTTCAACTGATTGAAAAATGAATTCGGGAAATGAAAAGCTTACCTTTCACATCAAGAATGGTGAAAAATGAGTTAGAATTGCCCGGGGGTCGTTCCTTAGCACTAAAAGTAAAAAAAAGTGCCAAATTGTAACAGAACACTCCTGGAATAAATTCAATTCCCATTTTTTACAACACACCTCTAACACGCTACCCTTAGAAACTATTTTTCGCACTATGACCAATTCTTGGATATCTACTAATTCAAATTCAATTCTGTAAAATTGTACGGGTTCGTTAACAAGTTATATAATATATCATGTAACAAAATTTATAATCAAGTCACTCAATTGCTACCAAATTTCCCTACTCCTTAAAGACTCCGATTTCCTCCAGATCTGGACAAGGTTGGGAAAGATTCAAATACTATAGAAAGTATTTCTGTTCCCAATATTCCCCTTGTTGGCATTTCTATAACGACGGGACCCGCTCGTTATAATAGATACCAATTTACCCATCATTGTTCCCCGAGTGAAAAAACTGAGTAAAAGTATGCTAAGGAAAGAACAAAGTAGTAAATTATTCGATGAATAATTGGGGCTACTTCTCTCGCATATCCCTCTCAGTTTCCAAAGTAGCTTCTTCCACTGGACGCTGCTTCCATTGAACTTTCACAAACTTAATCTATTTTTTCCTCAACTTACGCACACCACAATTAAGAATAGCAATCGGTTCCTCATCATATTGGAGGTCTTTATCTAGCTTGATTGTAACACCCTAAAACGAACTATAGTGAACTAGAGCTTCGTGAATGTTTCTTGAGTTAATATTATGATAAATTGAGTTATAATGATGTTCTTAGGCAGTGTGTGAAGTTTAGTTATTTTTGAAGGTCAAACGTCCAAGAACGTCCACGACGTTCACAAGGTGTGCCTCAGAAAGTGCTTGTATATTTTCATGTGTTTGAGTGAGTTTTACGTGTTCGTTTTGTTTGAAATTGGTGGCAGATATTCCTATGACCTAGAAGACTATGTTTAGGGGTTTAACGTCTGGGTACGACCCCACCTAGGACCCAAGAGCGGCCCAAGAAGAGGACCCCACCTCTTGGTAAGAATCTCCCAAGTAGTGACCAAACGACGACCACAAGGGACAGACTGTTGGTCAAACGACAGCCCGCCGACCATGGGCGTCGATTGGTCCTGAAAGGTATGAAATACCTGCACAATATGAAGCTCCATCCCCCATCGAAGAAATACCACCAACGGGCCGTTGATGGACAAACGGTCCGTTGGTTGGAGCCTCTGTGAAGCTGCCAAAAAGTTTTAACTTTACTATTTTGACTTGGGGTGTTTGGTAAATTTACCCCAAGTCTCTTATGAACCTAGGGTGATAGTTTTAGGGTATTTTAGGTATATTAAAGTGTTTCAAACCCTAAGACCTCATTTTATACTTCATTTCCTAAAACCCAAAACCCTTCTCTCTTAAAAGACTCTCTCAAACTCCATAGAATCTCAAGAAGGAGCTAGGAGGGTTGGTGGTGGTCGAGTTCTTCATCAAAATCATTGGGGTTTCTTCTACATTAAGGAATGGTAGTAATCTTTGAACTCTCTTCAATTCAAGGAGTCTTTTCTCATAGATTTTCAAAAAAAGGTTTTCAACCATAACTTCTTCTATACTTAACTCTAAATATGGGTCTTGCATGAAAACATTTTAAATGATTTAAAAATGATGTTTCTATTGTAATTTGGTGATTTTAGTGCTAAAACTTCAATGAAAATATTGTAAGATCCCAAAAATGACTTAGGTGAATCTAGAGCCTAACGTGGTTGTCATGATGATATAAGGTCCTAAAATAGTCTATAAAGTGTTGTTGAGGCAGTAGCTAAGAGTTTAGGTGCACTGGAAGTCAAACGTCAAGGGTCGACCAAGACATTCGACGACTAAGTCACCTAAAGGCCTCGTATGTGATTCTATATGATTATTTGTAATGAATGAGTTTATATGGTTCTTAAGTGTGTTTATATGATGTTTATATTCAGCATGTTAAGTTTCGTGAAGTTTGGAGGTCAAACGCTCAAGAACGTCCATGACGTTTGAAAGTTGTTCCTAGAAATGACCTTTTGTGTCTAAGCATGTTTTGTCGAGTTTTACGTGTTTTTTTAAGATGAAACTTATCTGGTAGGTTCTAAACTCGTATATGTACATGTTTGGTTTGGAAACGTCCGGGTACAACTCCATGTAGGACCCGCAAGGGGCCCTAGAGGATGACCACAACCTAGACCTCAACGCTGCCAGGCAGTGTCCAATCGACGACCCAAATGACGACCAGTCTACCAAGCAACGGCTCGTCGATGGGTCTTGTCTATGGATCCACTTGTACTGCAGGTTGGTGAGTTTCAGTTGCAACCCACGAGACCCAAACGACAGGGCGTGGTTGAGACCATGGACCATCGATGGTCTCGTCGTTGGTGCAGCCTGTTTTCTTGCCAGCTTACTGTTAAGTTGAGGGTGAACTTGTAAATTCACCTCAAGCCCCTATAAGCCTATGGACGGTTGTTTTGAGTGTCTAAGGGTATTTTAAGTGTTTATAAGTCACTAAACACATTATTAAACCCTAACACTAAGATCAAAACATATTCCCTCCAAAAGTTCTTCCAAAACCTCCATAAGAGTTCTAGCTGAAGATGAAGCTTGAAGATGGGTGTTCAATGGAGTTTATTCATCAATTGTCATTGGGTTCTTCAAATAAGTTAGGGGATTTCTTCATCTAAGGTTTTCTATCACCTTAGAGCCAATTTCAAAGATGTTTTCAAAGTGATTTCAAAAAGAATGAAAAGTCCTATTTCTACTCTAAATCATTGGTTCTTGCATGAAAGGTTTTCAAACGTTAAGATATGATGTTATTAATGTTAAATTGATGTTTTCCAATGAAATTTTCCATAAACCCATGATCTTCTCAATTCTCTAATTTTCACTAAAATATGGGTGAATTGACTATGTTTTGAGATTGATGATTTCATGTGTAGATTGCTATGGGATTTTGAATGATGTATATATTATGTATGAATTATGTATAGGCTGTTTCAATTTGACTAATTGAGTAATGAATACTCTTAGATCTATTGGCTATTAGGCTTATTGAATTGATATGAACTTGATGCTTGTAGATGTTATTGTAGTTTCTTATGGGCATTCTAATGATATAAGAATTATATTCAATTGATATCTAATTGGTCGTAGATTTATAATTCTATATTGTATTGACTTAGATTCATTGATTATTATGATTTATGTTTTGAATTGATGTTCATAGCCATGGGTAAGGGCCTTATGGTATTGAATTGAATGGTTTGGCTTAGGATTGAGGTGATGAGATCAAGTGGGTGGTATAGCCATGGGTAAGGGCCTTATGGTATTGAATTGAATGGTTTGGCTTAGGATTGAGGTGATGAGATCAAGTGGGTGGTATGCTACCCTAATTCTTTTATTATTGTGTATAGTTAATGTAATTTAGTTTTTGGATTATATGTGATTGGTATGGTCCACTTATGGTGGCGGTGTTATGTGAATTGATGTGGCCTTGTCGGCATTATTTTAAGTGTATTGATGATCATGGCCTTGTCAGCACTACTTGAAGTAATATGTTGATTAGTATAGTTGATTATGTGAATTATGACTATATCTATCTATATGTGAAGTAATGAGCAAACATGTGTTCTTTTATTGATGTCATTTAGGTGATCATATTATACTAAGGGCTATGTGTTAAGTGTGTAGTCTTAGAGTAGATGTGTGGTTGTTCCTAACTTGGCTTAAGTCTATAATGATTATGTTGATGATGTTAATGTAATGGATAGGTTGGGTAAATAATGTATGTTGTGTCTTGTTTAGGTAGACTTGTGTCCCTTACTTGATGCTTATTTGAAAATGTGATGTATTGACTAAGGAACCTAAAGGGTCTTAATCTTGAATAAATGAATATAGGTGAGACCTTGAACCAAGTGGTAAGGTTATGAATCGTGAAGTAGTTAGCTGTAATGGTATCCTTCATGTAATGAGTTATGGACTTAAGGTTGATTGGCTGGAACGGCATCATATCATACCTTAGGAAAGTCGGGATGAGCTTCTTGTCGCCATAGTGAGATATGCCCTACTGGACCTTGCTTTGGTAGGGTGAATGTAATTGGGTCATGAACTAGATATGGGACCCTTTTATATGTACCTTAATGTGAATTAATCTATGAGAACTAAGGCTAGCACAGAGTGAGTATGGGCAAGGGGGAGTAGTTCTAGTAAAAGAAAGAGACTAGAATGCTTAGTACGCCCTTCATATTCCTTAACCATGTGCCTACATAGAGTGTCCATGTTCTACCATTGGCAAGTAGAACACCTCATCGGAGTAGGATAGAACTCCGGATTCCATGCTTTGCTACCATGGTCTATGTCGATTATTGCCTATTCTCATCATAGGGAATACCCACTAGCATTAGAGAAGTTCTATGAAGTTTAGGTGGTGGTATGGGACGCAACTTAGACATTGCACAATAGGTTTTGAAGATGTTAGTGAGAGTCCATAGGTCTTCTTTTAGACCATTATGTGAATGTCCTTATGTGATGAATGTCTCTTAAATGAACTTAGAAATATAATGACTTAAGATAGGAAAGCATATTAAGTGTATAAGTTCCTTTCTAGAGTAATTAAGGGTTGTCAAGTTAAGGTGTGAAGGGGGCAAGGGAATGGTCACTTCATTTCTTACTTAGATGAGTCTTAATAAAGATTCTAGTTAGTGAATAAGTTTGACTATGTGGACATCATCCTAACTTAGGTAAGTCTTAAGGAATATTTAGGTAACCTTGAAGAGGTCAATCATGGACGTTATCTTCTTAAGTTACTTGAGTAGGTCTTTACATAACCTTTAAAAGGAGAATGTCATGTTTGGTGTATACTATTGTATTAAGTAAGAATGACTCTATCTTAGGTAGTCTATAGGATCCATTGTGTATGTGTGATAGGGATTTTACGGGTGGTCGCTCCATACTCACGCAAGTGAACCTTGGAATCACCTTTGGTAGGAGAATTTTATGTTTTGTATGTTGATGTTTATAGGTGTGTATGTGTGTCATTATAAGTAATCTTAAGGATCGTTTAGGCACATCTAGAGAGGGTGTATGGTCGGTCTCTCTTTGTGTGACTTAAGTATATCTTAGGATAGCTTTAGTGAGGAGAAGACATGCCAAAGGATGTCATATGTGAAGCTAGGGAACCTCACTGTACAGTGAAGGGGACTTTACTGTAACAGTGAAGTAGTCAGTGTAATATTTCTTAAATTGTGATAATTGCTTAAATGATTTTCTTATGTATTTCTAATGTGATAATGTTGTTCTTATGATTATATTATGATGTTTAAACCGAAATTCATGAAAAGCATGTTATTAATTAAATGTCCCTTTTTCATGGTTTTTGCATGGCTTCCATACTTAGTACATCTAATGTGCTAACCCCTTCAATCCCTTTTTGACTAAAGTGTAGGGAATTAGAAGTCTTGATGTACCGTGGATGATGCATAGGTTTATAAGGGTTGAAGATGAAGTATTGGTGAGTCCTCATTGATTCGAGGACAATATCCGCACGTTCGGTTATGTCTTAATGTTTAAGTCTTTATGTTTATGTCTTGTATGGGATTAGTCCCATGTTTTGTATACACTAAGTTTATATGGTTCAAAGGTTTTAAGGTTTTAAATGAATGTCTTCCGCTTATATGTTGTTTATGAAAAGAAAGTTTTTATTTCTTACGCATTTTTAGTATGTTATTATGCGATAAACGATACAATATGCTTGTATGAGACCTCCAAGAGGTCGAATACGCCGGTCTCAATCCAAGGTTGCTCCCTAACTTCTAGGGTGTACTTGTGGGATGTGACAAGCTTGGTATCAGAGCATAAGGTTTGGGAGTGTTGTAGTTGTCTTATGAACCACATCGAATAGAATCTTGTTTATAATGTGAAAAACGCCACATTATAAATGGGAGACTATTGGGTGCTAGGAAAAATTTCACTTCTTCATTCATCTAATCGTGCCTAAGAGCCTTGTCTATGGTGTCTTTCCTTTGTCTTCCCTTTGTGTTGGTCATTTGAGTGTGACCTTATGAGGTTTGGGTTGAGGGAGAGAAAAGATGAGATGTGGCTTGTAAGAGGAGGTGTGGCTTGTTAGATGAGGTGTGAAAGATGGTGTTGATGACCTAGAATTGGTTTAGTTACCTTTTGAAGGGTAGTGGAGTTTAAAATAATGGTAAGGTATAGACTTGGAATGTGAAAGAGTAATGGTGAGTTTCTCTTAGTAAGGGGGATGTAATGGCTAGATGGTTGAACCTTGAGAGTCTTTCGTTTCATGAGCTAGACTTTGAGTGAGAAAGATTGTTAATATTTGAGGTGTCGTGCGAGTTCCTTGAGGTAGATGTTATTTGACCTTTGAATGGGTTTCTCCTAAGTGGGGGAGTATGGTGAGGAGTATGGTTGTTGAGGAGTGAGGTATCCTTAACTTTGCTATATGTGTTTATTCAAGCCTAATACAAAGAGTTCTTGGTGACTTGATTTGTATAGGAGTTATTGTGGAACATTGGTTTCCAAACATTCTCCTTATGATATGCATGCTTGGTTGGAATTGAATTTCATTAACTTCTTGGATTATGTGTTTTGTGAGACCATGACTATGTTTTAAAAGGTGTTAATATGATGTTACCTTGCATATTAGCATGTTTGTATCATGAATTGCCTAAAAGTTGCATTTTTGGAAAATTTGCACAATTCACTGTAGCATGAAATCATTGTTCACTGTAAATTTTTGCGAAAATTAATTAATTGATTCTTTGATCTAAAATTGTTGTTATATGGTTAGAACTGATGTATATGAGCATGCTAATGAATATAAAATGATTTTTGTTATTTGGAGTTAAGGAGATGAGTTTTGTAGCATAATAAGTTATAGAATCCTATTCCAGTTGCTTGTTGTGTTGTAATTCTCCTTATTGTGTGAAATTGATGTTTTCTCCTTGATTATGTGCTATATGGGTTGGTTATGAGTTAATTACTTGATCCTTACTCTTGGAATTGTTCAGAGATTGACTAGTGTCATTCGAGGACGAATGTTGTCCAAGTGGGGGAGAATGTAAGACCCCAAAAATGACTTAGGTGAAGCTAGAGCCTTACGTGGTTTTCATAATGGTCTAAGGTCCTAAAATAGTCTATAAAGTGTTTTGAGTCAGTAGCTAAGAGTTTAGGTGCATTTGAAGTCAAACATCAAGGGTCGACCAAGACGTTCGACGACTAAGTCACCTAAATGCCTTGTATGTGATTCTATGTGATTATGTGTAATGCATGAGTTTATATGGTTCTTAAACTTGTTTATATGATGTTTATAGTCAGCATGTTAAGTTTCGTGAAGTTTGGAGGTCAAACGCAAAAGACGTCCATGACTTTTGAAAGTTGTTCCTAGAAATGACTTTGTGTGTTTAAGCATGTTTCATCTAGTTTTACGTGTTAGTTTTGGATGAAACTTATGTGGTAGCTTCTAAACTCGTATACGTACATGTTTGGGTTGGAAATGTCTGGGTACGACTCCATGTAGGACCCGCAAGGGGCCCTAGTGGAGGACCCCAACCTAGAGCTCAACAATGCCAGGCAGTGTCCAATCGATGACCCAAACGACGGCCAGTCGACCAGAAAACGGCTCGTCGATGGGTCTTGTCGATGGATCCACTTGTCCTGCAGGTTGGTGAGTTTCAGGTGCAACCCACGAGACTCAAACGACGGGGTGTGGGTGAGAATACGGACCGTCGATGGTCTCGTCGTTTGTGCAACCTATTTTCCTGCCAACTTACTGTTAAGTTGAGGGTGAACTTGTACTTTCACCCCAAGCCCCTATAAGCCTATGGAAGATATTTTTGAGTGTCTAGAGTATTTTAAGTGTGTATAAGTCATTAAACACATTATTAAACCCTAACACTAAGATCAAAACATATTCCCTCCAAAAGTTCTTCCAAAACCTCCATTAGAGTTCAAGGTGAAGATGAAGCTTGAAGATGGGTCTTCAATGGAGTTTCTTCATCAATTGGCATTGGGTTCTTCAAATAAGGTATGAGAGTTCTTCATCTAAGGTTTTCTATTACCTTAGAGCCAATTTCAAAGATGTTTTCAAAGTGATTCAAAAAAGAATGAAAAGTCTAATTTCTACTCTAAATCAGGGGTTCTTGTATGAAAGGTTTTCAAACGTTAAGATATGATGTTATTAATGTTATATTGATGTTTAAAAATGAAATTCTCCATGAACCCATGATCTTCTCAATTCTCTAATTTTCACTAAAATATGGGTGAATTGACTATGTTTTGAGATTGATGATTTCATGTGTGGATTTCTATGGGCTTTTGAATGATGTATAGATTATGTATGAATGATGTATAGGCTTTTTCAATTTGATTAGTTGAGTAATGAATACTCTTAGATCTATTGGCTATTAGGTTTATTGAATTGATATGAACTTGATGCTTGTAGATTTTATTGTAGTTTCTTATGGGCTTTCTAATGATATAGGAATTGTATTCAATTGATATCTAATTGGTCTTAGATTTATAATTCTAGATTGAATTGACTTATATTCATTGATTATTATGATTTATGTTTTGAATTGATGTTCATGGCCATGAGTAAGGGCCTTATGGTATTGAACTAAATGGTTTGGCTTTGGATTGAAGTAATGAGATCAAGTGCGTGGTATGCTGCCCTAATTCTTTTATTATTGTGTATAGTTATTGTAATTTAGTTTTTGGATTATATCTGATTGGTATGGTCCACTTATGGTGGCGGTGTTATGTAAATTTATGTGGCCTTATCGGTGTTATTTTAAGTATATTGATGATCACAGCCTTGTCGGCACTACTTGAAGTAATATGTTGATTAGTATAGTTGATTATGTGAATTATGACTATATCTATCTATATGTGAAGTAATGATAAAACATGTGTTCTTCTATTGATGTCATTTAGGTGATCATATTAGACTAAGGGCTATATGTCAAGTGTGTAGTCTAAGAGTTCATGTGTGGTTGTTCCTAACTTGGCTTAAGTCTATAATGATTATATTGATGATGTTAATGTAATGGATAGGTTGGATAAATAATGTTAAGGGTCATTCCTAAGAGTCTAAATAAGATAGGCTATATGTGTTAAACGGAAGTATGGTGTGTCTTGTTTATGTAGACTTGTGTCCGTTACTTGATGCTTATTTGAAAATGTGATGTCTTGAATAAGGAACCTAAAGGGTCTTAGTCTTAAATAAATGAATATAAGTGAGACCTTGCATAATAATACCAAGGTCATTTATGTGGAACCTTGAACCAAGTGGTAAGGTTATGAATCGTGAAGTAGTTAGCCTTAATGGTATCCTTAATGTAATGAGTGATGGACTTAAGGTTGATTGGCTGGAACGGCATCATATCATACCTTAGGAAAGTCGTGATAAGCTTCTTGTCGCCATAGTGAGATATGCCCTAGTGGACCTTGCTTTGGTAGGGTGAATGTAATTGGGTCATGAACTAGATATGGGACCCTTTAATATGAACCTTCATGTGAATTGATCTATGAGAACTAAGGCTATCACCGAGTGAGTATGGGCAAGGGGGAGTTCAAGGTGAAGATGAAGCTTGAAGATGGGTCTTCAATGGAGTTTCTTCATCAATTGGCATTGGGTTTCTTCAAATAAGGTATGAGAGTTCTTCATCTAAGGTTTTCTATCACCTTAGAGCCAATTTCAAAGATGTTTTCAAAGTGATTCAAAAAAGAATGAAAAGTCCAATTTCTACTCTAAATCAAGGGTTCTTGCATTAAAGGTTTTCAAACGTTAAGATATGATGTTATTAATGTTATATTGATGTTTAAAAATAAAATTCTCCATGAACCCATGATCTTCTCAATTCTCTAATTTTCACTAAAATATGGGTGAATTGACTATGTTTTGAGATTGATGATTTCATGTGTAGATTGCTATGGGATTTTGAATGATGTATAGATTATGTATGAATGATGTATAGGTTTTTTCAATTTGATTAATTGAGTAATGAATACTCTTAGATCTATTGGCTATTAGGTTTATTGAATTGATATGAACTTGATACTTATAGATTTTATTGTAGTTTCTTATGGGCTCTAATGATATAAGAATTGTATTCAATTGATATCTAATTGGTCTTAGATTGATAATTATAGATTGAATTGACTTATATTCATTGATTATTATGATTTATGTTTTGAATTGATTTTAATGGCCATGAGTAAGGGCCTTATGGTATTGAACTAAATGGTTTGGCTTTGGATTGAAGTGATGAGATCAAGTGGGTGGTATGCTTCCCTAATTCTTTTATTATTGTGTATAGTTATTGTAATTTAGTTTTTGGATTATATCTGATTGGTATGATCCACTTATGGTGGCGGTGTTATGTGAATTTATGTGGCCTTGTCGGCGTTATTTTAAGTATATTGATGATCATGGCCTTGTCGGCACTACTTGAAGTAATATGTTGATTAGTATAGTTGATTATGTGAATTATGACTATATCTATCTATATGTGAAGTAATGAGAAAACTTGTGTTCTTCTATTGATGTCATTTAGGTGATCATATTAGACTAAGGGCTATATATCAATTGTGTAGTCTAAGAGTTCATGTGTGGTTGTTCCTAACTTGGCTTAAGTCTATAATGATTATATTGATGATGTTAATGTAATGGATAGGTTGGATAAATAATGTTAAGGGTCATTCCTAAGAGTCTAAATAAGATAGGCTATATGTGTTAAACGAAAGTATGTTGTGTCTTATTTATGTAGACTTGTGTCCCTTACTTGATGCTTATTTGAAAATGTGATGTCTTGAATAAGGAACCTAAAGTGTCTTATTCTTAAATAAATGAATATAGGTGAGACCTTGCATAATGATACCAAGGTCATTTATGTGGAACCTTGAACCAAGTGGTAAGGTTATGAATCGTGAAGTAGTTAGCCGTAATGGTATCCCTCATGTAATGAGTGATGGACTTAAGGTTGATTGGCTGGAACGGCATCATATCATACCTTAGGAAAGTCGCGATAAGCTTCTTGTCGCCATAGTGAGATATGCCCTAGTGGACCTTGCTTTGGTAGGGTGAATGTAATTGGGTCATGAACTAGATATAGGACCCTTTAATATGAACCTTAATGTGAATTGATCTATGAGTACTAAGGCTAGCACCGAGAGAGTATGGGCAAGGGAGAGTAGTTCTAGTTAAGAAAGAGACTAGAATGCTTAGTACGCCCTTCATATTCCTTAACCATGTGCCTACATAGGGTGTCTATGTTCTACCATTGGCAAGTAGAACACCTCATCGGAGTAGGATAAAAATCCGGATATCATTCTTTGCTACCATGGTCTATGTCGGTCATTGCATATTCTCATCATACGGGATACCCACTAGCATTAGAGAAGTTCGATGAAGTTTAGGTGGTGGTATGGGACGCTACTTAGACATTGCACAATAGGTTTGAAGATGTTAGTGAGAGTTCCTAGGTCTTCTTTAAGACCATTATAAGAATGTCTTTATCTGATGAATGTCTATTAAATGAACTTACTAAAGTAATGACTTAAGATAGGAAAGCATGTTAAGTGTATAAGTTTCTTTCTAGATTAATTAAGGGTTGTGAAGTTAATGTGTGAAGGGGGCAAGGGAATGGTCACTTCATTTCTTACTTAGATGAGTCTTAATAAAGATTCTAGTTAGTGAATATGTTTGACTATGTGGACATGATCCTAACTTAGGTAAGTCTTAAGGACTATTTAGGTAATCTTTAAGAGGTCAATCATGGACGTTATCTTCTTGAGTTACTTGAGTAGGTCTTTAGATAACCTTTGAAAGGAGAATGTCATGTTTTGTGTATACTATTGTATTAAGTAAGAATGATTCTATCTTAGGTAGTCTATAGGATCCCTTGTGTGTGTGATAAGTATTTTATGGGCGGTCGCTCTATACTCACTCAAGTGAACCTTGTAACCACCTTTGGTAGGAGAATCTTATGTTTTGTATGTTGATGTTTGTAGGTGTGTATGTCTCATCATGAGTAATCTTAAGGATTGTTTAGGCATATTTACAGAGGGTGTATGGGCAGTCTCTCTTTGTGTGATTTAAGTGAATCTTAGGATAGCTTTATTGAGGAGACGGCATGCCAAAGGATGTCATATGTGAAGCTAGGGAACCTCACTGTACAGTGAAGGAGCTTCAGTGTAACAGTGAAGTAGTCACTGTAATATTTCTTAAATTGTGATAATTGCTTAAATGATTTTCTTATGTATTTATAATGTGATAATGTTGTTCTTATGATTATATTATGATGTTTAAACCAAAATTCATGAAAAGCATGTTATTAACTAAATGTCCCTTTTTCATGTTTTTTTCATGGCTTCCATACTTAGTACATCTAATGTGCTAACCCCTTCTTTCCCTTTTAGACTAAAGTGTAGGGCATTAAAAGTCTTGATGTGCCGTGGATGATGGATAGGTTTCTAAGGGTTGAAGATGAAGTATTGGTGAGTCCTCGTCGATTCGAGGACAATATCCACACGTTCGGTTATGTCTTAATGTTTAAGTCTTTATGTTTATGTCTTGTATGGAATTAGTCCCAACTTTTGTATACTCTAAGTTTAGATGTTTCAAATGTTTTAAGGTTTTAAATGAAAGTCTTCCGCTTATATGTTGTTTATAAAAAAAAGTTTTTAATTCTTATGCATTTTTAGTATGTTATTATGCGATGAACGATACGATAGGCTTGTATGAGACCTCCTAGAGGTCGAATACGCCGGTCGCGATCCAAGATTGCACCCTAACTTCTAGGGTGTACTTATGGGATGTGACAAACATGTTAAAGATTTTTATCAAATTTTGGCTTAAGGAATGGGTTAAATGAGCATGGTTTTGTAGTCTTTGAGCTTTGGTTTCCTTGTGTTGATATTGTTGTTTAGCTACTGCACTAAGGGCTATTTTATGATGAATTATTGAGAAAATTGTGAATATGTGTGAAATCTTTGGAAGAATGATAAGTTAGTTTCATTGTTCACTCTCCTTATGAAATGCTCTTGAGTGGTATGGTCCATCTTCTTGGTGGTGGTGTTTACTTGAATTATATGAATGTGAAGTTACTTGTGTATTGTGAAAGAGGACATGGAGGCATATTATGTGAACTAAGATGATTGTGATGGTATTCTTGTTAATGTGTCTTATAAAGCTTATTATGAGAAGCATGTAAGAGATTATGTCTAAATGACTTGTATGATTATGTGAAGCATGTTAATGTGTGTAATGTGATGAATGAAGGTCTAATCATGTATAGAAGTTAATGTAAATGAAATGATGCTTATATGCAAGGTGTTTTCACATGTACACACACACAATTGAATGAATGAATGAAGCAAAGTTATGTCAAAAGGGGAGTTTTTGGGTGAACAATCTTCGTGAGTTGCGATGAAGTGTTTATTAGCAATCCCACTACATCTTAAGATCCTTCTATGATAGGTCGGAGGATGAATGCACTTCATGAGTTGAGATGTGGTGTTCACTAGTAATCCTTAACCTATCGTATATAATGTTGAGAATCCGTGGGAATTATGCTTAGAACTGAGACGATATGAAGAAGTGGTGGTTACACTTCACGAGTTTAGATGTTGAATTCCAATGTACCTCTTGATATGAGTACTCCTCGTTAGTAGAGAATGAGTTTCTTAGTAGCTATATCTTTATGCCTTAGCTATGCGCCCTCATAGGTGTAGCTATTTGTAAAAACAACTAAAAGCTAACAGAATGACCTTACTCTATGCAAGTGATGATCCCTCATCTGATAAGGGTTAATATCGGGATTCCATGTGTATATCTCATGGTCTATATCGGCTAAGCTAAGCCCCACAAAAGTAATGAAAGTACTAAGTCTTCTAAAAGAGTGTACTACTTAGGGTAGGTAGTGGAATGGGACACTATCTATCCGTTTCACTAGGTAGGCATTCGAAAGGGAAGTCTTGATGTGTCTTATATGAATTGAACTATGTCTTCTAAAAGATTGTACTACTTATGGTAGGTGGTGGAATGGGACGCCATCTACTCAGTGCACTAAGTAGGCATTCCAAAAGGGATGTCTTGGTGTGTTGTTTGAGTGTTCATCTAATGTAGTCTTGGGTATCACCTAGGTGTGTATTGAAGGAGGTGTATGGGTGTTTCTTTCATGTCTTACCTTGGTGAGTCTTAGGATAACCTTAGCTAGGGAAACTCCTACGGAAATGAGTTTACTTCCTCTTGGCTTGACATTTGGAGTACACTGTTTTGACATAAAGGGGGTTCACTGTAATTCTAAGGGATTCACTGTAACATTTTGGGTAGTTCACTGTAACAAGGTTCTTTTTGCTAAATTATGGAAATCCTTCTCTATGTGTTAAATGATGATTCTTATGTTGTTTTACTTCTATTTTCATTAAGGTTTAACTTATTTGGCATGAAAGTGTATTTATACTAAAATGTACCTTTTTGCATGTTATTGCATATGCCATACTTAGTACATTATTTATACTAACCCCATACTTTTCTATACTCTACATGTATAGGTTTTGGAAGCAAGGTTGAAGGCTAGGAGGCAAAGCTTGGGAAAGATTTTCTTAAGACTAAGTATGTCCTCGTATATTCGAGGGCATAGTTCTATTTCTTGGTTTCTTTATTTAAAGACTTATTATGTATTTCTTTCAAATGTAAAGGGTCGTGCCCCTAAGATATAATGTCGTGTCTTTAAGTTTGTCTTGTGACGATGAGACTTTCTTAGTATTTATGAAAGAATTCCTTTTTATATTAAATGTCATGAAAAGTTTTAAATTCATCACAACTATTCATGTCTTATGTAATAAACGATAGTTAAAAGGCTTGTACAAGACACCAAAGGGTCAAGTACGCCTTTTACCGAAACAAGGGTTCTCCCTAAATTCTAGGGGGTACTTGCGGGTCGTGACAAACTTGGTATCAGAGCATAACGTTATGGGAAATAGTTTAGTGTCTAAAAGTCTCACAAGCCATGTCTAATAGAGTCTTGGTTATCGGTGTGAGTCGCGACACATCCATGGACAAGAGGATATAAGATAATAGAAGTTTCACTTTCTTCATTATTCTAGTGTTATGCCTTAGAGTTGAGATATATAAGATGTGTCTCTCAACTTCTTCTCTTTGTGTTTATAGGACATGAATACGAGGAGATCAACCGCTAGAAGGGAGGAGGGAGGTGTAGCTAATGAGAGGATTCCTCTCCGTGTTAACATAGTTCCTATAGTCGGCCTAGAGGGAGAGAATGAAGAAGTTCCCCTTCAAGAACATCAAGTGCCTCTTGAACCTCAAGAGCCTCAAGTGCCCCCAAATGCCCCTCTATGCCTCAATCTCCTTTTGTTGAAGGAGATATGACTAATGCGGAGTTGAGGGCTGCCCAAATAAATTTGACCCAACTCATGATTGCTCAATCTCATGTCGTCAATAATAACTTTGTTTCCCAAGATAATAAAGGAGGTGTACCTCAACCTAATGCGAGTACTCCCGCTTGTAGAATTCATGATTTCATGAGGATGAACCCTCCTACTTTCCATGGCACTAAGGTGGATGATGATGCAAAAGGTTTCATAGATGAGGTGTTCAATATGGTGGATGTTATGGATGTGACTCCAAGGGAGAGAGCAGAGCTAGCCGCTTACCAACTCAAAGATGTGGCTCAAGTGTGGTTTGAGTAATGGAGGGGTGAAAGACCCTTAGGAGATGGTACGGTTGTTTGGGAGGAGTTCTAAGAGGCTTTCCTAGATAGGTTCTTTCCCCTAGAGTGTAGGGAGAAGAAGATGGTTGAATTCATGAACCTTCGTCAAGGGGGAATGAGTGTGAAAGAGTACTCTCTTAAATTCACACAACTCTCTAAGTATGCCCCAACCATGGTAGCCAACCCTAGGGCTAGGATGAACAAATTTGTGATGGGAGTGTCTAGCTTGGTGGAAAAAGAGTGTCGTACAGTAATGCTTCTTAATGACATGGATATCTCTAGGCTCATGGTGTCTGCTAAACAAATTGAGGAGTCTAAAATTAGAGGGATAAGGCAAGAGGGTAAGAGGCCTAGATCGAATGATTCTAGTCACCAAAAAACTAAGAAGAGGTTCTTCCACCAAGAGTATTCCATGGGGAACAAGGATAGAGCTCCAAACCAACATTCCCAGGGTGGTGGCCATACTTTTGAGAGGACTAGGCGTGCTTCTTGGGGGAAGCAACATTGGGTAAGCGTATTGCGGAACGGATGGTTGTTTTGGTTGTGGTAGTAAAGTCCACAAGATAAGGGACTGCCCTAGAATCAAAGAAAAGGTGAAAGAGTTCAATGAAGCTCCTCAAGGTGGTCTAGATCCCAATGCTCCAAGAAGAATCATCCCTATGGGATGGGAGCTGAAGGATAACTAATCAAGAGTTTATAGGTCCTGGTAAGTCTTAACTCTTTATGGTTGTTATTTTTATGTTATAAGATGAGTTTATATGGTTTTATATTTCATATGATCATGTTTTCTTGATGAATTGCTTAAAAGGTGGATTTTTTGAAATTCTAGCATGTTTCACAGTGTTACAGTGAATGCTCACTGTAAAGTTTCTCATTTTTGAAAAAAAAATTCTTTGTCTTGGATTGTATTTACAATGTGTGTATAAGTGTTGTATATGAGCATTTTTAATGTTGGAGAAGGTAGTTCCTCCATAAATAAAGAATAAGGGTGAATTTTGAAATGTGAAAGTTGTTGCAAAGTGCTTGTGTTGCAAGGTGTTGAAAATGTGAAATTGTGATCATTGTTAGTTGGTGCTTTGATTATGAATGTTTGTCCATGATTTTAATGTGTTATGTGTTGATAATTGAGTCCTTTATGGTCTTAAAGTTTTAGTGTCATTCGAGTACGAATGTTATTCCAAGTAGGGGAGAATGTAACACCCTAAAATGAACTAAGGTGAACTAGAGCTTCGTGAATGTTTATTGAGTTAATTTTATGTTAATTTGAGTTATAATGATGTTATTAAGCAGTGTGTGAAGTTTGGTTAAGTATTGAGGTCAAACTTCCAAGAACGTCCATGACGTTCGCAAGGTGTGCCTTACAAAGTACTTGTGTGTCTTCATGTGTTTGAGTGGGTTTTACATGTTCTTTTTTTTTGAAATTGGTGGGAGATGTTTGTAGGACCTAGAACACTATGTTTAGGGGCTTAATATATGGGTATGACCCCACCTATTACCCACGAGGGGCCCTAGAAGAGGACCCCATCTCTTGGTAAGAAGCTGCCAAGTAGTGACCAAACGACGGCCACAAGGGACGGACCGTTGGTCAAACGACGGCCCATCGACCTTGGGAGTCGATTGGCCCTGAAAGGTCTACAAGACCTGCACAAGATGAAGCCCCATCCCCCATCGACGAACCACCACCAAAGGACTGTTGATGGACAAATGGTCCGTTGGTTGGAGCTGTCTGTGAATGTAATATTTCGAAATCCCAAGGCATGTTGTAAAACTTAACCTAGGCTACATGAGTTCTAATCACTGTTCTAAGTCGAATTCGGTTCATGTAGAGTGGTTAAGGTGTTTAAGAACAAAAATATTCAAGAAATGTCCACGACGTTCGGAAAGTTGGTTCATAAGGGGGCTAGTGTGTCTTAGACGTTTGACTAGTTTTAAGAGTCGAAATCGAACGAAAGTTGGTAGAAACAGGTGTAACACATGTGAGGGATGTTTCATTATTGAAACGTTTGGGTACGACTCCCCAAGGACCAACCAAGGTCTCTTGAGGAGGACCCTTGTAGCTTGGATGCAACACTGCCTGACAGTGTGCATCGACGAAGGAGAGGACGGGGCGTTAGTGGCTCGACGCGGTGTCGAGACCACCGTCGTACCACACTTTGAAAGTTTTCAAAAAGGCCCTTGCTACCTAGCTACTGTTACACGCGACGGAAGGGAGACGACGGGGCGTCGACTCACAGACGGACCGTCGTCGAAGTCTCATCTATGAGGGCCCAACTTACGGTCAAAAATTCTAAAACGACCCTATGTAATTAATTAATGAATTTTGGTGGTTAGTTGGGGGATTAGAAAGTCTAATTAATCAATTTAACCCCTCATATAAATACCTCCAACACTCATTAGTCTAAGGACAAAACTAAAATATAAACTCTCTTCCTTCTCTCTACTTTCTCTCTCTATTGGAAGACACCATTGAAGTTTATCTTGGGAGGTGAATTGGGGGCTGATTAAGGACGAATTCACCATCAAAAGGTCATCCAATCTTAAAGTATGGGATCTAATTCACCTTTGATACTTCTTTCCTCAAAGGGCTCCTTCAAAGGTTTTCCAAAAGTTGAGTTCCATATGGGTTTCATTCAATTACAAATTTTATGTTATGAATTGAATTGCTCATGTTTTCTTTAGGTTATAATGATTAGATTATCATGTATTGTAACTTGATTAGGATGAACTGATATGGTTGGGTCTAGATTGTAGATTTTGATCCTTACCCCTTAACCGTAAGTTTGATCTTGATATGAATTATGTTGGGTTTGATTCAATTGACATGTATTATTGGTTAAATCATCCTTAATTGTTGTTTTTACATTGATCATGAACCTATGGTGATAAATTGTAGTCCTACATTCTAGTTCTTGAGTATTGGTCTAGGTTAAGAAGATAGACTTAGATGTCATTTTTTCAAGCTTTGATTTAATGTTGAATTATGTTATAGTGATTCTTCTAATTCCATCATCATGTTGGTTATTGGATTACATTGGTGTGATGAACCAAATTGGGTTGAGTTATGGGTTGATGGTAAGGCCTTTATGATGAACTATGGAGGAGTGTTGGTAAGTCTTGACTATCCTATTTCTTACTTAAATTGCGGTTAATGGTGATCAAGTCATGATATTGTGTTGGAGTATACCTTGTCTAGGATGATAGGATGGTATAATGAGCAAGTTGAAATTTCTAATGCTTTGATTGTATGGTTGCTTAGGGTCTACATGTTATAAGGATGTTAATGTGCATCAATGTGCCCTACTATGATGTGATATACAAAGTGTTAATCTCACTATTAGGAATCATGATGAAAGGGTTGTTACTCATGCGATTCTTGTTGAGCTATGATGATGAATATACAAGGGCTAGACCCTATGACCTAAACTAAATTATGATGTTTAATAAAGCTTAAAGACATTTCAATAAAGGGACTTAGCTTAGCACCGAGTGAACTAGATGAGTAGTGACCTCTTCAACTTAGGAAGAGTAAGATCACTAATGTACTCTTGAGATTGGAGATCATACTGTATTTTAGCATAAAGAGGGTCCCAAACTATATCTCTTAGTTCTTGAACTATGTTTCCCCGATAGGAATGCTAGCTAGTGGATACACGTAGTTGCTATGTACATGTTTAGGTACTACTTTGGCAAGTAGTCCACCTTCTTTCGGTGTAGGATTTTCATGACACCAGATTCCACATTTGCTCATGTGGTCTATGTCGGTTAAGGCAAGTGTTCCCTAAACTAAAATGAATGAATGAAGTATAGACTAATTAAAGTGACTTGAAGGGTTTGACTTTAGCTTAGGTAGGGGTATGGGACTCTACCTATGCCTTACACGAGTTTGCCTTGATAGTAACTTTGAGAAGTTAATATTATGTATATAAATGATGATATAATGTAAATGACTTTATATGTTGAATAAGATGCTTACGAATTTGAAATTGGTTATCATTGTTAAAGAAGGAACATCATATGAAATTGAAAACTATGCTTTGTGAAGTGAATTGCTAATTATGATCTTTAGTAGGTTACTTGATTAAGTAGGGTTATGTGGCTTTGCTTGGTCATTGCAGTTGTGGCTTTATAAGGATTATGGTTGGTCGGTTTGTGTTGCTATTTACATGATTTACTCTTATCCATATTTGTGATTTTATTATATTATGGTAGAGTTATATGAGGTCATGTGTTTAAGTATGATGATATGAATATGATATAAATTAACCTGTTTAATATGTTTAAAGGATTGGTTTAAATTGTAAGACCTCGAAAATGAGATAAGGTGTCTAGAGTCTAACATGTTCGTCTTATCGTTATAAGGTCCTAAAATGCCTTATTATGTCACATAGAGTCAGTGTGCAAAGTTTGAAGTGATTTGGAAGTCGAACGTCAAGGGACGTCCAAGACGTTCGACGAATAGTCGTTTATGTGCCTCATGTGTGTATGCATACCTAAGTTGTGTGAACTGAGTCAAATAAGTCTTGAAATGGTTTTAAATGATGCTTAATGTTATTGTATGAAGTTTCGTAAAGTTTGGAGGTCAAACGCCCAAGAACGTCCAAGACGTTCGAAAGACAGACCCTATGACGTTCATCGTATGACATGTTGGGGTCAAGGCTATTTGGACGTCTTGTAGGTGTTTGTTTTGGATGAAACTTATGTGGTAGGTCTATAACATGTTAAGGTTTGTAATCGCGTTGTAAACGTCCGGGTACGACTTCTAAAGGGCCCCACAAGAGGCCCCAAAAGAAGGACCTCAAGGCTGCCTAAACACTGCCTGGGCAGTGTCTCTTGACGGACCCAATGACGGACCGTTGGGCCCCCAACGGACCGTCAAGCAGGTCCCGTCGAAGGAGACTTGTCTTGGTAGGTTGTAAGCCAAGAAATTTGGCCAAGTCCCCTGCGACGGAGGCTGCCACGGCCCGTCATGGCCATGACGCCCCGTCATGGGCCTCGTCGCGGGTGGCCTGCTAGTTAGCTGCCTGCGTGCTGCCTCTTAAAGGGGTGAATGGTAAATTCACCCCACGTCCTAACCTGACTATAATAGGTTTAATTAAGTGATCTTAGGTATATATAAGGCATCCAAAACGTGATTTACCCATTCTCAAATCCCCTCACTCAAATTGAACCCTTCTCTCCAAAAACTATTCTCTCTAGAAACCCCCATGGTTTTTGAAGCTCAAGAACAGCTTGTAGATGGGATTCTCATGGGTTCTTCATCAAGTTTTATGGGTCTTCATGAAGATTAAGGTATGGTGATCTTTATCTCTAGTTATCTTTTCATCTAGAGAGCCATTCTCAATGTTTTTCAAAGAAAGTTTATGATCAAAGTTCTTCTTCTCCAATCTAGCCATGGGTTCTTTCTCAAAACGTTTTTAATGATTGAATAATGATGAATTGAAGTTAATACAGTGATTTAAATGTGTTTTCACTCCAATTGCATGATGAACCCATGTTCCTTCCAAAATTGGTTTAGCCTTTGCATGGGTTTTATGATTTCGGCTTGTTCTTGATGAATTGGTGATTATCTTATGTTGAATTGCTTGTGGTTATTGTTATTTACATTAATTGATGTTGAATTAATGATGATCAGTCCATGATGATAAATATATGAAGAATTGAACATGAATAGCCTATGTTTCTACATGTGTCTTGAAGTTGATTGTGAGATCGATTGAGTAGACTTTTAATTATGTATGAACTGCTTTAGCTACTGTTTTAGGGTGATGTAATGGATGAATTTTATATGTATAAATCCTAAATGATCTAATTAAGAAAGTCTTGCATGAATTGGTATGGATTCTTTAGGTTATGAAGTCAAGAAGCTAAGTATGTGATGGATCTTGAATTGTGATTAGATGATGCATGACTTAGGCTTGATTTCTTACCTAATTAGCTACTGCCTTAGAATCATATATGTATGAACTACGATCTAAAAATCAAAGTAAGGGAAGTTAGCTAATGATCAATGTTATCCTACTTTCCTAGTATGTTGAGATGTTGTATTACGTTATGGTATAATCTTGTAGCGACTTGTACATGGTTTCCTATATATTTAAAGTACATTTAGCTACTGCCATATATGTGTTTTATTGATGAATAAGGTGTATTGGTCAATGATGATCAAAGGGTGAGAATTGGGTAAGAATGCTTAATTCCTTTACTCTTCTACTTCTCTATTCTTTATACTAAAGTTGATGAAGCCTTGTATGGCATTGTGTGGTATGGTCCACTTATGGTGGCGGTGTTTACTTTATTGTTATTGTAAATGTTTTGACCATGGCCATGAAGGCAAATTGATGAACTTATGAACATATGCTTAAAATGATACTATGAGAAGCTTATGCCTACTTTCCTATTCTAGTTGTGAATTAGGTTATGTGGCTATTGTATGGGCATGTGTATAATCATGTTAGGGTGTTGTATAGGTGCTGCTATTGATGTGTTAAAGTGGTTAATAGCCTCTACCCATGTATTCCTTATATGAAAGTGTAAATAGCTAAAGTTAGGAGTCTTGATTACATGGTATATATTGTCATGTCTCCTATGCTATTATGTGTTGTGTGCTATGTCCTTGAAAGTATAATGTGGTCTAATAGTGTGGCTGACTTAAGATGATATTGCTAGCCATGATGTGATCATATTGGTCAATGTACACACACTCTCACTTACATGCATATTACAAGTAGTATAAGTCATTGTGTCTAAATGAAAGGTAGTTCTCATATTCACTAGTGTCTACTACTATGCATACTAAGGTGATGTATGAATGTATGATTTGTATTCCCTTACTAGGATGACTTGATAGGTGTACTAGTATGGACAAGGGTATGGGACTTTGTCTATGCATTGCACATGTATATCTTGAGAGGATAGTTCCTAGGTTTGGTTCTTATGCGTATGAAGGATGATTATATGAATATGTTATGAATATGATGTACATGATATGATGAGGTATGAATGCGTATAGTGTCTTAGTAGGTTTATATGAAAGGATTGCTCATATAGTTATGCCTATAGACTTATGCATTGATATATGAAAGTGTGTGACTTGATGTGTTATGTGAAAGGTTTTCTCACATATATATATATATACACTCACACACATGAATGATGATCTAGGGGCCTTGAGAGGGGTGCCCAAGAATGCTATGAATTCTAGATAGGTTCTTGAATATGCTATAAGCATATAAGTGATGGACAGTCCAAAGCTTATGTCTTATAAACAAAGGTAATAAAGGCTTTTCAATAAAGGGAACTTAGCCTAGCACCGAGTGAACTTGACATTGAGAGGTGTTGACTTCCCTTAGAGGAATATTTCACCATTTATCCCTTATAGAGTGTTGACTTCCCTTACAGGAATAATCACCTATGGACCTACGTATGGTGTCGACTTCCCTTAGAGGAATACTCACCTATGTACTTACATGAAGTGTTGACTTTCCTTGAGGAATATTCACTCATGGTATCTCATGAGGTGAGGCCCCATTACCAAATGGTATATAGAGGGAATACCTATCTCTTAGTTCCATAAACTATGCTTGCCACATAGGATCTAGCAAAGTGAATTCACTTGATATGCTAGCATGTATGTTAATGTTCTACCTTGGCTAGGTAGTAACACCTTCCTTTGGTGTAAGGCTCTACAACACCAAATTCCATGATTAGCACCCATGGTCTTAGTGTCGGTTAAGGCTATGGTTTCCCTAAAGGTAAAATGGACAATGGAAGTAATTGAATAGGATCCTAACTAGGAGGACTTAAGGTAAGTTACTTAGGATAGATGGAAGTAATGAACCCATCTAGACATTGCACAAGTGACTCCTTAGGAAGTCTTAGGAAGGTTCTCTAATGCATATGATTATGTATGTGTCCTTTATGTATGATGTTGTAGTCTTGGTTTGACTATGTTTATGTTGTACTATACTTCTATGATGGCATGTGTTGTCTTGTATAGATACTATATATGGTATTCTCTTATGTTCCTAAGGTGATGCATTGCACCAAGTATCCCCAAAGGATTACTTAGGAGATTAATGAATTGAAAGAAAGAGTTAAATGCCAAGAAGGGTGAGTTCACTATAAAGTGACCTTTATGTGCACTTATATTCTAGATGTACTTTCATATGATGATTGGCCTTTGATTGTGTTTCTATGACGTATGTGGATTATATAGATGATGTTAACAAAGGTTTTATGATGATTTACTCAAAATGGCATGAAGTATGATTTCAAGGAAATGTCCCTTTTAAATGCATGTTTTCGCATGGTTGCCATACTTAGTACATTCTTTTGCTAATCCCATTCTTTTTTACTTTTTACACAAAGTGTAGGTATTGGAATGCTTAAAGGAGGTCTATGATCGAGAAGCTTGATAGGTGTTTTCTCAAGCTCAAGGAAAGGAAATCCTTAAGTTCAAGGATGTCCTACTTATGTCTTTAATATGAAGTCTTTAAATATTGTATAGTTATGTAAGGTATCGTATGGGCCGTGTCCCTAATGTATTCTAAAGTTATCGAGTCTAAGATGGCAAAGAGACTTAGAGTCTAAATATGTATTATGACTTATGTTTTTTATATATACGATGTGATGTTTCTAGCATATGATGTGCTATTAAAAGTTTTAAATTTTCCGCTAAATTTACTATGCCAATGCAATGAATGATATGAGAGGCTTGTCTTAGACCTCCGAGAGGTCGACGACGCCGGTTACAATCCAAGATTGTACCCTATCTTCTAGTGTATGCTTTTGGGTTGTGACAAACTTGGTATCAGAGCATGAGGTTTATAAAGCGGTTTTAGGTTCTAAGAAGTCTCATATTGCCACGTCTAGTAGAGTCTTGTATCATTGGTGGTGAGTCGCGACACATTTAATGGTACGAGAGGCTATAGGACGATAGAGTTTCCCTTCTTCATCAATCTCATATCGTACCATAGAACTTAATGCTATAAGATCTCTCTCTTATGTTTTCTTGTCCGGTGGTCTTTTAGATATGATTGCTTGGATGAGAGTTCTCTATGCTTGAGGGAGAAAAGGTAAGTTTAAAATGCTTATCTTGTTTTATGGTTTGAATGAGTATGTATGAAGGTGACACTTGTCCTTATTTGATGATGTATATACTAACTAAGGTGACTTGAAGGGTTAACTAGACTTAGGTAGGGGTATGGGACTCTACCTATGTCTTGCACTAGTTTTCCTTGATCGAGACCTTAGGAGGGTAATACTATGTATGTGTATGATGATAAATGTGAATGTGCTTATGAGATGATCTCTATGCTTATAATCATGTAAATAGCCTAATGTGCTAAAGATATGGACTTATCCATGCATGAAGGTTATAGATGAGTGGAGTATGATGCTAATTATAGTTCTCGTTGGGTTACTTGGTTTAGTGAAGTTATGGAGATTTACTTGATCATTGGACATGTTAACTCTATGGGGATTATGATTGGTTATCTTACCTTGCTATGCATGAAATATCTCTTATTTGACGATGTGATGCCATTTATGGCAATATATGAAATCTATGTGAAATAGCATGTTATGTCAATGATGTATGTCATGATATAGTTGATGCATGCTAGAAGTTATAGTGGTTAAAGTGATTTCTCTTAAATCGTGTATTCCTATATGATTTTGTATGATAGTATCCAAATATTTGGATTTGAACTTGGATTGTTTAATAACTACATATGGAGGTATGCTATCCTATGAGTGTATGCGATTAAAAATGTGCATTGTTTTTCTTTGCATATAAATGACATGATGAGTTGTAGAGTTATTTCTAAACTTCTTGTTGTGTATGAACTTCCTTGTTGTTTTCCGCTAATGATGTATGACCTTAGTGTCTATTGCATTGTAGGAAGACCTTATGTGAATCAAATAGTATGATCAAAGTTGATGGTTGAGGATGATTTGCCTAAGATGATAAGATTTAGAATGCCTTAGTGTTGTTAAATTGAATTAATGAAAATTCTCTCTAAAGTAGTAATCACTTTAAGAGAGGAATGTGAAGGTTTTGTATTTGAAATCCTCTATATGTTGGGTTAAGTTGCTCTTAAGTTGGTTTACCCTAAGTGGGGGATGGCGTTTGAGTGGTGAGATTGTAGAAATTGTCTACATTGTCCTTCTATTCTTACACGAATTTGAAAATATGAATTCTTAGTATGCTTGTTCATGAAAATAGTCTTGCATAAAGTGTGAATTGCATGATCTTTATATGATTGGTATGAATTAATTGACATCATCTTAGAGACATGGTAAATTTTCCAAAGGGCATGAAAAGAATTTTTTTTATAAAATCCATGTTTTCTCTTGTTGACTTGCATTTTAATGTGCTAATTGTGAAGTTGACTTCATGAGGTAAGACAAGGAACTTGGAAATAGTCACTTGTAGGGTAAATTGTTTAGCCTTGCAATAGAAGTTGAGTCTCTTTTACCATGAAATATGTTGACTCTCTTGAAAATTTAGTTACTTGATGATTTGTAATATAAAATTGTAGGCTCATTCTTGAAAGGTGAAAGCATGTTTTGCTAAGTGTATACGTGTGTGCCTATGGTTTGTGCTATTTTTCCAAAATGAGGCTTACTTTAAGGGTGAGTAATATGTTAAGAAAAGAGATTTGTGGAATGACTTCCTATTTTGTTGTGATGCACTTGGTGTGACTTGCCATTTAGACTTCACTAGGAAGAAAAATATATGCATGACTTTGCTTGAAAGTTGAAATTTCTCATTTTTAAGGAAATTGACCCTGTACTTTTCTAAGGTGTGAACTCATGATACATGTAATGTGTTGAGGAGCAAGACATTCCTCCATGGACACCACTAAGCATGGTATGGTTGAGTAGGACCTTCATGGTACTAGGTCTAACTAATGAAGATTTTTGTTAAATGCAATTAACTCAAGTCTATGTGCATTGAAGTATGAATGCCTACTTGTTTTGAGTATTGTTGAAATCTGCCTATATGTGGCCTTGCAAGATGATATCTTGATGAATTAAGGTGCAATGACCATGTTATGATTAGGAGAAATATGTTCCTCCTATGAACATGATAAGAGCTTCTTTGATTAATGCATTAGGGGTGAGTGAATCGAAGTTTTTGCTTACTTGTGTGCATGGAGTGCAAAAATGATTTGATGATATTTTAAAGGTGATGAACTGCTCTTATATGCATTGAAGTCTTTGATGTGATTAAAGAGTCCTAAGTGTCATTCGAGGACGAATGTTCCCAAGTGGGGGATATTGTAAGACCTCGAAAATGAGATAAGGTGTCTAGAGCCTAGCATGTTCGTCTTATCTTTATAAGGTCCTAAAATGCCTTATTATGTCACATAGAGTCAGTGTCCAAAGTTTGAAGTGATTTGGAAGTCGAACGTCAAAGGACGTCCAAGACGTTCGACGAATAGTCGCTTATGTGCCTCATGTGTGTATGCATACCTAAGTTGTGTGAACTGAGTCAAATAAGTCTTTAAATGGTTGTAAATGATGTTTAATGTTATTGTATGAAGTTTCGTAAAGTTTGGAGGTCAAACGCCCAAGAACGTCCAAGACGTTCGAAAGACAGACCCTAAGACGTTCATCGTATGACATGTTGGGGTCAAGGCTATTTGGACGTCTTGTAGGTGTTTGTTTTGGATGAAACTTATGTGGTAGGTCTATAACATGTTAAGGTTTGTAATCGCATTGTAAACGTCCGGGTACGACTTCTAAAGGGCCCCACAAGAGGCCCCAAAAGAAGGACCTCAAGGCTGCCTAAACACTGCCTGGGCAGTGTCTCTTGATGGACCCAATGACGGACCGTTGGGCCCCCAACGGACCGTCAAGCAGGTCCCGTCGAAGGAGACTTGCCTTGGTAGGTTGTAATCCAAGAAATTTGGCCAAGTCCCCTGCGACGGAGGCTGCCACGGCCCATCATGGCCATGACGCCCCGTCATGGTCCTCGTCGCGGGTGGCCTGCTATTTAGCTGCCTGCGTGCTGCCTCTTAAAGGGGTGAATGGTAAATTCACCCCACGTCCTAACCTGACTATAATAGGTTTAATTAAGTGATCTTAGGTATATATAAGGCATCCAAAACGTGATTTACCCATTCTCAAATCCCCTCACTCAAATTGAACCCTTCCTCTCCAAAAAATATTCTCTCTAGAAACCCCCATGGTCTTTGAAGCTCAAGAACAGCTTGTAGATGGGATTCTCATGGGTTCTTCATCAAGTTTTATGGGTCTTCATGAAGATTAAGGTATGGTGATCTTCATCTCTAGTTATCTTTTCATCTAGAGAGCCATTCTCAATGTTTTTCAAAGAAAGTTTATGATCAAAGTTCTTCTTCTCCAATCTAGCCATGGGTTCTTTCTCAAAACGTTTTTAATGATTAAATCATGATGAATTGAAGTAAATACAGTGATTTAAATGTGTTTTCACTCCAATTGCATGATGAACCCATGTTCCTTCCAAAATTGGTTTAGCCTTTGCATGGGCTTTATGATTTCGGCTTGTTCTTGATGAATTGGTGATTATCTTATGTTGAATTGCTTGTGGTTATTGTTATTTACATTAATTGATGTTGAATTAATGATGATCAGTCCATGATGATAAATATATGAAGAATTGAACATGAATAGCCTATGTTTCTACATGTTGTCTTGAAGTTGATTGTGAGATCGATTGAGTAGACTTTTAATTATGTATGAACTGCTTTAGCTACTGTTTTAGGGTGATGTAATGGATGAATTTCATATGTATAAATCCTAAATGATCTAATTAAGAAAGTCTTGCATGAATTGGTATGGATTCTTTAGGTTATGAAGTCAAGAAGCTAAGTATGTGATGGATCTTGAATTGTGATTAGATGATGCATGACTTAGGCTTGATTTCTTACCTAATTAGCTACTGCCTTAGAATCATATATGTATGAACTATGATCTAAAAATCAAAGTAAGGGAAGTTAGCTAATGATCAATGTTATCCTACTTTCCTAGTATGTTGAGATGTTGTATTACGTTATGGTATAATCTTGTAGCGACTTGTACATGATTTTCTATATGTTTAAAGTACATTTAGCTACTGCCATATATGTGTTTTATTGATGAATAAGGTGTATTGGTCAATGATGATCAAAGGGTGAGAATTGGGTAAGAATGCTTAATTCCTTTACTCTTCTACTTCTCTATTCTTTATAGTAAAGTTGATGAAGCCTTGTATGGCATTGTGTGGTATGGTCCACTTATGGTGGCGGTGTTTACTTTATTGTTATTGTAAATGTGTTGACCATGGCCATGAAGGCAAATTGATGAACTTATGAACATATGCTTAAAATGATACTATGAGAAGCTTATGCCTACTTTCCTATTCTAGTTGTGAATTAGGTTATGTGGCTATTGTATGGGCATGTGTATAATCATGTTAGGGTGTTGTATAGGTGCTGCTATTGATGTGTTAAAGTGGTTAATAGCCTCTACCCATGTATTCCTTATATGAAAGTGTAAATAGCTAAAGTTAGGAGTCTTGATTACATGGTATATATTCTCATGTCTCCTATGCTATTATGTGTTGTGTGCTATGTGCTTGAAAGTATAATGTGGTCTAATAGTGTGGCTGACTTAAGATGATATTGCTAGCCATGATGTGATCATATTGGTCAATGTACACACACTCTCACTTACGTGCATATTACAAGTAGTATAAGTCATTGTGTCTAAATGAAAGGTAGTTCTCATATTCACTAGTGTCTACTACTATGCATACTAAGGTGATGTATGAATGTATGATTTGTATTCCCTTACTAGGATGACTTGATAGGTGTACTAGTATGGACAAGGGTATGAGACTTTGTCTATGCATTGCACATGTATATCTTGAGAGGATAGTTCCTAGGTTTGGTTCTTATGCATATGAAGGATGATTATATGAATATGTTATGAATATGATGTACATGATATGATGAGGTATGAACGCGTATAGTGTCTTAGTAGGTTTATATGAAAGGATTGCTCATATAGTTATGCCTATAGACTTATGCATTGATATATGAAAGTGTGTGACTTGATGTGTTATGTGAAAGGTTTTCTCACATATATATATATACACTCACACACATGAATGATGATCTAGGGGCCTTGAGAGGGGTGCCCAAGAATGCTATGAATTCTAGATAGGTGCTTGAATATGCTATAAGCATATAAGTGATGGATATTCCAAAGCTTATGTTTTATAAACAAAGGTAATAAAGGCTTTTCAATAAAGGGAACTTAGCCTAGCACCGAGTGAACTTGACATTGAGAGGTGTTGACTTCCCTTAGAGGAATATTTCACCATTTATCCCTTATAGAGTGTTGACTTCCCTTAGAGGAATAATCACCTATGGACCTACGTATGGTGTCGACTTCCCTTAGAGGAATAATCACCTATGTACTTACATGAAGTGTTGACTTTCCTTGAGGAATATTCACTCATGGTATCTCATGAGGTGAGGCCCCATTACCAAATGGTATATAGAGGGAATACCTATCTCTTAGTTCCATAAACTATGCTTGCCACATAGGATCTAGCAAAGTGAATTCACTTGATATGCTAGCATATATGTTAATGTTCTACCTTGGCTAGGTAGTAACACCTTCCTTTGGTGTAAGGCTCTACAACACCAAATTCCATGATTAGCACCCATGGTCTTAGTGTCGGTTAAGGCTATGGTTTCCCTAAAGGTAAAATGGACAATGGAAGTAATTGAATAGGATCCTAACTAGGAGGACTTAAGGTAAGTTACTTAGGATAGATGGAAGTAATGAACCCATCTAGACATTGCACAAGTGACTCCTTAGGAAGTCTTAGGAAGGTTCTCTAATGCATATGATTATGTATGTGTCCGTTATGTATGATGTTGTAGTCTTGGTTTGACTATGTTTATGTTGTACTATACTTCTATGATGGCATGTGTTGTCTTGTATAGATACTATATATGGTATTCTCTTATGTTCCTAAGGTGATGCATTGCACCAAGTATCCCCAAAGGATTACTTAGGAGATTAATGAATTGAAAGAAAGAGTTAAATGCCAAGAAGGGTGAGTTCACTAAAAAGTGACCTTTATGTGCACTTATATTCTATATGTACTTTCATATGATGATTGGCCTTTGATTGTGTTTCTATGACGTATGTGGATTATATAAATGATGTTAACAAAGGTTTTATGATGATTTACTCAAAATGGCATGAAGTATGATTTCAAGGAAATGTCCCTTTTAAATGCATGTTTTCGCATGGTTGCCATACTTAGTACATTCTTGTGCTAATCCCATTCTTCTTTACTTTTTACACAAAGTGTAGGTATTGGAATGCTTAAAGGAGGTCTATGATCGAGAAGCTTGATAGGTGTTTTCTCAAGCTCAAGGAAAGGAAATCCTTAAGTTCAAGGATGTCCTACTTATGTCTTTAATATGAAGTCTTTAAATATTGTATAGTTATGTAAGGTATCGTATGGGCCGTGTCCCTAATGTATTCTAAAGTTATTGAGTCTAAGATGGCAAAGAGACTTAGAGTCTAAATATGTATTATGACTTATGTTTTATATATATACGATGTGATGTTTCTAGCATATGATGTGCTATTAAAAGTTTTAAATTTTCCGCTAAATTTACTATGCCAATGCAATGAATGATATGAGAGGCTTGTCTTAGACCTCCGAGAGGTCGACGATGCCGGTTACAATCCAAGATTGTACCCTATCTTCTAGGGTATGCTTTTGGGTTGTGACATAAATAACATGATTTCCTTAAATGTCCCTTTTTAGCATACTTTGTTGGTATTTGTGCATATGATCTCATACTTAGTACATGTGGCGTATTAACCCAATTTTCTCCCTCTTTCCCAAATATTTTATGTTCCGGTCGTTGAAGTTGGGCTTGAGGTGATTTGAAGGAAGACTTGGATATTCTATCATCCAAGGTGTAGGTCCTCATTTTCCTGAGGACGATGCCAATATTCTCTTTATGAAGTTACTTAGTTACTACAATTTTTGTATTGACTATATTTCCTATTTGGGACAAAGTTGTATAAAGCCTATATGCGGCTTTCTTTTATTGATGTAGGGCTATGCCTTATGTTATTGTTGTTGTTTAGATGGTTTTATGAGATGAGATGGATTTATGATTCTATTTTCTTATTATATAAATGTGTGAAATAAAAGTAGAAGACTATGTAATCTTCTTATACGAACAAGTCTATGTATACTTGATATAAATATGATTATGTGTATGTAGAGGTCTATGTAAACCTACGATTAGATTTAGTTTGATTTTTTTTTAAATTCTTCCATATTTTTAATCGATGAATGCAATGATGTAAGACTAAGAGGCTTGTCTTAGTCCTCAAAGAGGACAAGGACGCCGGTTACGTCTAGGGGTAAACCCGAATGTGATATACTTGGTATCAGAGCATGAGGTTGAATATCCTTTATGTTGACGTCTCTCTCAACCACGTCTATGTAGGTTTGAATTCATACTTGTGAAGCGCGCCAAACTTATGAATAGGAACTTATTTGATGCTTAGGAATCACTCTCATTTTTGGAAATCCATTATCGTGCTTCTAGAGTATACTTCTTATATGATTTCACCTAAACCTTGTATTTTGGATATATGAGATGAATACTCGGAGGAATGCGGATAGGAGACTTGAGGAGGAGATTGCTAATGCGGGAATTCCTCCCAGTGATGATCCAGTTCCTCCTCTTGAAGAGGTTGTTGTTGATGATCAGGCTCCGGCTAATCCTCCACCTATGGCAGAGGCTCAGATGAGGGCTATTATTGCTCAAATGGCCCAAGCCATGACTACTCAAGCTCAAGCCGCAATGGTGCAAGCCCAAGCTATGACTGCCCAAGCCAATCGGGATGTTGCACCTAGGGTTCATGAGCAAACTATGGTTTCTCGACTTAGATATTTCACTCGGATGAATCCTCCTATTTTCTATGGGTCTAAGGTTGATGAAGACCCTCAAGAATTCATTGATGAGGTTTATAAGATACTATGTGCTATGGGGTTGTCTTCCAATGAGAATGCCGAGTTGGCCTCATACCAACTCAAGGATGTGGCTCAAACTTGGCATGTGCAATGGAGAGATAATAGGCCACTTCAAGGTGGGCCGGTGAATTGGGAGATCTTCAAGAGGGCTTTCCTTGATCGGTTCTTCCCTAGAGAGATGAGAAAAGCTAATGTGGTGGAATTCATCAACCTCCGCCAAGGAGGTATGAGTGTTCATGATTACTCCTTGAAGTTCATTCAATTGGCCAAGTATGCTCCTTCCTTGGTCTCCGATCCTAGAGATGAGATGAGTCGATTTGTGACGGGTGTATCGGATGACTTGCAAGAAGAATGTCATTCGTCTATGCTTCATGATAACATGAATATTGGTCGTCTTATGGTTCATGCTAAAAGGGTTGAGGAGGCTAGATAAAAAAGGAAGGATAGGGATTCAAGAAGGACAAGGTCTTTTGAGGGTGGAGCTACGAGGGATAGGCTTGGGATTCAAGACAAGCCTAAATTCAAGAAGAGGTTCTCGAATCAAGTCCCATCCAAGTTTCCTAAAAATAGAGGGGATAGAGTGTCCAACTCTAAGTCTCAAAAGGGAGGGAATGCTAATTGACTAATAAGGAGGCCGACTTGTGCAAGGTGTAGTAGGAGACACTTTGGTGATTGTCTTAAGGGGACGGACAATTGTTTCGGGTGTGGTAAAAAGGGTCACATGGTTAAGGATTTTCCTGATGCTAAGGGGAAAGAGAAGAGTGGACAGCCAAGTGGTTCAAGTGATGCTCCCAAAAAGAACCGCTTCTATGCTCTTCGTACTAGAGGTGACCAAGAGGCCTCTCCCGATGTGGTGACCGGTATGTTACAAATCTTTACTATTGATGTGTATGCTTTGCTTGATCCGGGTGCTACTTTGTCTTTTGTTACTCCCTTAGTAGCTAAAAAGTTTGATACTTTACCCGATGTTTTGCATGAACCTTTTGTGGTGTCTATTCGGTGGGTGAGTCCATTGTTGCAAAAAGAGTCTATCAAAATTATTGTATCACTTTGCCCAATAGAGTTTCTCATGTAGATCTAGTTGAACTAGATATGCTTGACTTTGATGTCATTTTGGGTATGGATTGGTTACATGCTAGTTTCGCTTCCATTGATGGTAGGACTAGAGTGGTGAGGTTTAGTTTCCCAAATGAACCCGTTATTGAGTGGAAGGGTGGGAATTCTATTCCTAGAGGTCGTTTCATATCTTGTATAAAAGCATGTAAAATAATCTCATAAGGGTGCCTTTATCATATTGTAAGAGTCCAAGATTTGGATTCCGAAATTCCTCCTATTGAGTCGGTCCCTGTGGTGAGTGAATTTCCGGAGGTCTTTCCTAATGACCTTCCCGGTATTTCTCCCGAACGAGAAATTGATTTTGGTATCGATTTACTACCGGAAACAAACCCAATTTCGATTCCTCCTTATTGAATCGCTCTGGCCGAATTGAAGGATTTGAAGGCACAACTTAAAAATTTGCTAGACAAGGGATTTATAAGTCCTAGCATTTCTCCATGGGGTGCTTCGGTCTTATTCGTGAAGAAGAAAGATGGGTCCTTGAGAATGTGTATTGATTATTGCCAACTCAACAAAGTTACTATCAAAAACAAGTATCCTCCTCCTCGGATTGACGATTTATTTGATCAACTCCAAGGAGAAAGCTACTTTTAAAAGATAGATTTGAGGTCGGGGTATCACCAACTCAGAGTGAGAAATGAAGATATTTCAAAGATGACCTTTCGGACTCGGTATGGGCACTATGAGTTTGTGGTTATGTCCTTTGGTCTCACAAATGCTCCGGCGGCGTTTATGGACCTAATGAATAGAGTGTTTCGAAGCTATCTTGATTCATTCGTTATTGTGTATATTGATGATATATTGGTGTATTCAAAGAATGAGGTTGATCACATGGGTCATTTGAGGGTGGTATTGCAAACCCTTAAAGAGCATCAGTTATTTGCCAAGTATAGCAAATGCGAGTTTTGGTTGAGGTCGGTGGCATTTTTAGGCACATCATCTCTAGTGAGGGAGTTGAGGTAGACCCAAGGAAGACTGATGCGGTGAGAAACTGGCCTAGACCTTTGACTCCGTCTGACATTAGGAGTTTCTTAGGTCTAGTGAGATATTATCGAAGGTTTGTGGAGGGCTTTTCATCCATTGCATCTCCTTCGACTACATTGACTTAAAAATGTAAAAAGTTTGAGTGGTCGGAGGCTTTTGAGAAAAGTTTCCAATTATTGAAGGATAGGCTTACTTCGGCTCTGGTGTTGACACTACCAGAAGATGCAAAGGGCTTTGTTGTGTATTGTGATGCATTTCGTATAGGTTTGGACTGTGTGCTTATGCAAAATGGGAAGGTGATTGCTTATGCTTTGAGGCAACTTAAGGTACATAAGAGAAACTATCCCACTCATGACCTTGAGTTAGCGGCCATGGTGTTTGCTTTGAAAATATGGAGGCATTACTTGTATGGTGTTCATGTTGATGTTTTCACCGATCATAAGAGTCTCCAATATGTGTTTACTCAAAAGGAGTTGAATCTCCAGCAAAGAAGGTGGTTAGAATTTTTGAAAGATTATGATATGAGTGTCTTATATCATCCCGGCAAGGCCAATGTGGTTGCGGATGCCCTAAGTCGTATGACTATGGGTTGTGTGTCACATATAGATGAAGCCAAGAAAGACCTACTGAAAGATGTTCATAGGTTGGCTAGATTGGGGGTGCGATTGGAGAGTTCTCCAAATGGTGGTGCTACGGTTCATTATAGCTTCGAGTCATCATTGGTGGTTGAGGTGAAGTCCAAACAACACCTTGATCAACTATTGATGAAGTTGAAGGAATCAGTTCTCGGCAAGTTGAATGAGTCTTTCTCCTTATGGTGTGATTGTTTGTTGAGGTAGCAAGGGAGATTATTTGTTCCCGATGTTGATGGGTTGAGGGACCGGATCCTTGAAGAAGCCCATGGGTCCCACTACTCCATTCATCCGGGTTCGACTAAGATGTACCATGACCTTTGGGAGATATATTGATGGGAAGGTTTGAATAAGAACATAGCGTAATTTGTTGCTAAGTGTCCAAATTGCCAACAAGTTAAGGCGGAACATCAAAAGTCGGGTGGCTTACTACAAGAGATCCAAATTCCTACTTGGAAGTGGGAAGACATTAATATGGATTTTGTAGTAGGGTTGCCTCGGACTCAAAAGTCATATGATTCTATATGGGTGATTGTTGATAGATTGACCAAGTCCGCTCATTTTATTCCCGTCAAGTCCATTTATTCGGCGGAAGTTTATGCAAAGATCTTCATAGATGAGATTGTGTCGCCATGGTATTCCGTTATCCATCATTTCGGATGGGGGTGCACAATTCACATCTAGATTTTGGAGGTCATTTCAAGAAGGTTTGGGTACTAAGGTGAAATTGAGTACCGCTTTCCATCCTCAAACTAATGATCAAGAGGAATGCACTATTCAAACCCTCGAGGATATGCTTAGAGCTTGCATTATTGATTTTAAAGGTACTTGGGATAAGCACTTTCCTTTGGTAGAGTTTGCTTATAGTAACATCTTTCATTCATCCATATCCATGGCTCCCTATGAAGCCTTGTATGGTAGGAGGTGTAGGTCTCATATAGGATGGTTTGAGGTTGGTGAGCCATCAATTCTTGGCCCCGATTTGATTTATAGGACTTTGGAGAATGTGCATATCATAAGGAATCGGTTACAAACAACCTATAGTCGACAAAAGTCCTATGCCGACAATAGGACAAGGGATTTGGAGTTTGAAGATGGTGATAAAGTGTATTTGAAAATTTCACCTATGAAGGGGGTGGTTAGATTTGGCAAAATGGGGAAGTTGAGTCCTCGTTATGTGAGCCCTTATAAGATATTGAAAATGGTTGGTAAGGTTGCCTATCACTTGAAACTCCCAAATGATTTAGCTTCGGTTCATCCGGTTTTCCATGTATCTATGTTGAAAAAGTGTGTCGGGGATCCCGGGTCTATTCTTCCTATTGAAGGCCTTGGAGTCAAGGATAACCTCTCTTATGAGGAGGTTCCGGTTCAAATCCTTGATAGACAAGTGAAGAGGTTGAAGAACAAAGAGGTGCTTTCCGTAAAAGTGTTATGGAAGAACCACCTTGTTGAGGGTGCAACATGGGAGGCCGAGGCCGACATGAAGACCCGTTATCCTCATCTTTTCGATGATTAAGGTTAGTCATTCTTTCTAATAATACAATTATGGCTAGGAATTGTGATTTCTTGATTTTTAGGTGAAGTTTTGCAAAAATTTAAATTCTAGAAACTTCGTTAATAAAGTGAAGACACTGTAACTGGACCTTGAAAGCTTGAAATGTGTTTTACTTTTTGCTTCTTGCATATTTGAGTTAAGTCATGTATTGTGATATAGTGAGTCTTTGTGGATATTATATGAAACATATTGATAAGATGAACTTTGTACTAATTGACTTATGTAATGAATGATGAGCTCATGTGTGTTGTGAGAAGGAGGTACCTCATGATGAAATTTAGAGCCTATGTGTGATAAACTGAGTTTTGAAGTTTGCCTTATTGAAATGATGTGATTCATGATAATTGGATATTGTGAATTGGTTGATCTGCTAGTCTTGAGTCTATTCCTTCCTTTAAAGGAGTGTTTAGTGTCATTCGGGGACAAATGTTCCCAAGGGAGGGATAATGCAACATTCCTAAATCCCAAGGCATGTTGTAAAACTTAACCTAGGATCCACGAGGTCTAATCACTGTTCTAAGTCGAATTAGGTGCATATAGAGTGGTTAAGGTGTTTAAGAACCAAAATATTCAAGAAATGTCCACGACGTTCGAAAAGTTGGTTCATAAGGGGGCTAGTGTGTCTTAGCCGTTTGACTAGTTTTAAGAGTTGGAATTGAACGAAAGTAGGTAGAAACAGGTGTAACACATGTGAGGGATGTTTCATGATTGAAACGTACGGGTATGACTCCCCAAGGACCAACCAAGGGCCCTTGAGGAGGACCTTTGTAGCTTGGATGCAACACTACCTGACAGTGTTCATCGACGAAGGAGACGACGGGGCATCTGTGCCTCAACGGGGCGTCAAGGCCACCTTCATCCCACACTTAGAAAGTTTTCAAAAAGTCCCTTGCTACCTAGATACTGTTACACGCGACGGAAGGGAGACGACGGGGCGTCGACTCACAGATGGACTGTCGTCGAGGTCTCATCTGTGAGGGCCCAACTTACGGTCAAAAATTCTAAAACGACCCTATGTAATTAATTAATGAAATTTGATGATTAGTTGGGGTATTAGGAAGTATAATTAAGTAATTTAACCCCTCATATAAATACCCCCAACCCTCATTAGTCTAAGGACAACACTAAAAAATAAACTCTCTTTATTCTCTCTACTTTCTCTCTATATTGGAATACACCATTGAAGTTTATCTTGGGAGGTGAATTGGGGGATTATTAAGGACGAATTCACCATCAAAAGGTCATCCATTCTTAAGGTATGAGATCTAATTCACCTTTGAGACTTCTTTCCTCAAGGGGCTCATTCAAAGGTTTTCCAAAAATTGAGTTCCATATGGGTTTCATTCAATTACAAATTTTGTGTTATGAATTGAATTGCTCATGTTTTCTTTGGGTTATAATTATTAGATTATCATGTATTGTAACTTGATTAGGATGAACAGATATGGTTGGGTCTAGATTGTAGATTTTGATCCTTAACCATTAACCCTAGGTTTGATCTTGATATGAATTATGTTGGGTTTGATTCAATTGACATGTATTATTGATTAAATCATCCTTAATTGTTGTTATTACATTGATCATGAACCTATGGTGATAAATTGTAGTCCTATATGCTAGTTCTTGAGTATTGGTCTAGGTTAAGAAGATAGACTTAGATGTCATGTTTTCAAGCTTTGATTTAGTGTTGAATTATGTTATAGTGATTCTTCTAATTCCATTATCATGTTGGTTATTGGATTACATTGTTGTGATGACCCAAATTGGGTTGAGTTATGGGTTGATGGTAAGGCCTTTATGATGAACTATGGAGGAGTGTTGGTAAGTCTTGACTATCCTATTTCTTACTTAAATTGCGGTTAATGGTGATCAAGTCATGATGTTGTGTTGGAGTATACCTTGTCTAGGATGATAGGATGGTACAATGAGCAAGTTGAAATGTTTTATGCTTTGTTGTGAGGTTGCTTAGGGTGTACATGTTATAAGGATGTGAATGTGCATTAATGTGCCCTACTATGATGTGATATACAAAGTGTTAATCTCACTATTAGGAATCATGATGAAAGGGTTGTTACTCATGCAATTCTTGTTGAGCTATGATGATGAATATACAAGGGCTATACCCTATGACCTAAACTAAATTATGATGTTTAATAAAGCTTAAAGACATTTCAATAAAGGGACTTAACTTAGCACCGAGTGAACTAGATGAGTAGTGACCTCTTCCACTTAGGAAGAGTAGAATAACTAATGTACTCATGAGATTGGAGATCATACTGTATTTTAGCATAAAGAGGGTCCCAAACTATATCTCCCATTTCTTTGAACTATGTTTCCCCCATAGAAATGCTAGCTAGTGGATCTACGTAGTTTCTATGTACATGTTTAGGTACTACTTTGGCAAGTAGTCCACCTTCTTTCGGTGTAGGGTTTTCATGACACCGGATTCCACATTAGCTCATGTGGTCTATGTCGGTTAAGGCAAGTGTTCCCTAAACTAAAATGAATGAATGAAGTATAGACTAATTAAAGTGACTTAAAGGGTTTGACTTTAGCTTAGGTAGGGGTATGGGACTCTACATATTCCTTGCACTAGTTTGCCTTGATAGGAACTTTGAGAAGTTAATATTATATATATAAATGATGATATAATGTAAATGACTTTATATGTTGAATAAGATGCTTACGAATATGAAATTGGTTATCATTGTTAAAGAAGCAACATCATATGAGATTGAAGACAATGCTATGTGAAGTGAATTGCTAATTATGATCCTTAGTAGGTTACTTGATTAAGTAGGGTTATGGGGCTTTGCTTGGTCATTGCACTTGTGGCTTTATAAGAATTATGGTTGGTCGGTTTGTGTTGCTATTTACATGATTTACTCTTATCCATATTTGTGATTTTATTATGTTATGGTAGAGTTATATGAGGTTATGTGTTTAAGTATGATGATATGAATATGATATAATTAACCTGTTTAGTATGTTTAAAGGATTGGTTTAAATAACATGATTTCCTTAAATATCCCTTTTTAGAATACTTTGTTGGTATTTGTGCATATGATCTCATATTTAGTACATGTGGCGTACTAACCCAATTTTCTCCCTCTTTCCCAAACATTTTAGGTTTCGGTCGTTGAAGTTGAGCTTGAGGTGATTTTAAGAAAGACTTGGATATTCTATCATCCAAGTGGTAGGTCCTCATTTTCCCGAGGACAATGCCAATATTCTTTTTATGAAGTTACTTAGTTACTACAACTTTTGTATTGACTCTATTTCCTATTTCGGACAAAGTTGTATAAAGCCTATATGCGGCTTTCTTTTATTGATGTAGGGCTATGCCCAATGTTATTGTTGTCGTTTAGATGGTTTTATGAGATGAGACAGATTTATGATTCTATTTTCTTATTATATAAATGTGTGAAATAAAAGTAGAAGACTATGTAATCTTCTTATACGAACAAGTCTATGTATACTTGATATAAATATAATTATGTGTATGTAGAGGTCTATGTAAACCTCCTATTAGATTTAGTTTGAAAAACTTTTAAATTCTTCTGTATTTTTAATCGATGAATGCAATGATGTAAGACTAAGAGGCTTGTCTTAGTCCTCAAAGAGGACGACGATGCCGGTTACGTCTAGGGTGTAAACCCGGATGTGACAGTGAAGCTGCCAAAAAGCTGTAACTTTTCTGTTTTGACTTGGGGTGTTTGGTAAATTCACACCAAGTATTTTATGAACCTAGGGTGATAGTTTTAGGGTCTTTTAGGTCTGTTAAATTTTTTCAAACCCTAATACCTAATTTTATACTTCATTTCCTAAAACCAATAACCCCTATCTCTTAAAAGACTCCCTCAAAGTCCATAGAAGCTAGAAGTCAAGAAGGAGATAGGAGAGCTATTAGTTGTCGAGTTCTTCAAAAAAATAATTGGGGTTTCTTCTACTTAAGGTATGTTAGTCATCCTTGGACTCTCTTCCATTCAAGGATCCCTTTCTCATAGATTTTCAAAAAAGGGTTTTCAACCCTAACTTCTTCTATCTTTAACTCTATATATGGGTCTTGCATGAAAACGTTTTTAAATGATTCAAATATATTGATTGTAATGTTAGTTGGTGATTTTAATGCTTAAACTTCAATGAAAACATGTTAAAGCTTTTTATCAAATTTTGGCTTAAGGAATGGGTTAAATGAACATGGTTTTGTAGTCTTTGAACTTTGGTTTACATGTGTTGATATTGTTATTTAGCAACTGCCCTAAGGGGCTATTTTATGATGAACTGTTGAGTAAATTGTGAAAAGGTGTGAAAGATTTGAAAGAATGATAAGTTTTTCTCATTGTTCACTCTCCTTATGAAATGCTCTTGAGTGGTATGGTCCACCTTTTTGGTGGCAGTGTTTACTTGAACTATATAAATGTGAAGATACTTGTGTATTGTGAAAGAGTCCATCAAGGCATATTATGTGAAGTAAGATGATTGTGATTGTATTCTTGTTAATGTGGCTTATAAAGCTTATTATTAGAAGTATGTAAGATATAATGTCTAAATGACTTGTATGTTTATGTGAAGCATGTTGAAGTGTGTAATGTGATGAATGAAGGTCTAAGCATGTATAAAAGTTAATGTAAATGAAATTATACTTATATGCAAGGTGTGTTCACATGTACAAACACACACATGAATGAATTAATGCAGCTAAGTTAAGTCAAAATGGGAGTTTTAGTGTGAACACTTTTCGTGAGTTGAGATGAATTGTTTATTAGCAACCTCACTACATCCTAAGAGCCTTCTAAGATAGTTTGGAGGATGAATGCCCTTCATGAGTTGAGATGTGGTGTTCACTAGTTATCCTTAACCTATCGTATATAATGTTGAGAATCCGTAGGGAATTATGCTTAGCACCGAGAGAATATGAAGAAGGTGTGGTTACACGTCGTGAGTTGAGATATTGTATTCCAATGTACCTCTTGAGATAAGTACTCCTCGTTAGTAGAGAATGAGTTAGTTAGTAGCTATCTCCTTAACCCTTAACTATGCTCCCGCATAGGTGTAGCTATTGGGAAGGCCATGTAAAATCTAAGAGAATGACCTTACTCTAGGCAAGTGAGGATCCCTCCCCCGATAAGTGATAATATCGGAATTCCATGTGTAGCTCTCATGGTCTATTTCGGTTAAGTTAACCCTCACAAAAGTAATGAAAGTACTAAGTCTTCTAAAAGAGTGTACTACTTAGGGTAGGTAGTGGAATGAGACGCTATCTATCCATTGCACTAGGTAGGTATTCCGAAGGGAAGACTTGGTGTGTCTTATATGAATTGAATGAACTAAGTCTTCTAAAAGAGTGTACTACTTCAGGTAGGTGGTGGAATGGGACGACATCTATTTATTGCACCAAGTAGGCATTCCGAAAGAGAAGTCATGATGTGTTGTTTGAGTGTTCTTCTAATGTCTTGTCATTGAGTGGGGGCTTGTTCTCCCGAGGGGAGTAAGCCTAGACGGGGTTGTCTTGGGGATCACCTAGGTGTTCATTGAAGGAGGTGTATGGGCGTTTCCTTCATGTCTTACCTTGGTGAGTCTTAAGATAATCTTAGCTAGGGAAACTCCTACGGAAATGAGTTTACTTCCTCTTGGCTTGACTTTGGGAGTTCACTGTTTTAAAATTAAGGGGGTTCAATGTAATGCTAAGGGATTCACTGTAACAAGGTTCTTTTTTCTAAAATTATGGAAATCCTTCTCTAAGTGTTAAATGATGATTCTTATGTTGTTTTACTTCTATTTTCATGAAGGTTTTACTTATTTAGCATGAAAGTGTATTTATACTAAAATGTCCCTTTTTGCATGTTTTTGCATATGCCATACTTAGTACATTATTTGTACTAACCCCATACTTTTCTATACTCTATAAGTATAGGTTTCGGAAACAAGGTTGAAGTCTAGAAGACAAAGCTTGGGAAAGATTTTCTTCTGACTAAATATGCCCTCATATATTCTAGGGCATAGTTCTATTTCTTAGTTTCTTTATTTAAAGACATATTATGTATTTCTTTCAAATATAAAGGGCCGTGTCCTTAAGATATTTTGTCGTGTCTTTAAGTTTGGATTGTGACGATGAGACTTTCTTAGTATTTATGAAAGAATTCCTTTTTATATTAAATGTCATGAAAAGTTTTAAATTCCGTACTACTTTTCATGTCTTATATAATGAACGATAGTTGAAATGCTTGTACAATACCCCAAAAGGTCAAGTACGCCTTGTCCGGATCCAAGGGTTCTCCCTAAATTCGAGGGGGTATTTGCGGGTCGTGACAATGATTGAGTCCCACTTAATGATATAATCATCATCACCATGATACCTCTTTAACATAGACACATGAAATAATGGATGAACACCGGATAGATTAGTGGGTAGAGCCAATCTATATACCAGTGGACCTACACATTCGAAAACCTCAAAGGTACCAATGTACCTAGAACACAGCTTACCCTTCTTACCATATCTCATCACCCCATTCATGGGTGACATCTTAAGAATGACATTCTCCCCAATTTTAAACTCTAGTTCTCTTACTTTATGATATGCATACTTCTTTTGTCTAATCTGGGCTACTAAAAGTTTAGCTTGAGTACTCATTACCTTGTCTTGAGAATCCTTCACTAAGTCAACCCCCAAATGTTTCATATTTCCATCGTCAAACCAACCTATGGGTCATCTACATCCCTCCCATATATTTCCTCAAATGGTGTCATATTAATGCTCGAGTGATGGCTATTAGTATAAGAGAATTCACACAAAGGTAAGAACTTATACCAATGCCCTCCAAAATCAATCATACATGCCCTCAACATGTCATCCAACAGTTGGATAGTCCTCTCGGATTGTCCATCCGCCTGTGGATGAAAGGTTGTACTAAAAGTGAGTTGAGTGCTCAATTCATCATGCAATTTCCTCCAAAACTTGGCAACTCCATGAAGCCTCACTATCTCTTTTACATACACCTTAGCGAATTGTTCAACATTATAGTCTATCCTTACCGGGATAAAATGGGCTGTCTTAGTAAATCTATCAATCACTACCCAAAAATAATCAAACTTCTCTAAGGTCTTGTGAAGGCCAACCACAAAATCCATGTTTATTCTTTTCCACTTCCATTCTGGAAATGGCATTCTTTTAAGTAAACCCGCAGGCCTTTGGTGTTCATTCTTCACTTGTTTGCAATTGTGATACTTTGCCACAAAATCCTCCATGTCTTTCTTCATGCCCGGCCACCAATAAATTTGTTTTAGATCTCTGTATGTCACATCCGGGGAGCACCCCCTAGAAGTAACATGACGTACTTGACCTATCGGAGGTCTTATACAAGCCCATAGTTATCATTCATCGCATTGACATAGTAAATTTAGCTGAAAATTTAAAACTTTCTTAGCACATCATATGCTAGAACATTACTTCATATATATATATAAAACATAAGTTCTAATACATATATAGACCTTAAGTATCCTTTTCATCTTATACTCAACAACATTAGAGTACATTAGGGACACGGCCCTTAAGACACATTACATCACTATACAATATTTAAACACTTTACAATAAAGACATAAGTAGGAGATCTTTGAACTTAAGGATTCCTTTCATTGAGCTTGGGAATCATCTATCAAGCTCTTCACCATTCAAAACATCCATTAAGCATCCATAACCTACACTTTGTGTAAAAGTTATAGAATAATGGGATTAGTACAAGAATGCACTAAGTATGACAACCATGCAAAAACATGCATTTAAAAGGGTCATTTTCTTGAAATCATACTTCATGTCTTTTGAGTAAATCTTCATAAACCCTTTATCCAATAGCATTTATATCATTCACATACATCATATATACATATTAAAAGGCAAAACATTTCATAAGATCACATATAGAATTTAAGCCATAATTGAGGTCACATTACAGTGAACTCTTTTACCTTAAAAGTGAGCATTTCTTTCTTTTATTCATTAACCTCCCAAGTAACCCTCTAGTGATACTTTGTGCAATGCATCACCTTAAGGCCAGAAGGAAACATACATATCATCTACACAAGCCAACACATATCATTATGTTAGCATAACATATCAAAGACACATTTAAGCCAATACCATAGAACTATTACAGTAAGTTATATTCAATTTACACATATACCAACTTCACTTCACATCAATGCATTATAAGACCTTACTCATAATCCTACTCTAAGTCTACTAGTGCAATGTATATGTGAAGCCCCATAACCTCACACATACTTAGTAAACCTATCATATGACCACAAGCCTTACCATCCAATTCATACATCAACAAGTAAGTGAAGACAACTTCATTTATGTCAATTCAAGACTTTCATCATATAGTCATTTAGACCAACATAGTGCATATAAGGATAAATCACATCATCTAGACTCATGACAAGTAGACAAATACTACCATACAATGCATAAAGACATATTCATAACCATACACCTTAGAACACCTTCCTAGAACTTCCTAAGGATCTACTTGTTCAATGTCTAGACGGGTTCATTACTTCCACCTATCCTAAGTAACATCCCTTAAGTCATTCTAGTTAGGGTCCTAACTATTTACTTCAATTGTCCATTTTACTTTATGGAAACTATAGCCTTAACAGACACTAAGACCATGAGTACTAAACATGAAATTTGATGTTGTAGAGCCTTACACCAAGGGAATGTGTTCCTACCTAGCCAAGGTATAACATTAACACATGCTAGCATATTAGGTGATATCACTTGCTAGATCCTATGTGGCAACCATAGCTTATGGAACTTGGGGGCAATCATGGAAACATCACTCTACACCCTTTTTGGGTCATGAGATTATCCACCCCGTGAGGACCGTAGTGAACCCTACCTCCCCTATTTGGGAAAGTGTCACTCCCTCACATGAGGACAGTAGTGAACCCTACCTTCCCTATATTGGAAAGTGTCACCCCTCATCTACAAGTTCTCGGTGCTAAGCTAAGTTCCCTTTATTAAAAAAGCCTTTATTATCATTTCTTTATTAAACATAGGTTTAGGAGAGTCATCCCCTCATATGCTTAACTCATAGGTCATAGATGAGAGTTCATCAACCTAATTCATGTGAGAAACCATTTCACATGGACATAGCATATGTATTAGCACTATCTAGTTAAGGATACACTTGAGCACACCTTTCAAGGCTCCTTTATTGACTAGACCATCATTCATGTGTGTGTGTGTATACATATATGTGATAAAACCTTTCACATAGCACATTAAGACCACACATGACCATACATCCATATTCATGCACATAGACACCAAACCTAGGAACTATTCTATCAAGGTACACATGTACAATGCATAGACAAGGTCCCATACCCTTGCCCATACTAGTACACCTATCAAGTCATCCTAGTAAGGATATACATAACATACTTCACATACGTATACTTTATATGCATAGTAGTAGACACTAGTGAATATGAGAACAACCTTTCATTAGATACTATAAACATTTCCTACATTGTAAGCATGCATAATGTGTGAGTGTGTGTATACATTGGTCAACATGATCACATAATGGCTGTCAACAACATATTGAGGCAGCCACCCTCTTAAGACAACAATACTCATTTCAAGCATAGACCACACAACACACAATAGCATAGGAGGCAAGACAATCTTCACATTATAATCAAGACTCCTAACTTTAGCTATTTACTCATTCACACAGGGGTACATGGGTAAGGTTCATCAATCATTAGAACCTAAACCATGGAAGCACCTACACATGATATTACATAACCCTTTACATTATCATAGCAATAGTAACATAACCTAGATTCACAACTCAAATAGAAGACTAGGCACAAGTTACACATAAAGTGATCATCATAACCACTCCTTCATATATTCATCAATTTGCCTTCAAGGACAAGGTCAAAACATATATAATGACATAAAGTAAACACCGCCACCATAAGTGGACCATACCACACAATGCCATACAAGGCTTCATCAACATTACTATAGAGAAATAGAGAAGTAGAAGAGGAGAGCAATTCTTACCAATCCTTTAGCCTTTGGTCATCACTGACCATTACTACTCTTTCATCAATAATTCAAGAATAGCGTAGTGGCTAGAGTACCATAATCATAAAAGAAACCATGTACGATTCGCTACAAGATCATATTACAATGTAATACAATGCATCACATATATACCAGAAAGTAGAAGAACATAGATCTTTAACCCAATTCACTTGCATATATAAATCGATTATATTTCATTAATAACATAAGTCTAGGGCAGTAGCTTGAAAAAATCATAGCTTAAACAAGATCCTACTACAATTGCTAATAAACTCTAGATCACTGTAAACATGCTTCATATTATGAATTCATGGAAGATAAATTTACATAGGTTAATCCTATTCAAACTATCATGCATTGATCCACATTGTATCTATTACATATAATTCATAATCACATCACATAATAGGCAGTAGCTAACCATCATTTTAACATAATTGAATCTCACAATAGGTATGCTAGGAACATCAATTTATAGACTAAAGCATGTAGGTTAATCTTACCAAATTTACTTTGATTCGATCACTAAGGATTCATACTTACAATTCAATCATAATATCAATTTAAAACAGTAGCTATAATCATAATCACCTATTCGAATTTCAACATTAAATCCTAAAAAGGCAATGCTATAGTGAATTCATGGAATTCCAAGCTAAGCATTTTCAAATCTTCATACATGGATCCACATGAATCCTTCATCATCAAATCATAATGAATTCACATAAATAACAGTAAATATAAGCAATTCAACGTAAGAGAATTGATAATCTACCAAATAACAAGCCATGATCACAATGCCCATGCAAGGGCTAAATCAAGTTTGGGAAGGGACATGGGTTCATCATGCAATTGGATTCAAAATGACGTTAAAACCAATATATTAACTTCAAATCATCATGATTTAATCCTTAAAAATATTTTTAGAAAGAACTCATGGCTAGATTGAAGAAGTAGAAGTCTGATCATAAAATCTCTTTTGAAACTTTGAGATTAAATCTCTAGATGGAAGGATAACTAGAGATGAAGGATCACCATACCTTTTTATTCATGAAAACCTTTAAAACTTAATGATTCATCCATGTAAATCCAAGCTCCAAGCTGTTCTTGAGCTTCACCAAAAATGGAGGTTTCTAAGGAGAATATATTTGGAGGGAAATGTTCAATTTGTGTGAGTTGGTTTGGAATGGGTTGATCACGTTTTTGATCAATTAAATACACCCAAAAATCATCAAATAAATCATGTGGGGTCAGGATAGCACGTGGGTTTAATTTACCATTCACCCCTATAATGAAACAGTGCACAGGCAGTGGCACCATGCCACCATCGACGGACCTAATCGACTGGCCGTTGGTCAATCGATTGTCCGTCCTTTGGCTTCTGTCGATTGGTCCTTGGACAATTTTTGTGTTGAGACCTACCCAAGCTAAGTATAAATCTACGATACCTCACCTATGGGCCGTTGGTTAACAAACTGGCCGTCGTTTGGTCCATCAATTGACACTGCCAAGGCAGTGGCTCGATCAGTCTTGGGTCCTTCTTATGGGCCCTTTTACGGGTCCCTTTAGAAGTCGTACCCGGAAGTTTCCAACGTAAATACAACCCTTAACAATTTGTAGACCTTCCACATAAGTGTCACCCAAAACAAGCACCTGCAACTCGTCCAAACATGCAAGGCCCGATAAAGACACACACATGCATGTCTCTAGGCTATCTTTCGAACGTCTTAGACGTTTGGCCTCCAAACTTCACAAAACTCCATATAATACCATTAAACATAATTATAACTCATTTTAAGACTACATAATCTCATTACATACAAATATAAGAATGCATAGACACATGAGGCACATAAGTGACTAGTCGTCGAACGTTGTGGTCGTCCCTTGACGTTTTACTTCCAAATCACCTCAAAATTTATACACTGCCTCTAAACCATACTATGAGACATTTTAGTACATTATAACCTTAAAACAAACATGTTAGGATCTAGATTCCCTAACTCATTTTGGGGGTCTTACAATATCCCCCACATGGGAACATTCGTCCTCGAATGACACTTAGAACACTTTAGTCACAAAAAGAACTTCAATGCATCATAGAACAGTTCATCATATTCATAACATCATAATAGAACATAATGCGCCAATCTTACAAGGAACACAACATCAAGTCATTTAGCACTCAATGCACACAAGCAAGCAAAACTTCAGTTCACTCACTCTTTAATGCATCAATAAAAAGGCTCTTATCATGTTCATAGGAGGAACATCCTTCTCCTAATCATAACATGGCCATTACAATCCATTTTATTAAGAGATAATCTTTAAAGGCCACACATAGGCAGATTACAACATATACTCAAAGGCTATTTAAGCACTCATACTTCAATGTACATAGTCTTGAGTTAGTTGAATCCACAAAGATCTTTATTAGTTAGACCTAGTACCATGAAGGTCATACTCAACCATAGCATGCTTAGTTGTGTCCATGGAGGAATGTCCCTTTCCTCAGTACACTTACATGTATCATGAGTTCACACCTTAGCAAACTACAAGGTCGATTTCCTTTTAAAATGAGAGATCCTCAACTTTCAAAACAAGACATGCTCATGTTTCTTCCCTAGTGAAGTCCAAATGGTAATTCACACCAAGCACATAACAACAAATAGGAAGTCATTTCACAAAATTTCAAATTCTAACATAGTACTCACCTTCACAGTAATCACCTTTTGGTAAAACAATACAAATTATAGGCACACATATGAACACTTAGCTACTCATGCTTTCATCTTTTAAGAGCAAACCTAGAAACATGCTTCCCAAGCCATACAAATCACACAATTTTCAAGATACTCAACATATTTCATGATAAAGAGACTCAACTTTTCATTATAAGGCTAAACATTATACCTCACAAACGACTACAACCACGGTTCTTACCTTACCTCATGAAATCAAATTCACAATTAGCATGTTAGGATGCATAATACATATTAGAAAAAATGGAATTTTATCAAAATTCCCCTTTATGTACTTTGGAATCTTAAAAATATCTTTAAGGTAATGTCAATCAATACATACCAAACATATGAGGTTCATGCAACTCATACTTTATGCAAGACTATATTCATGAACAAGCTTACAAAGACTTGATTAGTTTCAAGTTCAAGCAAAAATAGAAGGACAAGGTAGAAAATATCTACAACCTTACTATTTCATTACCATCCCCCACATAGGGTAAACCCAATTTAAGAGCAACTTAACCCACCCTAAAAAGGATATTAACTTAGCCACCTTCATTTTTCATCACTTGAAAGTGATTACCACTTTAAAAAGGATTTACAGTAAGTTAACATAGGAACACCAAGGTATTCTAACCTTATTATTTTTAAGCAAATTATCCTCAATCATCAAGTTAGGTCATACCATTCAACGACATAAGGTTTTCATATATTACAATAGACACCAAGGTCATACAACATTAGGGAAAATAACAGGGAGACTTAGCCATAAAATTTCTTCTTTTCCCTAGAACATTACAGTAAGGTGACTTCTAGGTCACTAAAACCCACACATCACCGAACCAAGTCATGCATACTACCTTTACACCTAGGATAAAGTATAGACAAAGGACTCCAATCCATACTAGGTAATCATGAATGTTCATGCATCCCAACTAAGGTAACATTTTAAACATCATGCATATGTTCAAAGGGAAATATTGAACACATTTTAGCACCTATTCTTAGGGTAGCATGCTTTCATAGGTAGTCACTAAGCAATTCAAGCTCAAATCATAATATTAAGCTACAAACATACAAAACCATATAGTAACACATCATTCCAAAAGAAACTCATGTCAACTACATTGACTTCTAACATGCTTTAATCATATCTTGACATACATTTTCAACATAACATGCTATTTCACATAAGTCTCATGCATAGCCATAAATGGCATCATAACCTCAAAACATGTCAAAATTCACCTTCAAACATACTTATTCAACCATAAAACCAAGTTAAGCATTAACTCACCTTTTTTTCCCTCAAGCATAGAATACAACCTCATCCAAACAATCACATCTAAAAGACCACCGGACAAGAAAACATAAGAGAGAGATCTCATAGAGTTAAGTGCTATGGCACGATATGAGAATGATGAAGAAGGGAAACTCTATCGTCCTACAGCCTCCCGTACCATTTGATGTGTCGTGACTCACCACCAATGCTACGATACTCTACTAGACGTGACAATATGAAACTCTTAGAACCTAAAACCACTATATAAACCTCATGCTCTGATACAACGTTTGTCACATTCGGGGAGCACCGCCTAGAAGTAACATGGAGTACTTGACCTCTCGGAGGTCTTATACAAGTCCATAGTTATCATTCATCGCATTGAAATAGTAAATTTAGCGGAAAATTTAAAACTTTCTTAGTACATCCTATGCTAGAACATTACTTCATATATATAAAACATAAGTCGTTTTGTGGGTCCCTATGAATTTTGCAAAGGTTTGGAAAAGTTGCATATGAGTTGAGATTACCTAGAGAATAAGCTTTGGTTAATCCGGTGTTCCGTGTCTCCATGCTTAAGAAGTGCATCGGTGATCCCGAGTCCATTATACTTATTGAAGGTCTAGGTGTAGAAGAGAACCTATCCTATGAGGAGGTTCCGGTTGAAATCCTTGATAGACAAGTAAAGAAGTTGAGGAACAAGAAGATGTCTTCCGTAATGGTTTTATGGAAGAACCACCTATTTGAGGGAGCAACATGGGAGGCCGAGGCCGACAAGAAGTCCTGTTACCCTCATATATTTGATAGTTAAGGTTAGTTGTTCCTATTAATAATGTAAATAATGAGTTAATTGAATTTGACTTGTTTTGAAAAGATATGCATATTTATGATAAAGGTTTTTACTAAGAAGTAGTTTCATGTGAAAGTGATCTTTTGCTTGTTTTTGCCTTTATTGTGTATTGGTATGTTGTTGCCTTTATGAAATGATATTGAGCATGTTGATAAGTTAGATTTTGGAATAATTGGCTCTTTAATGATATGTTTAGCCATGTGTTGGTGAGAGGGAAATGCCTCATGTTGTGATGTTGATCTCTTATGTGTTGTAATTGATATTTTGAGTTACTTTGTGTAAACACCATGTTGTTATGATTTGATTTCTAACTCATATTGATTTTGCATGTTGTTGGTTGGGATGCTAGTATTGAGTATATCCTTTACCTTCAAAAGATTTTTAGTGTCATTCGAGGATGAATGTTCCTAAGGGGAGGGGTGATAATGTAACACTCCGAAAGTCCAATACGTAATCTAGAGCATCACATGAGAGTGTAAGGGTTGTAGCACTATTTTAAGGTTAATAATAATGGTTAAAAGTCATTTGGGAAGTTTTAGAGTCAAGATGTCAAGGAACGTCCATGACATCCGGAGAATAGTGCAAAAGGTGCTAGCATGCCTTAGCCTATTTGACAAGATTTTAAGAGTCCTAAATAGATGAAATTTGGTAGTAAGGTGTATAACACGTATTAGAGTTGGTTTAGGTTCGAAACTTCCGGCTACGACTACCCAAGGAAAAACGAAAGGGTTGTTGAGGAGGACCCTTCCATTTTGGCTAAAAGCTGTCTTGAGAAAGTAGCCATCGACGAAGTGCAGGAGACGAGGCGTAAGTCAATCGACGGGGCGTTGATTCCTCTGTTAGTGAAGACTTAGCCATTTCCAAAAATGGCCAAAAAAATAATCTCAGTTGCAAACGACGGACCTGCAGGACGGTTAGTCCCAAGGCCCGTCGATTGACCTACGACCCGTAGGTCGGGGTCTCGTAAGTCAGGCCTGCGATTTTCTGGTGACTTTTAGGTTACTTCATTTAAATAATTAGTTGGTTAGTTAATTTTTTACGGGTTAGGGGAGGTCTAATAAAGTTAGTTAATGACTTATATAAAGACCTAAGCCTAATTAAACTACCCTAACTCCCGCAATTCCAAAACACAATTGCTCTTCCTTCTCACTTCTTTCTCTCTCCCAAAAAGAAGAACTCCACTGAAGGGATATGTCAAGGTCTTCAGGGCAGAAAGGAGGGTTCTTTTATCCATCAATATTAAACAATTAACAAGGTATGGGATCCTTTCACCTTTGGGATTCCTTTACCCAAAGGGTTCATCAAAAAATTTATTTCAAAAAGATGAGTTTCATGTGGATTTTCTTCTATTACGAATCTGATCTTATAAATTGTATTTTCCATGGTTTCTTTTGATTATTATACTTAGATTATGATGTATTATGATTAAATTATGCTAGTTCTTGATGAATTAACCTAGTTTATAAAGTATTCATGAAATTGACCCAAGTCCCTAACCCTAGGTTATGAACTAGTGATGAATTGATTTGTAGTTCTTCAATTGACTTCATTATTGTATTAATTACTATTGTTTGATAATATTACACCCATTTTGGTTTGAATTGGATGGTTTATGGTAAAACCTTAGATGATGGCTTCTGAAGGAGATTGGGGTAAGTTTTGTGATCTCAAACCTTTACTTCAATTATGACTACTTGTGTTTAGTGATGAAGTTCTATTGAAGTACACCTCCTGATAAGATTGATTAGGGTTGGTTGGTATGATTTTTAATTGTAATGTCTTGATCAATGGCTTGTGATTTGTTGTTTAGCATGTAATGATATAAGGTTGGTGATTAATTGCATATGTGCCTTATTATGATATGGTGATGTAAATATGCTAACCTCACATTCTGTGAATTACATTGAAAGGATGTTCTCATGTAATTCCTAATGATCTAAAGACTATGACTATATAAGGAGTAGTATCCTATTACCTAAAATAAGCTATGATAATTAATGAAAGACATTTCAAAAGGGACTCTAGCTTAGCACCGAGTGAATTAGAAGAGAGAGTGTCCCTTCCTACATAGGAAAGGTAGGTTCACTATTGTACTGATGAGATTGGAGACTATAATGCATGTAGCATAAAGAGGGTCCCAAACACATCTCCTAGTTCTTGAACTATGTTGCCCCCCATAGGAATATTAGCTAGTGGATCCACATAGATACTATGTTCATGTTTTGGTACTACCTTTGCAAGTAGTCCACCTTCTCTGGGTTTAGGGTTCTGTGACACCGGATTCCACATTAGCTCATGTGGTACCTATGTCGGTTAAGGCAAGATGCTCCCAAAAAGTAAAATGAAGTAATAAAGTGAAATCTAACTAGGATGACCTAAGGGGGTTGACTTGGTCTAGGTAGAGGTATGGGACTCTACCTATTTAATTGCACTAGTTAGCCTTGAGGGAAGTCTTAGAAGGATATTCTTATATGTTATGCTCTTATGAAATAAATGTTATGCGTATGTTGATTCTTCATGTTAATGGTCTCCATTGATAAATATGAGGAGGAATACTTATGATTATATGATATGTGGAGTTGGACATTATTCATGATCCTTTGACTAATTTGCTTGGTAGAGTGAGGTTATGGGGCTTCACTTGACCATTGCACTAGTAGACTAGTTAAAAGGTTATGGATAAGGGTCTTTACTTATGTTGTAATGCTATGGACTCATGAATATGATTTGTGGTTATAAAATGATGGTAGAGTTGCATTGACTATAAATTCTATTATGCTATGAACATGTTGACTTGTCTTAAATTGATGATGTTGGTCTTGTGTTGTATATGATATTGGCCTAAGAGATTCATGATTATTGCCTTATATGGGTTTCTTGAACATATAAAGCTTTTCAAAGTAACTTGGCATATTACCAAATGTCCCTTTTTATCATGAGTTTTATGTTGGGTGTGCATATGATACCATACTTAGTACAAGTGATGTGCTAACCCCATTTCTCACTTTTTCCCTAAAATTTTAGGTTCCGTTAGTTGAAAGGTTCATGAAAAGTTTTTAAGGAAGGATTGGATCATTTCTCCAAGTGTGGGTATCTCCTCATGTCCGAGGATGATGCCTTGTTCTTACTCTACCTATGTTTCTTTGTTATAGTCTAAAGACGATCATTTCACTCTTGTTATTTCAAGATATTGTTATAATCCGTAAGTGACATTAGTAAATTTGCGTAAGGCCTATGCCCATGTTTTTCTATTCCGCTTAGATAGTTTAATATGAGACATCCATTTTAAGACTACATTGTGCATCCTATATATATATGCCATAAAAGTAGAACACTATGTAATCTTCTTATACGAGGATTTTAAGTAAACTCACTATGAATATATTATGTGTAAGCGAGAGGTCTAAGTAAACCTCATGATGTAGATGTAAATGAAAACTTCTTAATTTTCCACACTTTTTAACCTGTGAATGTAATGACAAAAGCTAAGAGGTTAGTCTTAGTCCTCTCCGAGGACGACGACACTGGTTACGTCTGGGGGGTCCTTCCCGGATGTGACAGACTCCACCACATTAGCCTTGCCCTGATGGTATAGAATGCTCATATCATAATCCTTGAGTAACTCCATCCATCTTCGCTCTCTCAAATTCAGATCCTTTTGAGTGAAAACATGTTGTAAACTACGATTATCAGTAAACACTTCACGTTAACACCATAAAGATAGTGACGCCAAATCTTAAGAGAAAATACCACCACTACGAAATCCAAGTCATGGATTGGCTGATTTCTGTCAAAAATAAATATATTATCAAGTTAACAAGATCTTCTAATGTCAAAACATATTATTTAAAAATTTCTGAGTTTCTTTTTTTTTTAAAAAAAAAAATCATAGCAAATGTAAACTATGTGAATATATATGTATCATTGAAAATTTATAAATTTTATATTCAGTATTATGGAGTAAACATTTTCATTTTGTCCCTACACTAAATTAAAATCTAATAACTATAAAAAAAATAGACTTAATTAAATGTTTTCACGACCCAGACCGTCGTGATTTGAAACCACACTAACCAACCGCTGGGAGAAACTCTACAACAAATCAACACAAATAAATAATACTACTAAAACAATTGATATAACTACTAAAAATGCGGAAGATAAACCTAGAATCTAAAAGTCAGTGTACCAAAACATCTAACAAATATCGAAGTCTAAACAGTAAACACTAATGAATTATCCAGTAAACTAAAGCAAATGTCTAAGTACCAAATTGATGGACATAAACGAAGAGAATCCTGTGGCAGCCCAAAATATTGGCTCACCCTCGAATTTGATTCGATGATCTTTAATCTTCTAAGCGAGGTCTGTCAATAGCCGCTTGAAGATGCCTTGTACTCAACAAAAATAAGAACAAGTACAGAATCAGCACACAACCACCTTATACTGGTATGATCTGGCGGATATCCCACTAGTGTAACATAAGTAAGTCAAACAACATTATAACGACAAGCATAATATATCAACATCTACTATATTATATACATAAAATTATCGCACATTGTTTGTCCTCTCACAGAACCAAAACTCAAATAGTTAGCTAGCCGAAACGTGGCAATCCAATCCCATAGTTGTGCCGAGACATGGGAACCCGATCCAATAGTTGTGCTAGAATGTGGGAACCCGATGTAATATTTGTGTTTGAACGTGGCAACCCGATCCAATTTAGCTTGCCAGAACGTGGAAATCCGATCCCCAATTACACACCACAATCACAATCACAAGTATATCATCAAGATCATACAATTATATCATGATTTCATGGAAACCCTCATTCAACTATTTCATTTACAAAAGTTTTCTCGATATTGCAACATTCATACATATATAAATATCATAATGAAGCAAGAACAAACAAACATCACACAACCATAGAATCAAAACCATCACCTACCTCGAAACAAGCTTGAAAACCTACAAAACTTGATTCTTCCCTTTCCGAGATCGTTACTCCCGTTCTTGGTCTACAAAATTTCAATAACGTACAGAAATCAATAAACAATTACTAATTACCTGTGTTACTAAAAATTCTAACAAACCTTAGATCATACCCATGATCTCTAGTATCTATGTTAGGGTTGTTTCCACCATAGAATATATCAAGAAACCTTTCAATATCAATATTGACCCATTATATTACGTTCTAAGGATTGAGAAAAGAATTTGGGGAATGAAAAGCTTGATTTTAGCCTCAAGAATGGTGGAAAATGATTTGGGGGGAGGGGAGGTCGTTCCTTAGCTCTAAAATTTGAAAAGTGACACATAAGAACGTTTAGGAGTTCTATTAACGACTTATTTAAGCCGAAGTCTGAAAACCCATAAACACAATAGGACAACCACAATAGACATTGTGACTACTACTGCCTCTCCAATTGTGGTAAAAGCATGGCTAGGGGCATCAAGTATATCACAAATCATATCAAACTCAGAGGCAAATAGCACATTTACATAAGAATAAGTAGAACCCGGATCAAATAACACATTAGTCATCAAGTCACAGACAATAATAATACATGTGATCACCGTATCAGGCGCCTCTGCCTCATTCTTGCCCGCAAAAGCATAACATTGAACCCTATCACCTTGGTGAACCACCTCACTGTCTGGTTGCATATTACCTATGCCCGAATTATTATTACCATTTCCTCTACCCCCACGACCTCTCTAATTACTTCCTTGCCAACGTTGTGGATTCCCTCTACCATTATTACCATTCCGCGCGGGTAACACTTCTTTAAACTGCTCTTGTGCGGAATCTTACACACATGGATGGGGAAAATCTCTCCTTATATGTGCGAGTTCTCCACAGTTATAGCATAGACGATTCTAGAATGGCTTGCTGCCCTCTGAAAGTGCGACTCTCTGGCTATCCTGAAAATTATAGTATGGAGTTCCCGAATAATTACGTGCAGAGGCAGGCGTAGCGGGCTGAATTGGCTAGGCTGTAAGCATTGGTCTTCTGGATCCTCTAGCATAAGAACCTTGAAATTAGCCGAATTCATGGCCCTTTTGGCCAACTCCTTGGCTTGAGCGTCTTGCCTAACCCCCTCCACCTTCATAACATAATATGTCACCTCGTTAGATCTCTTTCCTACAGAAGTCATATGAACAAATAACACTTGCAACTTATAATTCAAATTCTAATACACAACTGAATTGTTTCCTCCTCTATAGGGAATGAAAATTTTACTCATAATCAACCACAAACATACCACCTTGCTCTAAGGCCATAAACTCATCCTTGTTGTGATCCCTCAAAGTTGTAGGAACAGATATTTCTAAGAGCAAAGCATGAACTTGGGTCCAAGTAAGTGGAGGTAAAGTAGGAAAACTACGTTCCATATAAGCTCTCCATCATTGCTTGTTCTCACCTTGAAGTTGAAAGGACACAAACTCAACCCCGTATTGGTGAACAATACAAAATATGTAGAGCCTCTCGGAACAATCTAAGATAAACTCATAAGCGTCTTAAGTATTAGAACTAAGAAATACCGGAGGGTTAAGATTAAAAATCATAGTCAACATGTCATGCTCGTTTCGTGTCATACCTGAACCCAACAAAAGACGGAAGGAAGCACCATTACCTCCAGTTTCCCTCAACTTGGGTGCAGTGCTAGACATAGGGGATTATCGAGAGCTTGAGCAGATGGAAGCATCCATACTAGCCAACCCTTTCAAGAACGACATGATATATTGAGATAACACTGGTCCAAAAGAGGAACGCCTGCATTTCCAGCTGGTACCCCTCCCTCTTGACCCATCTCCTCAACATACTCAAAATCCTCATTCTCCTCCATCTCTTTATGTTGCGCAGGAGAGTTCTCATAAACCGGCACATTATCAATAATTACCTTATCTACCATGGGTTCTACTCTTCCACGATCTATACCCCTAGATCTTCCTCTAACCTTCCAAGACCACGACCTCTTTCTGTAGGTACCTCAACCAGAGCATTGACGGGAGCTGCAGGCGAGACGTCGTTGAACCTAGTATTAATAACCTATGGAGATTAGATATGTAAAGGCATTTCTTATTGTCCTATAGCCTATCAAAGAAAAGTAAAGGCGTCCTGTACCATTCCATCGGACTCTATAAGACTCGTTTTGGAACATCAAAATCAACAAACATAGGCTCTAATACCAACTTTGTCACAACCTAGACCGTCGTGATTGACACCCACACTAACCAACCGGTTTGGAGAACCTCTACTACAACTCAACACAAGCAACTTGCCTAAAATTAAGGCCTTTATCATAGGAAAATAGAATAATAATGAATGGAAATTCTCATGAACTTTAACAATTGATCTAACTACTATCCGAAAGATAAACCTATAATCTGAAAGTCAATGTACCAAAATATCTAACTAGGATACAAGTCTAAACAAGAAACACTAATAAGATAATCGACTAATATAAAGCAGATGTCTAAGTCTATAAATGGTGGAAATAGACGAAAGAGAATCCCGTGTCAGCCCAGAAGATTTGGATCACCTTGAATTTGATGCTATGATCTTTCATCTCTTAATCAAGGTCTCTAAATAACTGCTTGAAGATACCATGTACACACTAAAAATAAGAGCAAGTGCAGAATCAGTACACAACCACAATGTACTGGTAGGATCACGCGGCTATCCTACTAGTGTAACATGTATAAGTCAAACAACATTATAATCACAAGCATAATATATTAACATCTTCAATATTATCAAAATTCTCATAAAAATACAATTATCACATATTATTGGTCCTCTCACGGATCCTAAACTCAAACAATTATCTTTCCGGCACATGACAATCTGATTCCATAGTTATGCCAAAATGTGGCAACCCGATCAAATTGTTATTGCAGAACGTGGCAACCTAATCCAATAATTAAGCCATAATGTGGCAATTCGATCCCCAAATTCACACCACAATCACAATCACAAGCGTATCATCAAGATCATACATTTACATCATGATTTCATAGAAACCATCATTTAACTATTTATTTTACAAAAGTATGATCGATATTGCAACGTTTATACATATACACGTATCATAATGAAGTAAGAACAAATAAACATCACGCAATCATAGAATCACAAACATCACCTACCTCGAAACAATCTTGAAGCCATAAGAAACTTGATTCTTCCCTTTCTGGATTCGTTCCGCTTGTTCTTGGTCTACAAATATTCAATAACATACGGGATCAATAAACAATCACTAATTACTTAGATTACTAACAATTTTAACAAATCCTAGATCATACCCATGATCTCTAGTATCTAAATTAGGGTTGTTTCCACAACAAAATCTATAAAGAAACTGTTCCAAATATTGACTCATTCTATTACGTTCTATGAATCAAAAATGAATCCGGGGAATGAAAAGCTTACCTTTAGCTTCAAGAATGGTGGAAAACCAGTTAGAATCGCGTGGGGGTCATTTCTTAGCCTTATAAGTCAAAAAGTACCTAATAAGATCGTTTAAGGGTTCTATTAATGACGTTATTTGTTCCTATCCCGCTACAGCAACACTCATTCCTCTATAGTGGTGGCGCCACAGTGGCCTAACGTCCCACATCAGTAGCATTTTCGAAGTAGAACGCTCCACTCTTGAACTTATGATTATAACGCACGCTCCACCAAATCGGTCAGCATCTCATTACAGCAACCATAATCTCGCTACAACGACACATATCATAATAGAACGCTACTAGAAGAAATTTAATTCCACTTAAAATATCGTTTACTCTAGGGTAAATTCTCAGAGATCTACTCATTTAAATTAAATTTCCTAAAATTTACGGGTTTGTTAACGAGTTATATAACACCTCATGTAACAAAATTTATAATAAAGTGGCTCGATTGCTACCAGATTTCCCTACTCCTCAAAGACTCCCATTTCCTCCAAATATTGACAAGGTTGTGAAAAATTCAAATACTACAAAAAGTTTTTCTAGCCCCAATTTTCCCCTCATTGGATTTTTATAACGACGGAACCCATTCGTTACAAATGTTCAATTTATTTTTGTGAGTATAAGTAATTACTAATTATTGTAAAAGTTATTCACACTATTTTACATTCTTTAGTGATAATATTATGAAATCTGATTGTCACGATCCGCATGTATACCCTAGAAGTTAGGATATTCGTAGTTCGTGGAACGGCGTACTTGACCTCTCGGAGCTTTTGTACAAGACATTTCATATCTTTCATCGCATATACATATATGAAAAGTGGTGCGAAATTAAAACTTTTCGCAACATTCGAATAGTCTTTCAAAATCTCTTTCATATAAAAACCATAGGAAATATTAAGTCTCATATCATCAAATTTTAGACTCAACATATACTTGGGACACAACCCATACAATCAAAATATAGTACTACTAAGTCTATTACAATGCTTTAATGAAAGAACTCTAAGATAATGATTCCCTCGAGTCAAATGAGGACATACTTCAACCTTGCTTGAAATATCCTATAATCCAAGCTTCAATACAAAATCACTTTAATCTATAAATCACTTTAGAGATAGATAAAAGTAAAGAATTAGTACAAAAACATGTACAAAGTATGTCATAATGCATAAAATCATTATAACAGACATTTAATGGAAATATGCTCTTTTTTATTAAAACATCATAGTATAAGCATAAGAACAACATTTAACACCTTAGAAACATATAAGACATCACATAAGAATTTTATCAAACATCAAGAATTATTACAGTGAACTAAATCGAACATTACAGTAAACCCATTTAGCATGCAACCTTCTCACTAAAAGTTATCCTAAGACTCACTTAAGTAAGACAAAGAGAGACCTTCCATACACCCTCTCTAAGCACACCTAAATGATCCTTAGGACTACCTACAATGAGATAAATACACTAACAATACACCAAAACACATAACATGAGATCCCCTTACAAAAAGTGAATCTAAGGCTCACTTGAGTGAGTTATGAAGTGACCGCCCATACAATCCCTTCACACACACCTAAGAGATCCTTTAGACTACCTAAGATAAGCTCATTCTCACTTCGTTAATCAACATTCCTATCTAGAGTCATACTTAAGACTTCCCTAGGTAACACATGAAGTGACAATCCTTTATACCCCCTTCACACTTTAACTAGACAATCCTTAAACTACTCTAGATAAGAACTTATTTATTGACATTATTTCTAACTTAAGTCATTATCTTCATTAGTTCATTCAAGATACATTCATCTCATAAGGACATTCAAGTAATGGTCTTGGAGAAGCCCTAGGGACTCACTTACTAATATGTTTAAAGCCTACTCGTGCAATGCCTAGATAGCGTCATATACATCTACCTAAACTTCATAGAACTTCTCCAATATTAATAGGTATCCCACATGATTAGAATAGGCAATAACCGACATTGACCATTCTAGCTATGCATGGAATCCGGAGTCATGAACCTACTCCGATGGAGGATTGTTCTACGAGCCAATGGTAGAACTAGGACACATTCCATGTAGGCACATGATTAAGGAATATGAAGGGTTTCTTTATACTCTATTCTCATCCTTAACTAGATCTACTTCCCAAACCATACTGACTCGGTGCTAGCCTTTGTTCTCAAAGAGTAATTCACATAAAGGTTCGCAGGAAGAGGTTCCATATCTAGTTCATAACCCAATCACATTATACCTTACCGAAGAGGTCCCCTAGGGTTGCCTTACAATGGTTAAGAGGATAGATCAATGATTTTCTTAAGGATGATTTCATATTGTTCCAGCCAACCAACCTTAACTCCATCAGTCACACAAGAAGGATATCATTACAACTCTCGACTTCAAGGATATCATAACCTCTCAACTAGGATGAGGGCTCCACAAAATTTGACCTTCTCACTATGTTCAACGCCACATGTGCATCACATATACAAGACTAAGGATATTTATCATACTAAGTCAAGGATCTCATATTCACATTCAATAGGTATCAAGTAAGGGAAACAAGTCTACCAAAACAAGACATACCAATACTTCACAATATCACATATTGCATATCACTTATGAAGCACATAGGCACAACCAAGTCAACTATAGGTCATCCTATACACTACTATAGAACCATCAATATAACCATCATAAGACTCATATCACCAAGTAGGAAGAATCATGCATCCACTATAAGACTACACAAATAAGGACATAGTCATAGTCTAACATGATCACCTAACAACATCAATAGAATAACACATACATTCACCTTAGTCACAAATAGACGGATATGATCATAATTCATATAAATAAACTACACAAACCATCATAATATGTCAAGTAGTGCCGACAAGGCCATGATGATCATAATACATAAAGTAACGCCGACGAGGCCACATAATTCACAAGTAAATCACATAACACCGCCACCATAAGTGAACCATACGAATTACAACATAATTCAAGACAGGAATTACATAATACAAAGATAATTAGGGAGCGTACCATCAATCTATTCTCACCACTTCAATCCATAGCTAAATCATCCAACACAATACCAAAATGGCCCTTACCCATGACCATGATCATCAATTCAATAAAAAAAAAATACTCAATGAATCTAAATCAATTCAATATGAATTCATCAATCCAAGTCATCCTATACATCAATCCAATACAATTCTTATATCATTCAATAGCCCAAAGAAAACTACAGTAGAATTCATTAGCATTGAGACATGATCACTTAACCCAAATTATAGCCAAATTGAATAGTTTATGTTTTGCATGGGTTCATGAATATTATAGGTTAAAACCATTAAACTAACATCAATTTAATCAATATTCAATGATTCAAAACTATTTATGCAAGAACCCATGGCTAGATTGCAAGTTAGAAATCTATCTTTTGAGAAAGTCTTTGAAAATCACTTTGAAGTTTGAATACTTGATATAGAAGATTCAAGTATGAAAATGATACCTTAACTGATCTTAATCCACGAAAATTGAGAGAAATTGGTGGAGAAATCAACCTGCAAGCTTCAATGAAGTTCTAGATAGCTTCTTTAGAGGGTTTGGGTTTTGATTTTAGAATAATGAATTCATCTAGGTAGTTAGGACTTATAAACACACTTAAAATACCTAGAATACCCTTAGAGAACCGCCAAATAATTATTTGGACGTGGGGTGAATTTACCTGTTCACCACTTCACTCAACAGTGAAGCAGGCGAATTATAGGCCTCACCTACTACTGCCCATCGATGGGGCGTCAGCCAGACAACGGAGCGTCTTGGATGGCCGTTGTTTGGTTCAGAGGCTGGACTTTGGGAGATTAATTTCCCTATGCTAAGTATTGACCCAATACCTCGATCGAAAGGGCGTCAACCAGGCTACTTGTCGTAGATTGCCTCCGTCGTTTGGGCTGGTCTAGACAGCCTTTGGCTCAATGATGGCTCCTTCTTCAAGGATTCTTGGTTGGTCCTTTGAGACTTTTTCCCGGACGTTTCCAACTCAAATATTATTGTGTACAAGTTTAGGACCTCTCGTATCAATTTCATCCAAAACGAACACATAAAACTCGATGAAACATACTAAGACACACAAGGTTGTTTTAAGGCAAACCTTTCAAACATTATGGACGTTCTTGGATGTTTGAACTCCAAACTTCATGAAGCTTGACACACTGCCTATAAATACTATGTTTAATTATATAAGGACCCCATATCTCATTACACACACACATAAGCACATAAAATCATATTAGGCATATAGATGACTAGTCGCCGAATGTCTTGGTCGTCCCTTGAAGTTTGTCTTCCAATTCACCTAAATCATTATACACTACCTCATTACCACATTATAAACCATTTTAGCACCTTATACCCTCATGACAAACATGTTAGGCTCTAGTTTCACCTAAGTTGTTTTAGAGGTATCACACTTATAGTAACTACATTAATTATTTCTATCATTCATCTTTCCTTGTACTCCCTCCATTTCAAAAAATATGAGCTCATTTCCTTTTTAGTCTATTTCAAAAAAGAATGACCTCTTTCTTTTTTTGGAAAAACATTAACTTTAACTTTCCACGTGGCATATTTAAGGCCACAAGATTTAAGGGCATTTGGTACATTTGACATACCTTTAATTTAGAACGACAAGATAAAAAAGTCTTCTTTCTTTTCTTAAACTCCATCCAAGTCAAACTAGACAATTCTTTTTGAAACAGAGGGAGTATTAACTTTTGACCAATTATATGATAACACAACGCTCTTATTTTTCTTTGGAAGAATCATGTTTGGTTGAATAAATTGAAAACTATTTACAAGTATATGAACTATATCTTTGTTAGGTGTAAGATAAATAAGTTATTATATAAATTATTTTGTTGGGTTTTTAATAAAAAAATTAAGAAAATAACAGATAAAAACTTTAAGAGAAAAAAAAATATTGCAGTACTATCAAATGGAATTATTTTATTAATAATACAAAGAGTTACATTTTTAGATACAATTTCTACCTAAAATTAGAAAAGTATGCTACTAACTTATCAGTAAAATACAAATAATAAATTAAAGAAGTAGTTCCTAAATTCAAGTAACATAGGACTCTAATAAAATAATTAAAAAATTCTAAGAGTAGCTAACTTATTTATTATTGTAATATCCTGAGACATATTCTCAACACTCCTTCTTGGATCAGGATTTGTAGATTGTAGTCTCATCTGAAATTTACCTTGTGAAAAAATTTGTTAATTCTTCCTTTGTCTTGAAAGGATTGTGTGCATCTTCTGATGAACTAAATGAGAAACTCTTACCGCTCATTTCAACTTGTTAAATCTCTTGCTTAGTAGAATCAAAGTTTGACAATATTTGTCTCCAAATAATAATTTAAATCCTTTTTCTATTAACTGACCAACACTAAACAATCCTTTATCAATATTGGATACATAAGGAACATCTGAAATTATTTTTTACCTGATTTTTTTAAATTGAAACAAACCCTTTTTGTTTTTCAGGAATACAATCACCATTCCCGATTTAAACTTTCTTATTTTCCATAGGAATGAAACTTATGCACAATAAACAAACTATACCAATCATTTAGACATGTTCAACAATTCAAACAAGCTATATGCACCAACATATTTGAACCCATAATCTCATTTAACTCTATCACCAAGTAATAACATCACAAGCATGAATAAGAGTTCATCATGTAACTAGTAAAGCAATACAACTAATCATAAATCCTCATAAAGTCAACAAGTGCAATGACCAAGCAAAGCCCCATCCTTACTCAATCAAGTAAACCAATAAGAACCATAAATAGTAACTCACTTCACCTAACATAGCCTTCAAGTACACATAAGATCATACTTTAGCAATAAAGACAAATTACATGTTTATAATCATCATAATCATCATATAAGGTCATTTACATTCATCATCATTTACACACAAAATATTAACCTTCTAAAGCTCCTATCAAGGCAAACTAGTGCAAGGCATAGGTAGAGTCCCATACCCCTACCTAAGCTAAGTCAAACCCCTCAAGTCACTTTAGTTAGTATATACATCATTACCTCATTTTAGTTTAGGAAACACTTGCCTTAACCGACATAGACCACATGAGCTAATGTGGAATCCGGTTTCGTAAAACCTTACACCGATGGAAGGTGTCTACCGGCAAAGATAGAACCTAACATGAAACGTAGCATCTAGGTGGATCCACTAGCTAGTATTCCTATGGTGGTAAAATAGTTATGGAACTTGGGGCAATATTGGAAACATCACTCTACACCCTATTTGTGTCATGAGGCTATCCACCCCATGAGAACTGTGGTGAACCCTACTTTCCCTATGTGGGAAAGTGTCACCTTCTCACATACAAGATCACTCGGTGCTAAGCTAATATCTTATTGAAATGTCTTTAATCTTTATTTATCAATCATAACTTAGTTTAGGTCATAGGGTCTAGCCCTTGTAGTTTAGGTCATAGGGTCTAGCCCTTGTATAATAGCTCAATAGGAATTGCATGAGTTAATCCTTTCATCACAATCCACATAAGTCAGGTTAACACATTACATATTCATTCATAATAAGGGACATTGGTAATCACCGTCATCCTTCTAACTTTACATCTTAATAAACCTCACAACCATAAGCAAGACATTTCAATTCAATATCATACCACCCTATCAATCCTAAACAATGCAAACTCCAACACATTATCATGACTTAATAACAATTAATCATAATTGAAACAAAGTATAGGGATCACAAGACTTACCAAGTCTGCTTCACAATTCATCATCAAGGTCTTACCATACACCCTTTGTTCAACCAAATTAGGTCATCAATTCACCACAATTCAATAACCAATATAATCACAAGGCTAAAAGAATCACGACATCATAATTCGATAATAGATCAAAGCTTAGGTACTAGTCAATTCATCATACCCTAGATCACTTCTCAAGAACTAGTATGAAAGACTATACATCATTCTAATTCATTCATCATTAACATAAGAACATCACCTAGTGGTAATTCAACCCTTAACCAAGTCAATTGAATGAATGATCTAAAATATAAGTCAAGATCACAACCTAGGGTTAGGGACTTAGGATCATGTTCTTAAATTTAGGCAAGACCACCAACGATTACCATAATAAAATTAAAATACATTTTAATCTATTCAATATAACCTAAAGAAAACATTAACAAGTCAAGTCATAACTTCATATTCGTAATTGAATGAAACCCAATTGAAAACTCTAGATTTGAAAACACTTTGAATGAATCCTTTGAGGAAAGAGGTCTCAAAGGTGAAGAGATCCCATACCTCAACGTTTTGACAAATATTTGAAGATAAATTCGTCCCTTTCCATCCCCCAAAGCCCTTCCTTATCATAGTCTTCAATGGTGTCTTCCAATAGAGAGACAAAGTAGAGAGAAGATAGAGGAATTGATTTTATAGTTCTAATTAGCTTAATGGGGTTGGGGACTTTATATGGGTGATTAACTAACTTAATTAGACATCCTTAATCTGTTAATTAAATGCCTAACCCCCTAACTAATTAATGGAACTTAATTTAAAATGTGCAGGATTTTAAGACCTCTCACAGATGGGACCCCGTCGACGGGCCATCTGTGAGTCGACGAATCTACCCCCCTCTCGTCTTGCACATCCGTCGATGAGTTCAGAGACTTGTGCATGCGAGGGATTCCTCCAGTTGGATAAGTGTAAGAAGACGGTGGCATCGATGCCCCGTCGATCCACACACGAGCCGTACCTTGGCTCTCGTGGTTTGCAACACTGCCTAGGCAGTTTGACACCAACGTGCAAGGGTCCTCCTAAAGGGCCCTTGGTTGGTCCTTGGGGAGTCGTACCCGGAAGTTTTGATCATGAAATGGCTTAAGCACCTATTTTTATACCCTTTCACCACTTTTAATGAATTTCCGACTCCTAAAAGCTAGTCAAATAGGCTAAGGAACACTAGCACCTTTTTGAACCAACTTTTGAACGTCATGGACGTTCTTGGAAGTTTTGGTTTCTAAAATTTCTAAATGACCTATATTCATTAAACTAACCTTAAAAATAGTGTCTAGACTTCATGAAAATTATGTTTAGGCTTTACGACATGTCTTGGATTTCCGAAGTGTTACATTATCCCCCCTTAGGAACATTCGTCCCCGAATGACACCAAAATTTCTTTTGAAGGAGGGAATAGACTCAAGACTAGCAGCCCAACCAACATAAATGCAATACAACATAATACATATCATTTTAATCAAGGCAAATTAAAAAACATCAATTACCAAATATGAGACTCAAACATTACTTCATGAGGCATTTCCTTCTCACAACAACAATATGAGCTCAACACGACACACATGAGTCAATTATAATCAAGTTCAACTTATCAACATGATACACATTATTCTTAAAGAATCAACATGTCAAAATGCACAAAATGACTCAAAACAATCCAAAAGCAAAAATTCCAAATTCAAGGCACAAATCACTGTAGAATTACTGTAAAATTTTCAAAAAATGCACCTTTTGCAAATCTTTGCATAAAAATCAAGAAACATCAATTTATAGTCATATTTATATATAATAAAAACAATGAGTAACCTTAATTATAAAAAATATGAGGGTAACGGGACTTCATGTTGGCCTCGCCCTCCCATGTTGCACCCTCAACTAGGTAATTTTTCCATAACACTTTTACGGATACCACCTTTTTGTTCCTCAACCTTTTCACTTGGCTATCAAAGATTTGAACCGGAACCTCCTCAAAAGAGATGTTATCCTTGACACCAAGGCCCTCAGTAGGAAGAATGGACTCGGGATCACCAACACACTTCTTAAGCATAGAAACATAAAAAACAGGCTGAACCGAAGCTAATTCACTAGGCAACCTCAACTCATAGGGAACCTTACCAACCCTTTGCAATATTTCATTGGGACCCACATAACAAGTACTCAACTTCCCTTTTATGCCAAATCTAAGAACTCCTTTCATAGATAAAATTTTCAAATACACCTTATCACCTTCTTCAAACTCAAGATCCCTGCTCCTATGATCGGCATATGACTTTTGCCGACTATAGGAGGTTTGCAAGCGATTTCTTATAATATAAACTTTTTCCAAAGTCTTATAAATAATATCGGGACCATGAATTGAAGACTGACCGACTTCAAACCACCCAATAGGAGACCTACACCTCCTACCATACAAGGCTTCATAGGGAGCCATGGAAATGGATGAATGGAAACTATTATTATAAGCAAACTCTACCAAAGCCAAGTGCTTATCACAACTCCCTTTGAAATCGCTGACACAAGCGCTAAGAATATCCTCAAGGGTTTGAATAGTACATTCTGCTTGACCATCCGTTTGGGGATGAAAAGCAGTACTCAACTTCACCTTAGTACTCAACCCTTCTTGAAACGACCTCCAAAACCTAGATGTGAATTGAGCACCCCTATCCAATATGATGGATAACGGAATACCATGGCAACACACAATCTCATGTATAAAGATCTTAGCATAATCTTCCGCCGAATAAGTTTACTTGACGGGAATAAAGTGAGCGGACTTGGTTAACCTATCCACCACCACCCATATGGAGTCATATTGCTTTTGAGTCTTAGGCAAACCTACCACAAAATCCATATTGATGTCTTCCCACTTCCAAGTAGGAATTAGGATTTCTTGTAGTAAGCCACCCGGTTTTAGAAGCTCGGCTTTGACTTGTTTGCAATTTGGACATTGGGCAACAAACTCCGCTATGTCCTTTTTCAAACCTTCCCACCAATAAGTTTCCTTAAGGTCATGGTACATCTTTGTGGCACCCGGATGAATGGAGTAGAGGGACCCATGGGCTTCCTCAAGGATCGAGTCCCTCAACCCATCTACCTCGGGAACACACAATCTTCCTTGGTACCTTAAAACACCATCCTTCCCCCAATGAGAATGATTCATTTAGCTTACCAAGGACCGACTCTTTCAATTCCATAATTGGTTAATCAAGGTGTTGTTTGGACTTCACCTCAACCACCAAAGATGACTCGGAGTTATGTCGAACCAAAGCACCACCATTCGGAGAGTCTTCCAACCTCGCACCCAACCTAGCCAACCTATGAATATCTTTTACTAGGTCTTTCTGGGCTTCATCTATATGAGAAACACTACCCATTGTTGTATGACTTAGGGCATCCGCAACCACATTGGCCTTGTCAGGGTAATAGAGGACACTCATGTCATAGTCTTTCAATGATTCTAACCACCTCCTTTGTCGAAGATTCAACTCCTTTTGGATAAACACATATTGGAGACTCTTATGGTCGGTGAAGACATTGACATGAACACCATACAGGTAATGCTTCCATATCTTCAAGGCAAACACCACAGCCACTAACTCAAGGTCGTGTGTTGGATAGTTTCTCTCATGAACCTTAAGTTGCCTAGAATCATAGGCAATCACTTTGCCATGTTGCATAAGTACACACCCCAAACCCACACGGGATGTGTCACGACCCGAAAGCACCCCCTAGAAGTTAGGGGAAACCTTCGAATCGTGACCGGCGTACTTGACCCCTTTGGGGTCTCGTACAAGCCCTCTAACTCGCATTCATAACATAAAGCATGAAAAGTAGTGCGGAATTAAAACTTTTCACGATAATAATAAATAAAGGAGTCTTTTCATAAATACAAGGAAACCTTATCGTCACAAGCCAACTTAAAGACACAACTTACAATCTTAGGGACACGCCCCTTTACAATAGAATAAATACATTTTTAAGTCTTAATAAGGAAACTAAGAAACATAAAAACTATGTCCTCGAATATATGAGGACATACCCAAGTCTTGAGAGATAGAATTCCCAAGCTTCAACTTCGATCCTCCAAAGGCTTCAAACCTATACTCATAAGGTATAAAAAGTATGGGGTTAGTACAACAATGTACTAAGTATGGCATATGCAAAAACATGCAAAAAGGGACATTTTAGTAAAGATAGCTTTTTATGCAATTCAAATATAACCTTCATGAATCTAGAAGCAAACCCACATAAGAATCAACGATTTAACACTTTATGGCTATCTTACCAAACTTAAAGTAAACAAAAGGAACATTCCAATTAACTTTGCTAAACTTGCAATAAAATTGAATAAAGCATCATAGTGAACATTTTGAATTCTTACCATGAAGACCTTACAGTGAAAGGCACGGTCCAAGTCATATGAACCCTTTTTCTTTGAAGTTGCCCTAACCCAAGGTTATTCTAAGACTCCCTAAGGTGAGCCAAGAAGGGACTCTCATTACACCTCCCTTCAAAGCACACCAAAGCGACCCTTAAAACTACCTACTCTTAGGGTTACTTCGTTAGAAATCAAATCCACGCCCTTGGCTAACATATGCAAAACACTCATGGAAATATAGGTCATATCAAGTGCAATGTGAGAGTAGCATCCCATACTACCACTCCCACTTAGTACTCCTAATGGATTCCATTTACTCAAGTACTCCACAATAATCCTCCATAACACTACACCATAGTACTCATTCACACGGATTTCATGAAGGTACTCTTCTCCCATAGTAGGTATAGGTCACACCGAGTGCAATGTGAAAATAGCATCCCATACTACTACTCCCACTCAATGCTCCTACTTGGTAACTAATGTGGATTGAGCACTTCACGACATACATACACAATTTCAACAATACATAAGATAATTAGTTTCAAATCAATTCTTTTGTGGGAGTTAGCTTAACCGACAAAGACCATGAGAGCTAGACATGGAATCCTGATATTTACCCCTATCGGATGAGGGATCCTTACTTGCCTAGAGTAAGGTCATTCTTATTAGAGTTTACATGGCTTTTCCAATAGCTACACCTATGCGGGCACATAGTTAAGGGATAAGGAGATTGCTACTAAGTAACTCACTCTCTACTAACGAGGAGTACTCATCTCAAGAGGTACTTTGGATTACAACATCTCAACTAACGAAGTGCAATCCACCTCCCCTTCATATACTCTCGGTGCAAGGCATAACTCCACACGGATTTCTCAACATAAAAGTCTATCATAGAAAGCTCACTAGGAAATGGAGAGGTTGTTACTAGACACTACATCTCAACTCACGAAGTGTGTCCACCTCAAGATTTCCCCTTTTTGCTCAACTTGACATAATAGAAATCTTAGAAGAGTGTGTGTGTACATGTGCACACCTTGCATATAAGCATCATTTCATTTTCATCAAGTTCTACTCATACTTTAACCTTGATTCATCAAGCTACACACTCTACATACTTCTCCTAATCATATACTTCATTTAGACATAAACTAGGTCAAACATGCAATTCAAGCTACATCAAACACAACATAAGACCCATTTCCAATATATGTTCATTTCACATGTTAGACCTTCAAGGTCACTTACTCAAACCATACCAAGTAACATCAAGTTCATCAATTTGCACCGCCACCCATAAGGTGGACCATACCACTCAAATAGCAATTCATAATAAGAACTATACAATAAGAGCAACTCATCAACAAATCAAACCATCATTACCCATAAGCAATTTATCAATATTTCACCATATGAAGGCCCTTAGGGCAGTAGCTACACCAACATGACATACACAAGAAGACCCAAATTCATACCTTACTCAAATCATGCTCACATAACCCATTTTCATGTCAAAAGTTGAAGTATGCATATACAAGAGTTTCATGGAGTTTTAACATCAAAACCATCTATTCAAACCAAGATAAATACATTTAAACCATTAAAACTTAGTTACAAGAAGACCCATAATAGAAATCAAAGTTTAGAAGAAGTTGAGTTTAAAACCCCTTTTGGAAACCATTTTGGAAGTTGGCTTCTTGAATGGAAAGGTATTCAAGAATGGATACCATACCTTTAGGAGAAAGAAACCCACGAATTTGATGAAGAAACAATTCCCAATCCGTCCTCCTATCCTTCCTTGACTTCTAGCTTCCAAGAGAGTTGAGAGAGTTTTCTTGAGAGAAAGAGTGAGTTGGATCTTGAAGAGAAAAGGGGGATCTTCTCTAGGTTTAGGGTGTAAGAGAGTCTTATAAGGCTTGGGGTGTATTTACATAAAACACCCTAAGCTGGCAGCCTTTAAATCATGCACTGGCAGGCTTCGTCGACGAGACCTCCTCGACGGACCGTCACGTCCACCACGGACCATCACGGGGTTCCGTCGAGGAACACTTGGCTTCTAAATGGAGCCTGTCCCAATTTCACTCTCTGTCACCCACGACGCCCTGGCTCGACGGACCGTCCTGAGTACGACGGACCGTCCTAAGTACGATGGACCGTCCTGAGTACGACGGACCGTCCTGAGTACGATGGACCGTCCTGAGTACGATGGACCGTCCTGAGTACGACGGACCGTCCTGAGTACGACAGACCGTCGCCATGGCCGTCGTGAGCTACTGATGGGCAAACTTGCCCAAGTCCTGGGGCCCTTCATCTAGAGTCCTTGGGGTCCTAGGTGAGGTCGTGCCCAGACGTCAAACCCCTAAACTAAGTCGTCTAGGTCTAGGGAACATCCGATGCATGTTTCAAGTAAAACGAACACATACAACTTATCCAAACTTTGCACACTGCCTAAGGACACAAACTAACTCCGTAACTTAAAATTAACTCAAGAAACAACCATGAGGCTCTAGTTCACCTTAGTTCATTTTGGGGCGTTATATTCTCCCCCACTTGGAATAACATTCGCCCTCGAATGACACTTAAATTTTAAGAACAGCAAGGACTTCACTTAGCATCATATAATACACTTAGATCATGATCAAAACATCAACAATCAAAGCATCCATTAGCAAGGAGCATCATTTCACACTTTCAACACTTATCAACACATACTACTTTTGCCAAACTTCACAAAGTCAAAAACTCAACCTTAAACTTCTTTTATGGAGGAACTACCTTCTCCAACATTAAACATGCTCATTTACAACAATTTTTGCACATAATTAAACTTCAATAAAGGCAAGGGAAATTTTTCTCAAATTGCAAATTTTTCACAGTGAACATTCACTGTAACATTGTCAATTATACAAAACTTTCAAAATTCCACTTTTTGAGCAATTTATCAAGATGACATGATCATATGAACTATAAAACCACATAAGCTCATTCCATAACACCTTGAAACCATAATTCATGAAAACAAAATGCAATTTCCAAAATTTGGACTTACTTACAGTGAATTCAAAACTTCTATGTGCGACATGCTTTAAAATTTCCATAATGCACCTTTCAAGAAACTTTAACAAGATGACATGACAATATGAGAGACAAGACTATCTTAACTTACTCCAAACAGACTTGACAAGTTTCACTAAGTGCAATGTGAGAGTAGCATCCCCTACTACCACTCCCACTTAGTGACCCTTGAGGATTCTCTTGGACTAAGTACATTTCATGCTATTTTAGTCAACTCATTTTCCCCCACTTAGGGTAAATCCATCTTCAAGGACTCATACTTCAAAGCACCATTATGTCCCTCACAAGGTAGGAACTCTTACTACTTCTAACTCATGCACATCAAGTCTAAACATCAACCTTACAAGTTAAGCATAACACTTCCCTTTTTGGATTCAAGCCTATACAAACTCTCTTAAACATCACCTCATTTAACACTTAGGCACCACTTAACTCAACCTCATGGAACAAAACTTGCTCACTAGATATTCATACCACATTTTCCATCTTAGTGTAAGCCTACACCACAACATCTACCAATCACAAGAACAACTATGAAACATTAGTCACACAAGAGAATTGCCTTTAACTTCTATAAAATCCCCTCATTCTTTCAACTTTCTCAAATTTACACCTTAAAGCATTTCCACCATCATTGAACATAATCACAAAATAACTTATTTGTCCTCAAAGGCACTTTATTAAATCCTTATAACTCTTACCATGCTTAGAACTAAATCCCCATAAATTTTCTCACCTCTACACTTCTAATCTCATAAATCACACCTAGCCATAATTGACATCACATCACAATTCTTAAATATTACCTTCATATTTACTCTTATAGCCACAAAACCATCATATAATCAAAACTCACTCTCCCTCAACTTAGAAACATCTCCCTTCCAAGCAATCACATCTAGAAAACCACCGGCAAAGGAGAGAAGAGAGAGATCTTATCGAATTAAGTTCTATGGCACGATTCAAGAGTAATGAAGAAAGTGAAACTTCTAGCATCCTATAGCCTCTTGTCCATGGATGTGTCGCGACTCACACCAATGACCAAGATACTACTAGATGTGGCTTGTTAGACTTTCAGACCTTAAACTATTTCCCAAAACCTTATGCTCTGATACCAAGTCTTGTCACGACCCGAAAGCACCCCCTAGAAGTTAGGGAAAACCTTCGAATTGTGACCGGCGTACTTGACCCCTTTGGGGTCTCGTACAAACCCTCTAACTCGCATTCATAACATAAAGCATGAAAAGTAGTGCGGAATTAAAACTTTTCACGATAATAATAAATAAAGGAGTCTTTTCATAATTACTAGGAAACCTTATCGTCACAAGCCAACTTAAAGACACAACTTAGAATCTTAGGGACACGCCCCTTTACAATAGAATAAATACATTTTTAAGTCTTAATAAGGAAACTAAGAAACATAAAAACTATGTCCTCGAATATATGAGGACATACCCAAGTCTTGAGAGATAGAATTCCCAAGCTTCAACTTCGATCCTCCAAAGGCTTCCAACCTATACTCATAAGGTATAAAAAAGTATGGGGTTAGTACAACAATGTACTAAGTATGGCATATGCAAAAACATGCAAAAAGGGATATTTTAGTAAAGATAGCTTTTTATGCAATTCAAATATAACCTTCATGAATCTAGAAGCAAACCCACATAAGAATCAACGATTTAACACTTTATGGCTATCTTACCAAACTTAAAGTAAACAAAAGGAACATTCCAATTAACTTTGCTAAACTTGCAATAAAATTGAATAAAGCATCATAGTGAACATTTTGAATTCTTACCATGAAGACCTTACAGTGAAAGGCACGGTCCAAGTCATATGAACCCTTTTTCTTTGAAGTTGCCCTAACCCAAGGTTATTCTATGACTCCCTAAGGTGAGCCAAGAAGGGACTCTCATTACGCCTCCCTTCAAAGCACACCAAAGCGACTCTTAAAACTACCTAATCTTAGGCTTACTTCGTTAGAAATCAAATCCACGCCCTTGGCTAACATATGCAAAACACTCATGGAAATATAGGTCATACCAAGTGCAATGTGAGAGTAGCATCCCATACTACCACTCCCACTTAGTACTCCTAATGGATTCCATTTACTCAAGTACTCCACAATAATCCTCCATAACACTACACCATAGTACTCATTCACACGAATTTCATGAAGGTACTCTTCTCCCATAGTAGGTATAGGTCACACCGAGTGCAATGTGAGAATAGCATCCCATACTACTACTCCCACTCAATGCTCCTACTTGGTAACTAATGTGGATTGAGCACTTCACGACATACATACACAATTTCAACAATATACAAGATAATTAGTTTCAAATCAATTCTTTTGTGGGAGTTAGCTTAACCGACAAAGACCATGAGAGCTAGACATGGAATCCCGATATTAACCCCTATCGGATGAGGGATCCTTACTTGCCTAGAGTAAGGTCATGCTTCTTAGCGTTTACATGGCTTTTCCAATAGCTACACCTATGCGGTCACATAGTTAAGGGATAAGGAGATTGCTACTAAGTAACTCACTCTCTACTAACGAGGAGTACTCATTTCAAGAGGTACTTTGGATTACAACATCTCAACTAACGAAGTCCAATCCACCTCCCCTTCATATCCTTTCGGTGCTAGGCATAACTCCACACGGATTTCTTATCATAAAAGTCTATCATAGGAAGCTCACTAGGAAATGGAGAGGTTGTTACTAGACACTACATCTCAACTCACGAAGTGTGTCCACCTCAAGATTTCCCCTTTTTGCTCAACTTGACATAATACAAATCTTAGAAGAGTGTGTGTGTACATGTGCACACCTTGCATATAAGTATCATTTCATTTCCATCAAGTTCTACTCGTACTTTAACCTTGATTCATCAAGCTACACACTCTACATACTTCTCATAATCATATACTTCCTTTAGACATAAACTAGGTCAAACATGCAATTCAATCTACATCAAACACAACATAAGACCCATTTCCAATATATCTTCATTTCACATATTAGATCTTCAAGGTCACATACTCAAACCATACTAAGTAACATCAAGTTCATCAATTAGCACCGCCACCCATAAGGTGGACCATACCACTCAAATTGCAATTCATAATAAGAACTATACAATAAGAGCAACTCATCAACAAATCAAACCATCATTACCCATAAGCAATTTATCAATATTTCACCATATGAAGGCCCTTAGGGCAGTAGCTACACCAACATGACATACACAAGAAGACCCAAGTTCATACCTTACTCAAATCATGCTCACATAACCCATTTTCATGCCAAAAGTTGAAGTATGCATATACAAGAGTTTTCATGGAGTTTTAACATCAAAACCATCTATTCAAACCAAGATAAATACATTTAAACCATTAGAACTTAGTTACAAGAAGACCCATCATAGAAATCAAAGTTTAGAAGAAGTGAGTTTAAAACCCCTTTTGAAAACCATTTTGGAAGTTGGCTTCTTGAATGGAAAGGTATTCAAGAATGGATACCATACCTTTAGGAGAAAGAAACCCACGAATTTGATGAAGAAACAATTCCCAATCCGTCCTCCTATCCTTCCTTGACTTCTAGCTTCCAAGAGAGTTGAGAGAGTTTTCTTGAGAGAAAGAGAGAGTTGGATCTTGAAGAGAAAAGGGGGCTCTTCTCTAGGTTTAGGGTGTAGGAGAGTCTTATAAGGCTTGGGGTGTATTTACATAAAACACCCTAAGCTGGCAGCCTTTAAATCATGCACTGGCAGGCTTCGTCGACGAGACCTCCTCGACGGACTGTCACGTCCACCACGGACCGTCACGGGGTTCCGTCGAGGAACACTTGGCTTCTAAATGGAGCCTGTCCCAATTTCACTCTCTGTCACCCACGACGCCCTGGCTCGACGGACCGTCCTGAGTATGACGGACCGTCCTGAGTACGATGGACCGTCCTGAGTACGACGGACCGTCCTGAGTACGACGGACCGTCCTGAGTATGACGGACCATCGCCATGGCCGTCGTGAGCTACTGATGGGCAGACTTGCCCAAGTCCTGGGGCCCTTCATCTAGAGTCCTTGGGGTCCTAGGTGAGGTCGTGCCCAGACGTCAACCCCCTAAACTAATTCGTCTAGGTCTAAGGAACATCCGACGCATGTTTCAAGTAAAACGAACACATAATACTCATCCAAACTCCCCAAGACATACAAGTACATTCTAAGGCATATCATCCGAACGTCATGGACGTTTTTGGTCGATTGAACTCCAAACTTAACCAAACCTTGCACACTGCCTAAAGACACCAAACTAACTCCGTTTAACTTAAAATTAACTCAAGAAACAACCATGAGGCTCTAGTTCACCTTAGTTCATTTTGGGGCGTTATAAAAACCTCATGAGGAAATGTTGAGATCATGTATGGTAAATTGATGTTTTGAAGTATTTTTATGAAATAATGTAGTTCATGCTACAGAATATTGTGAATTGGTTGAGCTGCTAGTCTTGAGTTTACTCCCTCTTTTAAGAGTGTTTGGTGTCATTCGGGGACGAATGTTCCTAAGGGGAGGGGGGGGGTAATGTAACATTTTGAAATATCGAGGTCATGTGATAAGACTTAAATGGTCTCCTTAGGATCTAAACCAGTGTTCCTAGCCAATTAGGCATATTTAGAGTCTTTGAAGTGGTGTTGGAACCAAAACTCTTAAACGTCCGGCAAATTGGTTCATAAGAGGGCTAGAGTGTCCTTTTGATATAACCAAGTTAAAGAGTCGGAATTTGGTAAACAGTTTTAACCACAGGTGTAAAATATTGTGTGGGATGGTATCATGCTGGAAAAGTCAGGGGACGACTCCCCAAGGACCAAACAAGGACCCTCGAGGAGGACCATTAAAGCAGCAGGGCATGACAGACCCCATGATGGGGCGTCACAGGCGCGACGGGGCGTCGAGGCCTCCGTCGTGCCAGCCTTAGCGCTTGGACTTTTCCTCCGCCTGCACAAGTCTCTGACAAGCGTGATGGATGTGCAGGACGGAGGGAAGCCAGTCCGTCACGGCCACGACGGTCCGTCGTTGTGGAACCGTAGTGCGCTTGGGGAGAAATCCTCCGCCTGCACAAGTCTCTGACCAACGTGACAGATGTTCAGGACGGAGGGATGTTAGTCCGTCATGCCCACGACGGACCGTCGTCGGGGATCTGTCGTGGAAGGTCTGTGGCAGTTATGGAAAGTTATTTTTTTAGTTAGTTAATTAATTAAGTGTCTTAGGGGTAATTAGGGGTTTAAGAGAGACTAATTAAGTGACTTAAGACCCCACTATAAATACCCAACCATCATTAGCCTAATCATTCTCTCAAAAACAAAACTTTTTTCCTTCTCTCTACTTTCTCTCTCTATTGGAAGACTCCATTGGAGATCAACTTGGGGAGATCATTGGGGGTTGATTTAGCACGAAATTCACCATCAAAACGTCATCAAACCTTCAGGTATGGGATCTAATTCACCTTTGAGATTCTTTCCTCAAAGGGTTCCTTCAAAGCTTTTTCCAAAAAGTTGAGTTTCTTATGGGTTTCATCCAAATCCGAATTTGATCATGTGAATTGAGTTAATTATGTATTCTTTGGGTTAGAATGAGTAGATTATCATGAATTGTAACTTGATTATGGTGAATGGAAGTAGTTTGATCTAGATTGTGGGTGATGACCCCTAACCCTTAACCCTAAATGTTGAATTGATATGGATTAGGTTGAGTTTGATAGAATTGATCTCATAATTAGTTAAATGGTCTTTAATGATTGTTATTGCATTGATTATGGATCTATTATGATGAATTGAAGTTCTTCACACCTATGTTCTTGAATATTGAATCTAAGTTAAGAAGATACACTTGAGATCATGTTACTAAGCTTTGATGTAGTATTGCTTCATAGTATAGTGCTTCTCCTTGAATAGTTCTTGTGATTTATTATTGAATTACATCGATGTGATGATCTAAGATTGGTTGATCTATGGGTTGATGGTAAGGCCCTTTATTGATGGACTAGGGAGGGGTATTGGTAAGTCTTGATGATCCTAGCCTTCACTTCAAATTATGGTTAATTGTCATCAAGTGATAATGTTATGTTGAAGTATGCTTTGATTGATGTGATAAGATGATATGATACATGAACTTATATACTTAGGTTGGTTGTGAGGTTGCTAAGTGTAATGTAATATAGGGAAGTTGTTCGATGTGCCCTATTATGATGAGATGTACGAGGGTTGACTTCACCTATATGAATTGTTAATGAAAGGACTAATTCTCATACAATTCTTATTTGAGCTATAATGATGATATACAAGGGATTGACCCTTCTATCTAATTAAATTGAGAAGATTAATAAAGATTAAAGGCTTCTCTACAAATGGGGACTTAGCTTAGCACCGAGCGAACTTGACATTGAGAGGTGTTAACTTCCCTTAGAGGAATATTCACCATTTGTTCCTTATAGAGTGTTGACTTCCCTTAGAGGAATACTCACCTATGGATCTACGTGAAGTGTTGACTTTCCTTGAGAAATATTCACTCATGAATTCTCATGAGATGAGGCCCCATTATCGAATGGAATATAGAGGGAATACCTATCTCTTAGTTCTTGAACTATGTTGCCACCATAGGATACTAGCTAGTGGATCCACCTAGATAGCTATGTTCACGTTAGGTTCTACCTTGGCCGGTAGACCACCTTCCATCGGTGTAAGGTTTCATGACACCGGATTCCACATTCGATTATGTGGTCTATGTCGGTTAAGGCAAATGTTCCCTAAACTAAAATGAATGAATGAATAAGGTATAGGCTAATTAAAGTAACTTGAGAGGTTGGCTTTAGATTAGGTAGGGGTATGGGACTCTACCTACGCCTTGCACGAGTTTGCCTTGATAGGAACTTTGAGAGGTCAATATTATGCATGTAAGGCGATAGTATGATGTAAATGGTTGGTATGTTGAGTAACATGCTTATGAATATAATGTTGTTGTCTTTGCTTGAAGAAGGATGTATCATGACATGACGAGTATGTTGGTAAGTAAATTGCTAATTGTAGTCTTGGTAGGTTACTTGATTGAGTAGGAGATATGGTAATTTTACTTGATCATTGCACTTGTGACTTATTGAAGGTTATCATTAGTATGCTTTGCTTTGCTATGGTTTAATTGCATATGTAGTCTATTATGTTTTCATAAATGTCCCTTTCTAAATATATTTGATTGGTAAGTGTATATGAGATTCCATACTTAGTACATGTGGAGTACTAATCCCTTTTCTTTCCCTTTTTCCAAACATTTTAGGTTTGGGTCGTTGAGCTTGATCCAAATTGCTAGGAAGGAAGACTTGGGTATTTTGCCATCCAAGTGGTAGGTCCTCACTCTCTCGAGGACGTGGCCGATATCTCTCTTTATGATGTGTAGTTACTATGATTCTATGTTGACTCCGTTATTCTCTTGAGACGATGTAGTAGACAGCCTATATGCGGCTTCTTTCATTGATGTAGGCTATGCCCAAGACTTATTGTAATCGATAGATGGTTTATGAGATGAGACGGTTTTATGACTATTATTTTCTAAATATATAAGTGTATGAAATAAAAGTAGAAGACTAAGTAATCTTCGTATATGAACAAGTCTATGTATACTTGATATATATAATTATGTATATGTAGAGGTCTATGTAAACCTCCGAGTAGTTTTAGATAAAAAGTTTTAAATTTTTTCTGATTTTTAGTCAATGAATGCCATGACCAAGCTAAGAGGCTTGTCTTAGACCTCCGAGAGGACGACGACGCCGGTTACGTCTAGGGGGTAAACCCGGATATGACAAACTTGGTATCAGAGCATGAGGTTGAATATCCTTGATGTTAACGTCTCTCTCTCAACCATGTTATTTAAGTTTGTATTCATAATTGTGAAGCGCGCCACACTTATGAATAGGAACTTATTTGATGATTAGGAATCATTCTCATTGTTGGAAATCCATATCGTGCCCCTAGAATGTACGTCGTATACGCTTTCGCCTGAACCTTGTGTTTTGGTTATAGGAGATGAATACTAGAAGAAATGCGGCTCGAAGACTTGAGGAAGAGATGGCTGCTGCGGGAATTCCTCGTGACGAACCTGCTCCTCCTCTTGAAGAGGTTGCTATTGATGACCAGGTTCCTGCTGATCCTCCACCAATGACAGAAGCTCAGATGAGAGCTATTATTGCTGAAATGGCTCAAGCCATGACTACTCAAGCTCAAGCCGCAACAGTGCAAGCCCAAGCTATGACTGCCCAAGCCAATAGGGATTTGGCACCTAGAGTCCATGAACAGACTATGGCCTCCAGACTTAGGGATTTCACTCGAATGAATCCTCCTGTCTTTTATGGGTCAAAGGTTGATGAAGACCCTCAGGAATTTATTGATGAGGTTCACAAGATTTTGTGTGCTATGGGGCTGTCGTCTAGCGAGAATGCCGAGTTGGCCTCCTACCAACTCAAGGATGTCGCTCAGATATGGTATGCGCAATGGAAGGACAACAGGCCACTTGGAAGTGGGTTAGTGACGTGGGAGTTATTCAAAGGGGCTTTCATTGATCGGTTCTTCCCTAGAGAGATGAGGGAAACGAAGGTGGTGGAATTCATCAATCTCCGCCAAGGAACGATGAGTGTTCATGAGTATTCTCTGAAATTTACTCAATTGGCCAAATATGCTCCGTCTTTGGTCTCCGATCCTAGAGACGAAATGAGTCGATATGTGACAGGTATATCGGACGATTTACAAGAGGAGTGTCAATCGGCTATGCTACATGATAACATGAACATTGGTCGTCTCATGGTGCATGCAAGAAGGGTTGAGGAGGCTAGATCAAAAAGGAAGGATAAGGACTCAAGGAGGACAAGGTCTTCTGAGAGTGAAACTGCCAAAGATAGGTTGGGAATTTAAGACAGGCCTAGATTCAAAAAGAGGTTCTCAAACCACGTTCCATCCAAATTTCCCAAGACTAGGGATTCTAAAGCTCCTAGACCAAAAGTTGCCCTCATCTAATGAGAAGCCTACATGTTCTAAGTGTGGGAAAGGTCACTATGGAGAATGTTTGATTGGAACGGCAAATTGCTTTGGTTGTGGAAAGATTGGTCACAAGGTGCGGGATTGTCCAAATGCTAAGGGACAAGAGAGGGGTGGTCATCCAAGTGGTTCTAATAGTGCTCCCAAAAAGAACCGTCTTTATGCTCTTCGTACTAGAGATGACCAAGAGGCCTCTCCCGATGTGGTGACTGGTATGTTACAAATCTTTGCCATTGATGTGTATGCATTACTTGATCCGGGTGCTACGTTGTCTTTCGTTACTCCATTGGTAGCTAAGAA